>JANAVB010021798.1:25797287-26164574 GCA_029216955.1 Iris pallida
ATATATATATATATATTATAATATGTATATATAATATATATATATATATCATATATAGATATATATATATTATATATATATAGTATATAATATATTATATATATATAATATATATGTCTATATATTTTTATATGTATATTTTTTTTATATGTTATTTTTATGTATATTTATATAATATATATATATAATATATATATAATATGTAGGTGGATATTCGGCCTAAGTATTAGGATAATAGGGAAACGATTACACAGCAGAACAAGCAGGTAAGGTGGACTGTTCCTGGGTTGAACATATGTGAGATCCTGTCAAGAGTGGGTTAGTAGGTAAGTTTCTATAGCAGCAGTAAAAATGGTCATGACTACCACCCATAGTAGAGTGTAGGGGTTATCAGAGTTAGAAAGATTGGGGTTTGAATCATAGAAATATCTATTCAAATTGGGAGTTAGATGTAACTCTGTGAATGTAGGAACAATCTTGTAGGGGTGTGCAACACACAAAGGAGTATTAGAGAACATAATATTTAGAGAGATGCAGGGGCTGAGTTCATATTTTAGCATAGTGTCCACCTATAATAGTAAAGTATCAGTTAGTTGGGTATAGAGTATCAAAACCGTATAAGTTCAATGAGGGTATATTGGGGCAGCCAGGCCACTCCTGCAATATGGGAATGACTAGTCCCTATTTTGCTGAGATTAAGATGAATAGCAGCAGGATGCAGGGAAGATGTTGCTATAAGGAATATACAAGTGGTCTGTAGTGTTAAACATGAAGATTAGTAAAGGTTGTATCCTACTATAGGAGGTAATACATATTGCCCTGTATTGTACCAATGTACAGTTGATGTCAGCATGTCCTGGATACACATAGATAACACCTTAATGGGGTCACATGAATCCATTTGACTGCTAGGTATCATAGGCATATGGTTTGGATGAAGTAAAGGAAATGTCCCTATATGTTACAAGAGCCAAGGGAAGAGCAGTAGCGCTTAGGGGGAGTGCAAGGTTTAGCATTAAACTGTAAGCACCTCTACATGATAACACAGTAAGGTTCATCCTTAATAGATATTAGAACTAGATCCTACAGACCTGAATGGAATAGGTAGCCTAGGCCACACACTAAAAAAAGATAATAAGTAGTGGTTAATTCCTACAAATATCATGTATGATCTTTATAAAATATCAAAACAGGTCACTTGGACTCAAGCCTGGCACCACCTGTACCCGCAGCTCAGGACCACAGGCAAGTGCACTTTCTGATTGCTTTCAATCCTGATAGTTTTGTTCAGTACATATTATACATATGCTCCTTTGCTTGATGACACGAGACACACGAGGTAGTATCATGGACCCCCATATTCTTGTCTTATCTTACCTTTGTGTTTCGTGATTTGTCTGGGCCATGTATACTTGTCGGGAAGGGAAATATCTTAGTAGACGTGTGAATTACACTTTCTATCCCCCGTATCTTTTGTGGAGAATAGCAGTCGCACATTTCACGTGCGGGTGCTTGATTTACCCCATAGCCGTTCATACGTCGAAAATGATATTTCAACACACTTAGATAGTTATCTTTTATTATTCTTTACATTTCACCATTTGTCATGTCATCATGCTTTTACATTTCTAGTTGACATCCATGTTCTGCGATTCAAGCTTCCATTCTAGATATACGTATCAACAACTTACTTTCTAGTTTCTTCCACGTATGTTCTGCGATTCGAATCTATTATGTTGCAGATAGCTTTTCGGTTTGTGTGCTTGTTCCATTTCTGACTGGAAAACCAACATTTTTAGGTGATGAGTAGGGATTTATGTACCACATATTATGAGCATACTGCAGATCCCAATTTGGCACACAGGACGAACTGGAGGCTGCTTTTGCGGAGTTACCCGCTACAGATGGATTTAGTAGTTTTTAGTTAGTCTCACAGATTGGTTTAGTATGAGACTTTTAGATATATTTCTATTTTGAGATTCATGAGTTGATTTGTGGATGTTCTCTAGTACATTTCATTTTCTTTGGATACTATGTCACTTTAGTATGTTTTGATCTATCTTAGAGTTTGTCAGATCATTTATTATCCTTCTCTCTAAACTGTGATTTATTAAAATTTATCTTGTTTGATCCTATTTGTTAATGTGGTTTACATTGTGCAAATGAATATAAACTGCGTGGTTGTATTTATAAATGTGGAGATGACTAGACAGCGTACTACCGTCGAATCTGCAACGTAGGCTGGACGTACCCATGGCTCATGTCCAATACTAGGTGCGGGTCGTAACACATTTTTATGGTAGCCCATGCAGGTTCAATTTTGCAAAAACTGTAAAACTCGTGTGGTACTCAACTTAGATGTCTGTACATTGTGAGCCTGCAAATAAGATTAGATTAAGGACCATCTCCACATGTTTTTAAAACCGTTATTGACTTCCCTACTGATTTCAATTACTCCTTTGATCTGCATCATGAATCTTCATACCGACTAACGATTTCCTTTTGTGGCAGTTAGATGGATTCTCAAGGCAGGAATACCGCTTCCTTGAACACCCCAGCAACCGTCGGCGGGTCTTCCGTGAATGGAACCCTAATGACCCATGGAGGCCAGTTCACCTATCTGGGCGAGACGCTAGACCCGCATACTTCGAGATTTCGTCGAGATGACATTCCACCACTCTCCAGTTCCCTCCGCCGATACCGCCACCAGCACCGTTTCTCCACCAGCACCCGTCCATCATCCAGCACTAGTTTTGCCTCCATCACTTGTGTTGGACAATGCTACTCTCCTTGGGATCTTCCAGCGGCTCATCACTTCCCAGACGGAGCAGGCCAACGCCTTCCGTGACACCTTGAGGGAGGCTTTTCTGACTAGGGAGGCTCCCCCACTACTCTCCAAAACTTCCAAGAATTTCATGGACCTTAGGCCAGGGAATTCAAAGAAACGGAAGGGTCCTCCACGCGAACGACTAGTTAAAGAAGTGGATCATAATCTAGGGATGGCTCGAATTCCTGAAGACAAGAAGGTCGAGACAGCTAGCATGTAGCTCTATGACATCTCCTGTACGTGGTATAGAGACGAGCCTCGATTCACGTGCCAGATGTGACTTGGAAGAATTCAAGGAGCTGTTCAAGACGAAGTTCTATCCCGATGCGGCCAGAAAAGAGTTAGAAAATGAGTTCGAGAGCCTGGAACAAGGCAATCTCTCCATCGACGAGTACACCGCCGAGTTCTCCCGCTTCAGTCGCTTCGCAGATGCCTTGACCCCAGAAGCCAAAGCGAAGAAGTTCAGAAAAGGGCTATCACATGATATTCGCACAAGCAGTAGAGAAGGAGATGAAGCACAAGCATAAGTGGGACCGAGGCGCCTACGGATGAGGCAACAGCAAGTCTGGATTGGCAAAACGATCCAATGCTTCAGGGAAGACCGCAGCATCAGCCAAGCCCCGCCTACAGCAACAGGTACCAGCCTCAGCTAGAGCCCCTACTTCCAGCAAAAATCAACAGAGACAGCCAGTTGGTCCTTGCACCTACTGTAAGAAGCCAGGGCATGCATGGGAGGTGTACAAGAAGCGACTCGAAGTATGTCTATTCTGTGGGTCGAGTGCGCACCACCTGCAAGAGTGCCCTAGTACGCCCCGTTCAGCACAGGGGACAGCTCCTTCCTCGGGAGCATCGACGAGGCCCGCGATACCCCAGCAGCAGAGAGGGCCCCTGCCCACACAGCAGCAGCGCTTCGTCCAGCACCAGCAGCGGGGCAGAGCTTATGCCATGGCGGCCGAGGAGACACTAGCATCTCCTGACGTGATAGCAGGTTCTGTCTCCTTGAGTCTTTTTCAGCTATTGGTTTATTCGATTTTGGCACCAGTCATAGCTTCAATCTGCAGCTTTTATTTTAGACATAGTATTATATTTGAGCCTTTAGACTGCACTTATAAAATCTCGACTGACGAAAGCATCATCTTAGTGATGGATGTTTGCGTCGGACGCCGCATTACCATAGGAGGTCGGGAAATGCGTACTAGTTTACTCATAATGCCACTTTCGAGCTTTGATATAGTGCTCGGCATGGATTGGTTGAGTAAACATTTTGCCAGTATTGATTGTCGTCGCGGATGTGTTGTATTTAGTCCGTCGGGAGAGACCGTATTCGAGTTCGCTAGAGGAATAGTGGAGCAGCTTAACAATGCTATTTGTGGACCATAGTAGAAGAGAAGGAGCTACCTTATCCTATCATTACGGAGTTTCTTGACGTTTTTCCCGAGAAGCTGCCAGGACTGTCGCCAGATAGAGACGTTGAGTTTTCTACTGATCTTGTGCCAGGCGCGGAGCTAGAGTCGCAGCGTGTATACAGGATCAATAACAAGAAGTCATAGAATTGAAGAAGCAGATCGACGAGCTACTGGAGAAAGGGTTCATTAGATCGAGTTCGACGTTGGGGTACACCAGTCCTGTTCATGCCAAAGAAGGACGGGACCGTACGTATGTGTATCGACTACCGGACCTTGAATAATAAGACGATCAAGAACAAATACCCGCTACCAAGAATTTATGATCTTTTTTATCAGTTGAGCGATGCACGGGTTTTTTCAAGATCGACTTGAGGTCGGGGTACCACCAAGTGAAAGTAAAGGAGGATATTCCGAAAACAGCTTTCTAGACCAAGTACGGCCAATACGAGTTTATGGTGATGCCGTTGGGTTGACTAATGCCCCGACAGTCTTCATGAATTTGATGAACAAGGTATTTCATCCATACCTTGATAAGTTCAAAGTGGTTTTCATCGATGACATCCTCATTTATTCGAAGTCGCCGAAAGAGCACGAGGAGCATCTGAGGATCGTACTGGAGACCCTCAAGAAGGAGAAACTCTATGGGAAGCTTTCAAAGTGCGAGTTTTTCCTGGACAAGGTAGAATTCCTTGGACATATGGTGACAGGTGACGATATATCCGTGGACCAGAAGAAGATTGCCGTTGTTGAGGTGGACTACTCCGACTTCTGTGGCAGAGATTTAGAGTTTCTTGGGATTGGCATGATACTATAGGAAGTTCGTACATGATTTTGCTCGGATTGCGGAGCCGATGACTAGGCTCACTTGGAAAGATGTAGAGTTCGTGTGGACAGAGGACTGCCAGGCTGCGTCGATGAGCTAAAGAAGAGGATGACGACAGCTCCCATATTGACGTTGTCATCCGGTTCCGACAATTTTTCTATCTATAGCGATGCTTCAGGGAAGGGCTTGGGGTGTATTTTAGAGCAGAACAAGAAGGTGATAGCATATGCATCCAGACAGCTGCGACCACGTGAGAAGAATTACCCCACCCACGACCTGGAGTTGGTGGCAGTTATATTCGCCCTGAAGTTATGGAAACACTACTTGTATGGAGAGCGTATGGAAATATTCACTGACCACAAAAGCTTGAAGTACGTTTTCACGCAGAAGAAGCTAATATGAGACAACGTAGATGGCTGGAATTGAAGAAAGATTTTAACATCTCGTTGCAGTATCATCCAGGGAAGGCGAACGTAGTTACGGATGCCTTGAGGTGGTACCCATTGGCTATGTTCATGACGAGATACCGACACTTGTTAGTAGACTTGGAGAGCTTAGGCATTAAGGTCGTCATTCCCAGAGTCGAGATGTAGATGATGGGCATGCAGATTCAGTCTGGACTGATGGATAGGATACGAGAGGCACAGCACCAGGACGAGCAGCTGAGGGGTATCATAGCATAGGCGCAGGCCGGTTTTTGAGAGGATTTCACCATTGCAGAGGATGGCTCGTTGAGGCACGGGTCGAGATTATGTGTACTGGAGAGCTACGAGAGGAGGTCATACAAGAGGCACACCGTTCTCAATATTACTTGCATCCAGGAGCCAACAAGATGTACAAAGATATGAGAGCCCATGTATAGTGGTACAACATGAAGCGAGAGGTGGCACGCTTCCTTTCTAGATACCTTGTGTGTCAGCAGGTCAAAGCTGAGAGACAGAGACCCGTAGGTTTACTTCAGCCATTGCCGATTCTCGAGTGGAAGTAGGAACATATTACTATGGATTTTGTTTTGGTCTTCCGCGTTTGCCAGGAGGAAAGGAAGCGATTTGGATCATTGTTGACAGATTGACTAAATCGGCCCACTTTATACCATTCAAAGTGGGACTGTCCACGGAGAGGTTGGCAGAATTGTACGTGAAGCAGATCATTAAATTGTACGGCATTCCAGTGAGTATCATCTCCGACCGCGACAGCAGATTCACGTCTCACTTTTAGAGGAGTCTGCGGGCTAGCTTGGGCACATCGCTTAAATTTAGCACAGCCTATCATCCACATACGGATGGACAGTCAGAGCGGACCATTCAGATGCTCGAGGATATGTTGCGGACGTGTGTACTAGATTTCGGTGGCTCGTGGGAGGATCACCTTCACCTCGTAAAGTTCTCCTATAACAACAGCTACCAAGATAGTATCGAGATATCCCCTTTCGAGGCCCTATATGGACGGAGGTGTCGTACCCCACTATCTTGGGACGATGTAGGCGAAAGAGCATTATTGGGACCCGAGATAGTAGTAGATGCTACAAAAAAGGTAAAACTGATTAGAGAGCGACTTCTCGTGGCTCAGGATAGACAGAAGCACTGGGCTAACAGTCACCGAAGACCGTTAGAGTTTGAGGTATAGTTTTCCTTCGTTTGAGATTGTTAATGATGACTGTAGCAGGTCATAACCTCTTGCTTAAATCTAGGTTGGCAATATGATGTTTTTGAAGATATCTCCAATATATGGTACGATACGTTTCAGAGGAGATAGAAAGCTCAGTCCGAGATACATCAGGCCGTTTGACATCCTCGAGAAGATCGGAGCAGTGGCATACCGTTTGGCATTACCATCTGCACTTGAGGGAGTGCACAACGTATTCCACTTGTCCCAGTTGAGACAATACGTAGAAGAACTCAGTCACGTGCTAGACCACATAGAGATTGAGGTAGGACCGAGTCTTAGCTACCAGGAGCAGCCTATAGAGATCTTGGATCGCAGGGATAAGTTACTGCACAACCAAACGATTCCGTTGGTGCGAGTAGCTTGGAGGCATCATTCTCTGGGCGAATCCAGTTAGGAGAGAGGGGACGAGATGCGCGAGCGTTCTCCTTACCTTTTTGAGGCATGAGGTATACTTCTACCATTTTGTCGACCTTAAATTTCGAGGACGAAATTATTTTTAAGGAGGGTAGATTTATGAGCCCCTGAAACAATTTTTTTTAACATTAGTAGTATTACTCATTTATTAGAGTCACTATATGTCTATGTAAAAATATATATACAATATTGCTTCTAAATTACCAGGAAAGGGCAACTAAGTAAATAGTGTTTAGTAAAGGGGGTTATTTGAGTTCTCAATCTTTAAATCCCAAACGGCCAACGAATTCAAATTCCTCAAGAACAGAATAAATTCGGAGAGCTAATCGAAACCAGATTCGATCCAATCAAACTCGTGTATATAAGTATACTCGAGGGACCGATCAGTTCTTCCTTTCTTAAACCCTAGAAGCCGTCGCCCTTCTTTTTCTTGGGTTTAAAGACAAGCTTTGGGGAGTCGTCACGCGAAGACTTCAATTTTCCATAGGTAATCCTTACCTCTATAGCAATCCTTTAAATTCTTGATTATTAGTCGAAGTCGATTGTGTTCTTCAGTAATGGTTTAGATGTTCGAAATAATGCCTAAAAGAGACTATGGGATGTAATTCATAGCGTCGACCACGAAAAACTTTGAGTGCATACAGAGCGAGTATAAGGATAAAGTATCATATAAGTATAGAATGTTGTGATTAATAAATGGGAAGGGGGAGCCTAGTGTCTTATGCAATATAGAGGGTTCCCTGTATTCCCGTTTTAGTAGAATATTTAACCATATAGGTGAATACCTACATGTTCGGCTAATAGAAAACTGGTCAGAGGGTAGGTGCATTTATGAGCAGGATATGTAAGGTCTGTAGGCAAGAGCCATATAGTACAATAGTGTCTTTACCAACAACAAGTAGAGAGTATAAGTCTGTAATTTGATATCTACCTCTTCATTGTTTTCTGGAATGAGAGGCAAATTATCATCCACCTATATTCTCTAGTTAGCATTACTCAATTCGGACGTTCTTACTCAAGCCACAAAAAGAATATGACATTCAGATTATTTGCCTTGTTCCCCTTCTATGCTTGTTCCTCTAATTTTGGTTTGTTATAGGTCCATTACTGAAACATTTTATTCTTCTGGTTGCACCAAAACATGGATTGATGAACATATTAGTTAATACAGGATAGCATATAGGAATGGGGGCCAACCTAATCTAGTCACATATGGAAATGTGTGAGCCATATAGTAGATGGAAGCAAACACATCAATGTATCAATCGACACCCACTTGGTATCATGTTTGAACCTAGGCATCAAGCTTATATGCCTAAGTATCAGATGGATAATTGACAGAAAAAAACCCGACTCTTGTTAGTAGAGGTATGATAAGTATCATATGGATACTCAATAATCTGTGTCGACCCTAAAGTATCAGACGGATACTTAGTATCAGATCCACCTCAATATAGGATCCGCCCAAGTACAGATTTGTGTATCAAAGGATAGGTTTATGAAAGCAAGGATTTGTAGCTAGATGGTGCCAGGGTTGACACTTGGTATCGGGTGGCAAAGCCTAGTATCAGAAATGATATTAAAACCCTATACGACCCTTGCATCAGATTTGTTATTGGATGTCCTATTTTGATTTTTAGTATCAGAGTTGGTACTCGACACAACTCCAACCCCTAGTATCAGGTCTGACATATGACTTCACACTTTGACCTTTATATTAGATAGATACTTGGTGTAATGTTTCAACCTTGACACCAAACTTATAGGTCAAATGTAACAGTTGGATGTTGACAACCAAACCTGAGCACTCCGTGTTTAGGAAAGGCGAGGACATTAAGAACCCTATAGGATCAAATGCCAAACATGAAGGGATACCCAATGCCATACCAAATTAACAGATTGTAGACTCTCCAGGTTTTATAAATTGATAGAAAATGATAGAAGATAGTTTGCAACTGTTGTCCTATGAAAATTCCTGATACCCGATATCATATTACATCTGATACCTAAATGTGTGTGTGCGTTAGAGGAGTCAGTTGGCTACATCTGCCAGTAAACCCATAATACACTCTAATGCTAAATCGAACCATGGCCCAAACTCTAAATTGGGGCTGTTATCGGTGAAAGAGATGACACAGGAACACATCCCTATAGGAGGTCCAAATCCTGATGGATTATAGGACAATTGACTTAGAATCAAACTCTTACAAACAAAGTAATGGATTAGAGAAACCTTTGTAAAAAAAGAGGAGTGTCTTCTCTGTTTGCATGATGAGACTTAAACCTAGTAGGACTTGAACTCCGAAAACTCTCCAAAATAGGACCTTAACATCTGGTGTTTTAGGCCAACCAGATACTAAGTATTACAGCTGCCACTGCTGTTGTTTCTTAACTTTCACCAGTTTTGGTAAGGCCATAAAAGAGGTACAGGTAAAATGGTGCAAGCTAGGGGTGTTATGTGTCCTCACTAGAATACAATATGGAAAAGTCTGTGTATATGAAACAGAACCGTATCATTGGGTTCAGTTAAAAACTAAACCATAATAGCTCATGTAATGCATGAATGTGCACTGGTACCTATAGCAGGAACATGGAATTCTTGCAAAGTACATAGATGCGTACCACGTATGCATGCGTAGGTGTTCATGACTTGGGGTGCATGAGTGTAGGTGCATATGCTTATTATATATATATATATATATATATATATATAGGTGGATATTTGGCGTAAGTATTAGGATAATAGGGAAGCCATTACACAGCAAAACAAGCAGGCAAGGTAGATTGTTCCTGGGTTGAACATATATGAGATCCTGTCAAGAGGTGGGTTAGTAGGCAAGTTTCTGTAGCAACAGTAAAAATGGTCATGACTACCACCCCATAGCAGAGTGTAGGGGTTATCAGAGTTAGAAAGATTGGGGTTCCAATCATATAAATATCTATTTGATAAATTGGGAGTTAGATGTAACTCTATGAATGTAGGAACAATCTTGTAGGTGTGTGCAACATACAAGGGAGTATTAGATAACATGATATTTAGAGAGGTGCAGGGGCTGAGTTCATATTTTAGCATAGTGTCCACCTATAATAGTAAAGTATCAGTTAGTTGGGTATAGAGTATCAGAACCTGTGTAAGTTTCAAATGAGGGTATATTGGGGCAGGCAGGGCCACTCCTACAATAAGGGATTGACTAGTCCCTATTTTGCTGAGATTAAAGATGAATATCAGCAGGATGCAGGGAAGATGTTGCATATAAGGAATATACAAGTGGTCTGTAGTATTAAACAGGAAGATTAGTAAAGGGTTGTATCCTACTGTAGGAGGTAATACATGGTTGCCCTGTATTGTACCAATATACAATTGATGTCATCATGTATCCTGGATACACATAGATGACACCTTATTGGGTTCACATGAATCCATTTGACTGCTAGGTATCATAGGCATATGGGTTGGATGAAGTAAAGGAAAATGTCCCTGTATGTTACAAAGCTAAGGGAAGAGCAATAGTAGCTTATGAGGAGTGCAAAGGTTTAGCATTAAACTGTAAGCACCTCTACATGGCAACACAGTAAAGGTTCATCCTTAATAGACATTAGAACTAGATCCTACAGACCTGAATGGAATAGGTAGCCTAGGCCACACACTAAAAAAAGATAATAAAGTAGTGGTTAATTCCTACAAATATCATGTATTGATCTTTATAAAATATCAAAACAGGTCACTTGGACTCAAGCCTGGCACACCTGTACCCGCAGCTCTGGACCACAGGCAAGTGCACTTTCTGATTTGCTTTCAATCCTGATAGTTTTATTCAGTAAATATTATACATATGCTCCTTTGCTTGATGACACGATGGACACACGAGGTAGTATCATGGACCCCCATATTCTTGTCTTATATTACCTTTGTGTTTTATGATTTGTCTGGGCCCGTATATACTGGTCGGTAAGAGGAAACATCTTAGTAGACGTGTGAACTACCATTTCTATCTTCTGCGTCTTTCATGGAGAATAGCAGTCACACATTTTACGTGCGGGGTGCCTGATTTACCCCTAGTCGTTCACACGTCAAAAACGATATTTCAACACACTTAGATAGTTGTCTTTTATTATTTCTTTACATTTCACCATTTGCCATGTCATCATCCTTTTACATTCCTTCTAGTTGACATACCATGTTTTGCGATTCATGCTTCCATTCTAGATATACCATATCATCAGCTTACTTTCTAGTATCTTCCACATATGCTATTTTGTGCACTGTCAATTCAATTTGTGTGCTTGTTCCATTCCTGACTGGAAAATCAACATTTTTAGGTTATGAGTTAGAGGATTTCTGTACCACATATTATGAGCATACTGCAGATCCCAATTTTGGTGCACAGAACGAACAGGAGGGTGCTTTTGCGGAGTTATCCGCTACAGATGGCTTTTAGTAGATTTTATTTAGTATTCTCATAGATTGGTTTAGTTTGAGACTTTTAGATATTATTTCTATTTTGATATTCATCAGTTGATTTGTGGATGTTCTCTAGTACATTTTATTTTCTTTGGAGACTATGTCACTTTAGTATGTTTTGACCTATCATGGAGTTTTGTCAGATCATTTATTATCCTTCTCCCCAAACTGTGATTATTATATAAAATTTATCTTATTTTGATCCTATCTGTTGATGTAGTTTATATTGTGCAAATGAATATAAACTGCGTGGTTGTATTTATAAATATGGAGATGTCTAGATAGCATACTACCGTCGAATCTACGGCATAGGCTGGACGTACCCACGGCTCATGCCCAAATACTGGGTGCGGGTCATGACAAGAACCATTTCGATAACATGCTTTCTAAATAGTTTTTAATATCTAGCATGTTCTTATTGATGTCTTGCTATTAGCTCTCATGGATATCTTTTAATTGTTTATTATTTAAATTAATGTGAGATATAATCCTAGCATGACCAGTTGTTTAGTTTAAATGATTAGTTCACACTATATAGTCTTTTACTCATTTTCTATTAGTCTGACACATTTATCTATGTATGCTCTTTACTCTTAGTCTTTATCTATGAAGCATGCATACCACTCTAGTCCATAGGATCTTAAATTGTTTATTTTGAGTTAATATATTTTTGACTACATTTTTAATATTTTAAAATGGTTACTTCTTACCAATTTGTCTTTGACATGTCATATTTACTTTAATCGGTATTTTGTGAGTATGTATGTTTAGCACAAGTCTCATTTTACTTGAAAAGTATATACATATACTTTTATGTTAACTTTGTACTTGCATTGATTCTCATATTTTATTTGGATTAACTTCTTATGAATCAATTACATCTTTTCCTAATAAAACATATTTTTACATGTTTTTGATCTTGTGATAAATTTTCAATGCTTATTAAAGATGCATGAATACTTCAAATATTGTCATTTATATATTGCTCATGTGTTTCTTATTTCTTATATACTTTTCTTATTTCTTATTTCTTATATATATATGTGTATATATATATATATATATATAATATAATATATATATATATATATATATATATATATATATTTATGGGGGCATATGAGTTCAGCTTAAGTTATATTACTTTGAAATGTATTTAATTATACTTGTTATCTTCAAACTTGTGCTTACCTCATACTTTTGCTATTGATTACTTCGACAAATTTATGTTCTTCTCTTCATTAGCTTCTTCCTCAAAGCATCTCTTAATGATATTTTTCTTGGCTTTTTGGTTGACATTTTGGATACATGACACTTATTTATTCTATATTTGAATTATGCCATGTATACCATTTTTTGTAGTCTCATAACTTTCGACACTTGATTGTTTTATATCTTTAAGTTGGGATTTTGATAAAAATATTTATTTTTTTCATGATTATTTGTGGGTGTTCTTTTATGAATTACACGATCTTGTGCTTTATCTTATTTTAAAAATTTATCTCCTTTGTTAGTGTGCATTTATATTATATATTTATCTCTATAGTGCACTACGAAATTTATTTTAAAATAGTTTTTAGTATCTTAATCCTGATGAATTTATTTTGGGTATTTTCTATCTTATATTTATTGTTACCCAGTGATTTTGTAGTATCTTTAGATACATATGATCTATATATCTTATGCTACATTGTTTTGAGATTTTTTCAAGTCCATAGAATATAATTGATTTCATGCTTCATTTTCTTCTTAAATCCTCGGTTATTAAAGAAGAGATATGTTTTGGATACACGCCGAAAGGATCCTTCTGTCAACAAGGCATAAAAGCCTAAACAATACGGTGCCAAGTATCTTCGGACTACTGCTAGCTGGGAACCTGCCCCTAAAGCTAACCCAAGTTTGATAAATGCTTTATAAACTAAAGATTTATTGATATCTATTTGCAATTGTTATCTGATGAACTTTAGATTTTAGCTTTAATGGATGATTTTATTTAAAGGATAGGGTAAAGTACAAAAAACCTCGTTAGATTTCCACTTTTTGCACTAAAAGATCCCATGTTCTTAAAATTCCTGAAAGTATGAAATCTGTTCATTGTGCCCCCTTTTTCGTTAATAATGTTAAGTGGGGTATGTAATGACCATTTTACCCCTCCACTCTCCCCTCTCTCTCTCTCTTCAGTGGTGCGGGGAGGTGGAGGAGGGGGGCAGGGCTGGCCGGGGCGGGGAGGAGGAGGAGGAGGACTTGGCTAGCCGGAGCGGGGAGGAGGGGAGGTGCTCGCCGGAGTAACGAGGAGGGCTGAGGGGGACGGAGAGAAGGGAGAAGGAGAGGGAATGCCCGGGGCGGGGAGGAGGAGGAGGGGGCTGGGCTGGCCGGGGCAGGGTTGAGGGGGGGTGCTCGTCGGAGTAATGAGGAGGGCTGAGGGGGGCGAGGAGGAAGGAGAAGGGGGGCTACCCGGGGCGAGAAGAAGGAGGAGGGGGGCTGGGCTGGCCGCGGCGGGGGGGGGGTGGTTGCTCGAGTAAGGAGCGAGGGGCTGAGGGGGGCAGGGAGGAGGAGGGGGGTGGCTGGCCGGAGGGAGGAGGGGAGAGGTTAGGGAAGGGGGTAGTTTAGGTTTTTTATAAAAAAAAATACTTAACGGTCAAAACTAACGGTCAACAGACGGTAGGGGGTTGGCCGAGCAAGTCATAGATTGCGGGGGTCTTTATTTTCTAAATTTGACTAAAAGATATTTCTACTCAAAAGGTGCACATTTAACGAGGTTTTTTTTTGCAATTTACCCTAAAGGATAAGATTTTTACAAAAGGTAACATACATTGATCTTTCATAGGTTAATGTTTGTCATCTTTTGATATATTCATATTTCTGTCACACTATTATACTTGATTTGATCTTGTGGTCTTCTGATATGTTCTTTAGCGTTTTAGTAATATTCATGAACTCGTTTTATCAAGCTTTTCTCTTCGTATTCATGTTAATAACTGCCTAGAACAGTAATTCTTTGCAGAAGAGAAGTGCATATTGAATTTTTCTCTATCAAAGTGTTTCTTTTCTTTAAGCCTACGGTTATTAGATGGACATCGTGCTAATATTTTAAAGGAAAGAAATAAACTTTGATAAGAAGACCTAATATTTGATGAATTTGTTTCCTACTTTTGAAATATATCTCTGGATTTTAAATATGTCAATAATATTAATTTTGGATATACCCACGTAAAGGGGGAGCATTTAATTGTTTCAAATCAATTATTCTCCTGACATGCCATATATTTAGACTACTATTTATTTGGGTATTCAGCTCCTATTTTATTTGTTCAAAATGTGTTATTTATGATTTATGGATTCTTTTACTAAAGCTGGCTTCGTGATACAAAAATTTGAATCATCAATTGTCAGTCTGAGGACTAAATGGACGCATTTGAACATTTATTAAGACATCTTTTCATGATAAATTTTGTATTTCAAAAGTCTTTTGATTTCTCTCTGATATTTTTGAATTTGTCTGTTACTCGAAAGCTATTTTTGAAACAGTTTTTAAAAATCTTTTAATGTCTTAAAATCATTTTTTAATATTTCTTGTATTTTTTAATTAGAGATATATTTTGTTTGTTCATATTTAAAAGTTTGATTAGGTGAATATTTATTTTACTTGCCTAAAGATGATATTTTATTTGGAACTTTATATGCATTGATCAAAAGGAAGAAAGATGCATACCTCAGATATCCCTTAGATTCTGTGATTATTTTATCTATTTTATGCATATAAATGCTTTTGAACTAGATATGCATACTTTAAGGAGAAGCAAACTAATTGTTTCGATTCATTTATACCATTAATATATAGTATACCTAGTTAATCATGAACATATAGTCCTCTGCTTTGATCGATTGTGTTCATGAATGGGTTTATGATTATTATTATTTCTTCTTGATTCTCTCATTTTATATGAGGTCTTTAAAAAAATTATCTTGCCAAATATATTTAATTATCCTTATTTGATTATTTTTTTAGTTTAAATTGATTTGGATTTTTTTTATTGAGATTTTATCCAAAGTTCATGATTATCTATATTTAGACTTGTCATACTTTTTGGTGGTGCATTCAAGTTGACTGAATTTCTCCTTCTAGTATTTTATCTTCATTTTCTTCATGTTTATCAAATGGATATTCATATATCATTCTAAGGTAATTGAGTTCAAATACATGAACTTAGATAGATTCTAGTATATCTATTTTGATTTCTTTTTAATGATTATACTCTTTATGAAATTGATTCACTAATTTTTATGAGCAAATTATGAATCATATTTTTTTTTGATCATTGTTAGAAGTCTTATTATATCTTCTTTTTTATTTTTTATATTTCTATATACTAGATTTGTGAATTTCTAATCCTCACGGGTTATTTATGACAGTGATTGATTTCTACTATATTGATATCGGCTTTTTATTAAAATCTTTTATTGGTCCATTTCAAAACTACAGTTACACTTATCCATCATATTGTGTTATGAATGTCATTGTGGTTTTCTAGTTGGTAAACTATTTATTCTTTCATTTCAGATTTTAAATTTCAACCAACTATATTGTGTTTTCACAAGTTTTTCTACTTTACTTGTGTAATTTTCTAAACTTATCGTTACACTGTTTCCCTAATCATTGTTCATGATTATTTTTTCCTT
The DNA here is from genome assembly GCA_029216955.1 of Iris pallida. Lineage (NCBI taxonomy): Eukaryota > Viridiplantae > Streptophyta > Magnoliopsida > Asparagales > Iridaceae > Iris > Iris pallida. The sequence goes on from JANAVB010021798.1 coordinate 25,813,568, forward strand.
ATATTATGATTTATTTCATTTTATATCTTATTATGGGGGAACTTATTTTTGATCATGTCAACGGGGAGAAACAAGTTTAAGTTAGCACCAATATTCTAGTAATATGTGTTTATTAGTGATACATACATCTATTGTATCTATCTTAAACTTAAACGATTTGCCATAATCAAAAAAGGAAAGATTGTTAACCCAAAGATTGTATCATATTTTTGAATATGGCTAATTAATTAAGTTTAACATAATAATGTCACTAATATTTATGTAATCACTATTATGTTGCTACTTAAACTTAGCATTATCCTACTGTTCACTAAATATTATCTTATTTGCTACTGTATACTACTTTGTTCGTCTAACATGTACTTGCAGATAAAAAGTAAGCATGATCAAACAAGGTTATATGCAATGAAGAATTAATGATGAGCCAAAGACGGTATTAAACCAGAAGGTTTCTCTAAACTGCCCAACGACCTATCCCAGGCCTTACACTTGGGGGTTCACTGCCCGGTCAGCGGACAGGGGTCGAGGGGGCAGCGCCCCCATGGGGATTCAGGAGCGAAGCTCCCGAAAGATATTGAGATTTCCAGATCTATTTATCTTTGGACAACTTCGTTAAGGAAAAAGGCGTCATAAAGTCTGTTCAAATGTAAGAAAAATGCTTCATCAAAGGGCTATTGACTTTTGCATATATTTTTTGTATTTTTATCTTTATTGAGTCTAGGAAAATATATAAGATTGATCAGGATCGATACTGCGTAGCTATTCTTATTCCACAAAAATATAGCCTTCTTATCCACAATATTTATATCCAAAAGTCCACAAACCAAAAATTCCAAAACCCAACCAATTGGCCCAAGCTAGTTTTGAACTTAGACAGAACTCAACCAGAACTCGGCCCGAGTTTGGTCAGGGTAGTTTCAACAGAAGTTTTGAATTTTCTTGATAACTGCATCCAATGTTCGAATGCGAGATTTATGCATCTGAACTCTGCCCGAATTCGGTCTACAAAAATACTATAAATAGAGGAGAACTTTCACATTTTCAAATCACTCATTCATTCTCTTCTCTATTTCCTCTTAAGTGTTTTCGACGAGCTACACTTTCAAATCTAGCCTATACCACTCTTAGCCAAGCCAGTGCAGTTTCTATTTAATCTAGAGTTTGGCGTTGAAGAGTTGTATCGGAGGCAAATTTCAGAAAATGTTCCAGTTTTCAAATCACCTTCTGGAATCGGTCGTTCACTCATCGCCAAACACGTTATTGTGAAGTCGGTCGTGTACTTGTCGCCAAGTATGATATTGTAAGAGATTACAAGCTCTTAACTAGCTTGTGCCATAGTAGATTAACATCGAGCAAGAGTACTCGAGTCTGGACTAGTCCTCTCATAGGAAGACCAGTATATATCGTGGTATCACTGAGTTTGATCTTCTTAACTCTTACTTTACTGCAATTTATTTATTGTCATATTAGTTGCTTTTACTTGTCATAGTACATAATTTTTAATTGGTGATATTTATTTAGTTGCACACGCACACACTCTATTTACCCCCCCTCTAGAGGTGTTCAATGGTCTTACACTTTCTATATATTGCATGTAATAATTATTATCTAGCCCACCATCACCAATTATCTTTTCTTCTAGTGATAGTGAACTATAAATGGTAGATATCTGACAATTTTACAAGGGAACATGCTTGATTAGTTAACAATATGTCAAGACGTAAATAAGTAAAGTGTGGTGTTGCAATGACTCATTGGACAGTAATTGGGTTAGATGCAACTGATATTATTATGTTCTGTCTTATTGTTGTTTGGTTGCTGCAACAAATGAATGCAGCTTTGTTTATATTTAGCGCTTATCTGCTCCTAGTATGTAATTGTTTGGTCGGTGACACACGTTATGTATATGTTGTTGTTAGCAACAAAGTCTTACTTTGTTCGTTTAAAGTTCTTTATCAACTCCAGATTATTTATAGAATAGAAGAAGACACCATATATATAATCAAAGTTAATAATTTGTCCGATAGTCACATTTTGTAATAAATAATAGAAAAAGGCTCCTTTTTTGAATAAAAACATTGGAGGGAAATTCACCCCACCCCACCACCACCACACACAGACACACACGTAAGAAACGTGTAAGTTATGATGGGTGTGTCCCTTTTTTGCGTCAAATACATGGATATACAACTTAAAATAGTTAAAAGATAAATTCATTCACAACGTTCATTTATAGTGGAAAAATAAAAATAAATTTACAATATTATATAAACATTGTGAAATACACATCTTAATATTTAATAAACATTGTTGAATATAACACTTTTATAGTGTTTCTCAAACATTGTAAAACGACAATACATACACAACGTTTATATAATGTAGCAGAATAAAATTAATTTTACAACGTCAAAAAAAATTGTGAAAGATAGAAAAAATACAAAAATTGATACATTATTGAACATGACCGTTTTATCATATTTTAAAAATATTTCAAAATTGATAACTTTGACAATATTAAATAAACATTGTTAAAATTAATAAGTTTTACAATATTAATAAAACGTTGTTGAAGACAATAATACACAACTTTTGTAAATGACCATTGTAGAAGTCTTAACGTTTGAATATAAATTGTTGTTTGCACATGTATTTTATAATTTTTTTACAATAAAGGTTGTAGAACCCCTCCCCACCTTACAATGTTTTCATGATGTGTTATAGATGAAACATTTTAAAAGTAGTTTTTTCTTGTAGTGAGGCCTTCAAAATGAAGCTAATGAGACCATTAGACAATTGTTCACACGATTTTTGATATTATTAATCATCTTTCTTCTCTTGGCAATGAATATAATAATCCTGAGAATATATGCAAGTGCTTAGGGGACTCACCAAGGACTAGAACCCTAATGCAAAGACAATCATAGAAGGAAATGACCTCACCGCCATGACTCTTGAGACACTCAAGGGCAATCTCATGATACATGAACTAGATGTCATAAAGCAAAAAGAATCAATGCCAAAGGAGAAAATTATTACTTTCAAGGCACACAAGAAGGTCACCGATGACGTAACTGGTGAAGATGATTCAAGCGATGAGGAAGTGGCCCTAATCACCAGAAATTTTAGGCGATACCTAAAGTTTGAGAGATCAAACAACAAGAAGAAATCCTTCAATAAAGAAAAGCATGTATGTTACAACTACAAAAAGATAGGTCACATCAAGAAGGATTGTCCAATGCTAAAAGGGGAATCAATATGAACATTCAAGCAAAAGATCTTCATCTTGCAAGTATGCCAATACTAGTATATGACATAAAATAGAATCTAGCGACTTCGAAGAAGAAGAGAATCCTTGTAATGCTGCCAATGTGAGACTTATGGCATTGGGATCTGAGGTACAATACAATCCTCTCTTTGAAGATAATGTTACTTATGATAAATTATTAAATATTTTTAATGATCTCTTCGAAGATTGGAAGACACTATAGATAAGTACAAGCATGCTAGGAAAGAGATCCAAATGCATAAGCTAGAGAATGATAGACTTGTGTCCTTATTAAATGAGATAAGAGACACTTTCCACCAGTGATGCAGATGAAATTTCTTTTCTTAATTAAGCTTGCATGATGCTCTCGAGCGTATATCAAAAGGAATACACATGAGTATGCAAAGCTTAACGAAGCTTATGATTCAAAAAGAAAAATACAATTTAGCTGCGCAAAGAGTAAATGCTCTCATGAATATGTATAATGATCTGTATACTAACTATGAGAAGTTAGAGACTAGTCTGGGAAAGCAGGTGGTCTAACCTATAACTCAGTCTAACATAATACATATGACACATCACAAAGTCACACACAATAAATCTTATACAAAGAAAGCAAGCAAAACTAAAGTTGTACACAATCACGCTTTCTATTATAGATATCCATGCAAGACTCAACAGTCTACTTCACATACTCATATTTATACTATGACACCTAGCATTAACACATTTTTTCATTATTGTGGTCGACAAAGGCATATATCACGACAATACAAAATTAGAAGATTAGTATATATGAATGTATTATGTATGGGTTCCAAAAACTAATATATCATGACTGTCACGTCCCAGTCCCAAATATATAGGACCATGATACGTAAACATGCCAGCTACGTATCAAGCAGACTCTAGCCCAACTCGAATATGTATACGCTGTCTAGATTATGGTATCTCATGTTTAATATGTCAAGTCAAACTATATCGCAATCCATATAATGAATAAATAACATGAATGAATAATATGGTTCGTGGTCTGCAGCCTACTAGCATATATGTCCGATTAGACCCGAAGAATAAGATAGGCCTATAAAGCTAGACTGTAAAAGCAGTGGAAGTCATGGTAATAAATATATAACACGGAAGAACGATAAAGATGACTACTAAATATACCTGAAATCATAGAGAAGCAATCATCATCTATCCATTTATTTACAAAGACAGCGCACCAAATTCTTGGAGAGCTCACCAGGTCCTCAAAAGGGACATAGCAAGATACATAATATACAAGCCTACTGTATCGTACATATAGCATGCATGTAAAAGACTGCAAATAGGCCAAGTAAATAGAATAACATAATAAAAGATCATAACAAGGAACTACTATACTCATAATGACATGTCATAAAGAAAAATGATACTAAGCATGGCTACAAATAAATCGAATGACCGTAGTCTTGTGTGGTGCTTCCGATCCTATAAAAAGTAGTCTTGTGTGGTGCTCTCAATCATAGTAACTCTCTATAGTAGCCCTATATGGGACTCTCGGGTCGAGAGTGGTCAAGTAGCCAATCCTAGTATTGATCAAGGGTCAAGTCAAGTCAAGTCCAAGTAACGAGATCGCATCAAGTCGAACGAAAATAATACGAGAATCTAAACAAGCATGGTACAACATGGATCAAATATGCAACAAGAAAAAAAGACAAGTAGTATATATGGAAACAAACAAGAAGCACTATTTTTACGCCCTAGTCCCAAAATCCATAAGAACTAGAACACGTGGAATGCCGGCAGACACACTCCATAGGTATACCCAATTTAATGGACCAATGGAAAGTATCTTAAGCTATAAAATAATATATATGGCAGTCACAAGAACTAAACTCATCCAAAGATACAAAGAACCACAGAATAATAACAAGACATATCATGCTGAATAAAAGAAACTGAATAATGTCAAATAGAAATAAAATAGTCACATGGGGAAAAGCCCATGGATACAAGTCTCAGCAAAATATAAATGAACGATACAAGTCTCGAATGAATGTAAAAGTAACCACTACAAATCCACAACTCTGACAGGAAATAAAATAAAAGTAATAATAAATTAAGAACTACTCCAATGCAACCTCGTTTTCTTCAGTTGATTCAAAAGACGAATATACTCCCAGCCCTTACTTCTTAGAAAAAAAATCTCATCTCCTATATCTGGAAAATAACCTGGTCCTCAGGGGACATAGCAAGACACATAATATACAAGCTAAAGTACAGTAAATAAAATATCTCGGACAACTAAACCAAACTGACGTGACACTTTGTGGACTACATGCACAAGCGCAGACATCTCCAAAGTAAATACATCAGGGCAGGAATATACATATATTCATAGCATTGTGTCGGAGTCTCAAAAGTAACTAAGAGAGAAACATGGATCACATGAAACATGTATTCTCTCCGAATAATATATACATAATATAAAAATGTAGTGCATAGCATGGCCCACGTAAGTAGTAATTGTCCTTAACTCTCAAGAATCAATAAGTTGCATCCACAACTTACCATTCTGACCTTAATCTAGACGGCAAATCCTATGACACATCTATACAGAAAAATAAAATGACAACACCAACCCTGTCCTACAGTCATCGAAAAATCTGGTATCTCAGAAAATCAAGCACATGTATCAAGATAATATATGTGTCAATCATGTGTCATATCCTATATGTCTCAATGGAAATAATATCCACATAATCACAGGAATACTCTAGGTATCAATACTAGACAACTCAACAGTTGAATGCACCCAAATATAATCCGAAAGCATTGATATAACCACTAAGGTCCAAAATAATAACGTAAATAAATAAGAAATAAAATAAAAATTATAAAACAAGGCGCGGAAGGCACCCAGAGTCGATCGTGCTTGGGTTGAATCGGCACAGCAGGTACGTTGTTTCTACTCTGTGTTTTCTCGACTTTTATTTGTCCTTTTGTCGTGAAACCAAAATTAATGCGAAGCCCTACGTGTCTACTTTCATCTCCAATTGGCCATCCACGTGGTTATGCACGTTTTGTCCAGGGCATCCGTTTTACGAATGTGTGTCCATGTTGAACCAATTCTCTTGCATGTAAGTTTTCGACAACTTGCAGAGGCCTTCGACCTCTCAAAAAATATTGGTAACGCTCCTAACATCTTGTTCTATCATTCCAATATGCTCGTTGGCTATCTTGTTGAGTTTTTCATATTTAAAAAAATCTTTTTTCATCGTACAAGCATCAAACATTGATTTCGTCGAAACTAATGTTGTGATCGAACCTGGAAATTCGTAGTATTTTTATAAAATCATTATTTTATGTATTTTGATGTAAAAGTTATATTTTTATTATTATTTACTGAGTTAGTTTAAATTTGTTGATTAATTAAAAATTATTTAATTTTGGGTTCAATCAAGTAGGGTAGTTGACTAGTGTTAATACTAGTTTGGAAATACTAGTTAGAGACTAGTTTTCTCGTATATAATATAGTTAAATAATGGCTACTAATATTTTCAGAAAAGTATTTCAAAATTAAATTTTTTATTTTATTTTATAAAAATCTATTGTTTTTGGGTCCGACCTACCTGACAAGTTGGCTAACGATGCTAATAGTTAATATAGTAATTATATATATTAGTTTCCTTGTAAATATTTTAGTTAAATATTATCTATAAATATTTTAAATAAATATTCAAGAAAAAAATAATAGATTTTTTTATTTTATAAAAATATTATTTTATCATGCTGATACTAGATTGATATAGTAACTTGATACTTGTTTTCTTGTGAGTATTATAGTCTAAAATTATTTTTAAATAAATTTTCGAATTATATATATATATATATATATATATATATATATATATATATATATATATATATATACATATATATAATTTTATAAAAATATTACTTTATCGTGATGACTTGATACTAAGTATATTCGATGTAGCTATGTACGATATGGTACTAGTCTAGTTAGAATATGTCGAGTCGAGGCTATATATAGTATGGTTTTAAGTATAGGTGTGTGTATGACGTAAATATGTCATTAATTGGCAGTTGCATATTTATTCTAGGTGTACGTGACGGTGTGACCGAGGATACCAGAGTTGGACCGTAGTATGCACACTTGGGGAGTACAGGCAAGTGTATCAATTGCCAATGTTATAGTTTACTGTCATTTTCTTTTTATTGTTGTATTTATTTCTCGTTCATTATTGTCATAACGTAGGATTGGTCGGTATTTAGCGTCCGTACCATATTCTGGTGCCAATGTAATTTTATTGACATTGTATATCGACACTAGGCATTGCGTACACTTTATTCGTGTTCATTGACATGATGGACCACAGGACACTGAAACGATTCATGATGCGATTCTACATAAGAATTCATGGTTATGAACTTCGTGATAGGATACTAGACTGATATTTGCACTTGTGACTTATACTATACTGACTTGACTTGACTTGACTTGCTCGTACTAGACATGGAACGGGGAGAACATTACCGACATATCAGGTTATTTTATTGCTTGACCTCGTTACCATATTTGGGACTTTGTTATTATACTATTGCTTGTCATTATCTTTGTATCAAAGCTTCGATGTTATCTTATTGCTTGCATTAGGTACCATGACACGGTGCCCTGGGTGTTTGCTTGTTGAGGAGCTTGTGAGCCTCAGTGACCATAACCTGATATCCGGAACGTGTTCTTACATGCATATCACTTAGATTTGTTATAGTAGTTACCCTTTAGTGCATATTTTCTTTACTATTATATTGGCATATTTTTTACACCTTGCTATGTCCCCTTAGGACCTGGTGATCTCTCTTGCAGAGATAGTTCGCTGAGCATGGAGGTGTTGCAATTTTTGATTCAGGTATTTATCATGATTTCATATTTTATCTACTACTTGCATTTTGCTCTTTATCCTAGTTTTATAGAGATATATTGTTCATGGGGTCCATTCAAACATATATATTAATGGGCTACATACCATGATGCATATTGCTTATTCTTGATATTACTTATTATGTGGATTGAGATAGGAGTCTGTTAGTTAATTTGATAGATAATTTAGAAACAAAGACAGCTTATACATATTCGAGTAGGGTTGGAGTCCACTTGATACGTAGCAGGCATGTATACGCATTCCTAATCCTACGCATTTTGGGACTGGGACATTACACAACCAACAGGCAAATATGCGAGACATGCATATGCATTCAATCGATGTGCATAGGAAGCCTATAGCGGGCATATTATCAGGGAGTATATACGGCAGGTTTCACGGCCACTTAGCATTTCTGCCGCATGGCCTGCTGCGTACATAGAAGATCTTCGTCCCAAACAGCAAGTTCAACCATGAAAATTCTTGAAACTTGCCATGGCCATAACTTTCTCTCTAGAACTCAAAATCCAGCGAAACAAAATACAAACATGCTTGAAATTGAATTTTCTACCAAATGGAATAACTAGTTTCCAAAAATAATAAGTTTGATAGATCATTTCCACAAAATCTATAAAATCTTAGTTTTGAAAACTTAACACCAAAATACCCTTCAAATCTGAAAATACCAAATACTAGACATATAGAGAATATAAATATGCATAATATAGACTAAAAAATATAAAAGAAATCAAAGAAGTAAAATAAGCAATATGGCCTCTCCATTTGTGCAAAATATACTTGCTTAGGTGGTAGAGGAAAATGAATTTGGAGAGAAAAGAAAAAAAGAATATTTATATGTAGGATGGATCTACTAAACCCTAACCTAACTCTAGCCCAATGTCTAATATGTCATGCCACATAGTCATAAGTAAATAAATTAAATTAAATAATCGGGATCACAATACAATCTGGTATTACATCATCGAAACAGTGAACCACACCTACAACTAGACAAAGACAAGTAGTGGCACACTACTCCACGATGAGATACTGTTTTGTGCCGTGATCAGCTAAAAAATACATGATACATATGCACTTGTTACAAATATCAGATGCCATATACAGGAACAATGCAGGAAAAGTATGTATACTGGAAATGTGGAGTGACAACGTCCAACGAAAACTCTTGGACTCATTCCAATAGAAGTTGATCCATGAGTTGGAAATGTTCATTGTATTTCGTCCGTGATCAAATGATACTGGCAAAGTTTTTTCAATAATCAGTCAACACTGGGTTAGCAAGTCGCGAGTATTACGTAGTGAACCACGAGGAGCGGAACACAACACGTACCAACTCACTCGTGCCCGAACATCTTGTTAGTGCCTGGGCACAATTTTTGATGGAAAATTCTGAAACTGAAACAATTGTACACACAACGTTTCAAATGCAGCACCTTAAAAAAGATGTGCAACAGAGATCCTGGAGGATCCTGAATTACGAGGATCTAAAAAGATTCTACGTAATACACAAAAAATCTAAAGAGACTTTTGTGCAAGCGACTATCGGCAGTAGAGCTTCTAAAAAGAAGTTACTGTGAAAGGCAACAGCAGCAATGACAGGCGAGAATGAGATGCTGGGGTGAATGAACCACCATTGCTCAAAGCTTTATTCGCCCCACACGAGCACGAACAGCTTCCAGGAACTAGCAAGTTCACGAAGAACTTCTGGAACGCTCGTAAGTCAATATTTGAGACTTGAACGGGTTTTTTGGACTTTACAGACTCCCTTAACTCTCTCCTTGGTGCATCTTTCAAAGGAGGCCAAGGGGCACTATTTATAGAGTGGAGTTGAGACTTCACCTCTTCTCCTATCCGATGTGGGACTAAAATACCTGTCACGCCCCAGTACCAAAATACGGAGACGGACTAGGCCAGCTACTCCATATGAGGTACGTAACGTCATACGACGATCGTGGCTGTCGAGAGACCAGGGGGTACATGCTACAATCAAGTCTCCTATGGTCCCACAGAGTTCTATGTCTCAATCAATCAAATCACATCAGCAATTAAATGAATATTAAAGATAAAGCAGTAAGGCGTCCCCGACGCTTCATCAAAATGGTCATGAGAGACTAGCTTTATAATTTAGCTATCTCAGAGAGTCAGGAGTACAAAATTATACACAGCTGCAGTCTGTTTAATTACAATTATGTACTGACACCAAAATATCGAGTAATCCGGCTAACAGGTGCCGGTGGCCAAACGCCGCAAAAGTATAAGCAGGAGTGGTGGAGAAAAAATCCACTCGAGTCCCCGAACTGCCATGCTTCTAGTATGCACCATGGATGTCAGGGAGGAAGATAGTGTCCTCTGGCTCTGCTACGAGATCTGGCCAAACAAAACCAGCGGGGTCAGCCCCGAATAGCAAGTACCGCCAAAGGGGCACAAGAGTTAAGATTTAAAAACCCAGTTAAATAGAATGATTGATAATAGTAATACTTACGCTACTATTATAGGGTGGCGCAACATCCTCGAACCCATATGGCACCCTTACAACCAAACAAGGACAAAAGGTGCCGCATGGAGTCGGGACGTGTCGTACTCTATAACTTTTACATAAGTTAAAAAAAGGTATAAACAATAAAATCTCCTGATCGTGGCTTCGGTCGATAGCCTATCGCAGCACAATAACCAATCCAACAATCAGACAAGAACATGGGTTGGATCATGTACCGAGATAGACCATGTTCCTCAGTCATTCACAGAAGTAGCACATCACAACCAGAAATAGTCTTCCGTTCATAACTTCGGTCCACAGCCTATCATAGTACGATAACCAACCCAACAATCAAATAAGAACATGGGTTGGATCACGTACTATGACAGTCCGCTTCCATCAGTTATTTACGGAAGGCAATAGGATACAAGCAAGTCGTTTTCACGGCCAATCAAGTCTACGAGTTTCTAGTGGGACGAGGTTATCCTCGCATCATGTTAATAGGAATCCTCATATCGTATCTTTCCAGCAAGGCTAGCCAACCCAGGGGTTCGCGTAGACAGGTATGATTGAGCACAGGTCCCTCGTAAGGCCATCTTGCTAAAACATATAATATATAGCAGGAATTAATCGGATACAGTCATCCACTCGTTGCAGATGACACAGTATCCGTGGAGACCAGCCGGCGCGTCAAGACAGTATCTCAAGGCGGCTGGTGTAACACGATCTCGGGATTTTGCCCTCCCCATGCATCTAGTATATTTAGTTGCCTAATTTAACCCTAGGTGAAATCTTGGACTTTCATGCTGTGGCATGCATGATTATCCTCCTAAAGTCGTACTTTAGTACGAGTACCCCAAAGAGGATCTATGTCAATCAGTATGTCAACATGTTCTACCCTCCTTAGTGTAATGCATCATTGTAAATATGCCACGTGGAGTTACGAGTCATTTGCCGAGCATGAACAAGAACTGGGACATTCAGGTACATGTATCAGGTAGGAACACTTTGTTCTCCGGGGTCACATTAGTGCTCATATCATGCTCGGGACAAAAGACGTAAGGATATAAAATGGGCATATAATATATATATAATAATAATAATAATAATAAGGTAACCAGATAGGGCACAAAAGTCTATGCGGCTCAAGGGGAGTGAGTCCATGCGGCTGGGTCAATACAGGTTCATGCGGCTGGGACTGCACGCTCATGCGGCTCAGGGAGCCCAAGGCGCATGCGGCTGGAAAGGCGGGTTCATGCGGACGAAGGGGTGTCAACTTATGCGGCTGCGAAAGGAGCAATCGCCAGGCGGCCGGGGTTCAACATCATATGCGGCTATGATCAGACGAAGTCTTATGCGGCTGAGCTTGGGCGATACATATACGGCTGGATGATGGATGGGCCTTATGCGGCCCAAAATAGTAGCGCATATGCGGCTGGGTGCAAAGAACTCATGCGGCTGAAAGCTAGCCGCATGAAGTCCATGCGACTCAAGATAACAGGGGCTCATGCGGCTGAGTCTGAACAAGGCTATGCGGCTCAATTACTTGCCGTATGAAGATTCATGCGGTCAAGTACTCAAGCAAGTCTTATGCGGCTAGGAAGGACTTTCCATGCGGCTGAGCTTGAACGAGTCTCATGCGGCTGGAAAGGCCATGCGGCCAGAGACTTACCGCATGAGGATTCATGCGGTCAAGTACTGCTCTTCTTCTCCACTTATCCGAGAAGAGGAGCCAAGCAACCATGGCTTCCAAACTACACAAAACCTTCATCCGGAGCCCAAATCGAAACTCCCTTAGGTCAAAATAGGGTAGAACGAGATCCTCTACAACATGGAACCATCAAAACTAGGAAATAACAAGATTAAGTAGATCAAAACCCAAGAAATCCGAAAATAAAGTAAACCTAGATCTACAAAAATCAAAGCTTCAAAATAGAAACTTCCAAGTTCTAAACTAGTATAGGTTGAGGAGAAGAACATGTTTTGGCAAATAGTTTTGTAAGAAATCATTGACAAATTATGGATCCATCTCTTGAGCAAGTTGGTACTTGTCTTGGTTGATGGAGGAAATATTTGGTTGGTGGAGGAAATAAATGAGAGGAAGTAAATGAGAGGAGAGAGAATGAGATGAGTTATATATATAGATCTTGGACCCATGGGTTCATGATGAACCATTGGTGAACCAAGAATAGGTTACCCAAATGAGCCAAAACTGTAGGCCCAAATGCAGAAAATAAATTAGAAAATAATATTTTGTCGAATATTTTGGGAAATGCATGAAGAAAGACAGCATAATAAATATAGTATAAATACAAGGTAAATACAATTTGTCGGTATACGTATAAAAATACGTATTCCAGGATCGGGGAGTGACATCTCTACCCTTCTTAGAAAAATTCCGTCCTCGGAATTCCAGCCAAGACAGGATAGTGAAATCAGGGCAAGCAGGGCATAATCATATATAAGTTAACTATCATCGCAGTTATTATCATACATCACAAAGTACAAAACAAGCAGGTGCAGATAAGTATGGAATCGTGTCAATAAGGTACAAAAATATACCTTATTAGTCAAACAAATGCGGATACCGAGATCTGATCTCGTCCTCGGGCTCCCAGGTTGACTCTCCCGGAGAGTGATGGTTCCAAGAAACACGGACAAGGCTTATCGTCCGATTCTTGAGTACCTTCTTTCACCGGTCTAAAATAGACACGGGTTGTTCCTCGTAAGTTAGGTCGGTACCAACGACTAACTCAGAATGATCGAGGACATGACTCGGATTCGGGACATACCCACGTAATTGGGATACATGAAACACATCATGTATGCCAGTTAACGAAGGCGGAAGGGCAAGTCGATAAGCCACATTGCCTACCCGAGCGAGAATTTTAAAAGGACCAACGTATCTTGGACTAAGCTTTCCTCGGGTTCCAAATCTGATGATACCCCGAGTAGGCAAAATTCGCAGAAATACTTGGTCGCCAACTCTGAACTCTAGAGGCTTACGATGCTGATCTGCCCAATGACGATGTCGGTCCTGCGCAACTCGAAGGCGTTCTCTGACCAACTTAACTATCTCCACAGTCTGCGTGATCATCTCTGGTCCCAACAACTTCCGTTCTCCGACGTCGTCCCATGCCAAAGGGGACCTGCACTTCCTTCCGTACAATGCTTCGAACGGGGCCATCTGAATGCTAGCCTGATAGCTGTTGTTATAGGAGAACTCCACTAGATGAAGGTGGTCCTCCCAAGATCCGCCAAAATCCAAGGTACATGCCCGTAGCATATCTTCTAACGTCTGAATGGTTCTTTCTGATTGCCCGTCAGTTTGGGGATGATAAGCAGTACTGAATCTTAACTTGGTGCCCAAACTTTGGTGTAAGCTCCGCCAAAAATGCGAAGTAAACCGCGTATCCCGATCTGATACTATACTAACTGGAACACCGTGCTGCCTTACTATCTGCTTCATGTACATTTCTGCTAACTGCTCAGTAGTCTGTCTGACTCGGAAGGGAAGGAAATGAGCGACCTTCGTGAGTCGATCTACTATTACCCAGACTGCATTCTTACCAGTCGGAGATCTAGGTAAACCGGTCACAAAGTCCATCGTGATGTGCTCCCATTTCCATTCTGGGATAGGAAGCGGCTGTAGCAACCCTGTTGGTCTCTGCTGCACGGCTTTCACCTGCTGACATACCAAACACTTGGATACAAATCTCGCTATCTCTCTTTTCATGCCATTCTACCAAAAGTACTGCCTGATATCTCGATACATCTTCGTTCCTCCTGGATGAATGGAGTAAATAGAACTATGAGCTTCGGACATAACTTTTTGCCGAAGGTCTCCACTCGGTACACAGAGTCTGTTTCCAAACCTGAGCGTACCATCTTCATGAATCACTAACTCCTTCCTACGGCCTGATTTACACTCCGACCGCAACTTCTGAATCTGTGGATCTCCTGCTTGTGCTGCCCTTATCCTCTCTACTAAGGTTGACTGAATCTGCATACTGGTCATTCTTCCTATATCCCTTGGCAAAACTACTTCGATTCCCATACTCTGAAGGTCTTCTAAAATATGCTTCTGCGAGGTCAGGATAAAGGCACTGTCTCTCCTACACAGTGCATCTGCAACTATATTCGCCTTGCCTGGATGATACTGAAGATCTAAGTCAAAATCCTTCAGTAGTTCTAACCATCTTCTTTGCCTTATGTTCAAATCTCGCTGCGTGAATACGTATTTCAAACTCTTATGATCTGTATAGATCTCTACCCGATCTCCGTATAAATAATGCCTCCACAACTTGAGTGAAAATACCACAGCTGCTAACTCCAAATCGTGAGTCGGGTAATTCTTCTCATGGTCTCGAAGCTGTCGAGACGCATGTGCTATCACCTTTCCGAGCTGCATCAATACACATCCAAGACCCTTCCCAGATGCGTCACAATATACTGTAAAGCCTCCCGCTCCTACTGGAAGCGTTAAGATCGGGGCTGAGATCAATCTCTTCTTTAATTCTTCAAAGGATGCCTGACAGCTAGCTGACCAAACAAACTCTACGTCCTTGTGCGTCAAACGCGTTAAGGGCGCAGAGATCTTGGCAAAGTTCGCCACAAACCTTCTGTAGTAACCAGCTAATCCTAAGAAACTTCGCACTTCTGCAACCGTTCTCGGGACTAGGCAATGCTCTACGGCCTCAATCTTCTTCGGATCTACTGACACTCCTATCCCAGAAATTATATGCCCCAGGAACGAAATGTGATCTAACCAGGATTCACACTTGTCGAGCTTCGCATAAAGTTGATGCTCCCTCAATGTCTGTAAGATAGTCCTAAGATGCTTCTCATGCTCCTCTTCACTGCTGGAATAGACAAGAATGTCATCTATGAACACCACCACAAATTTATCCAAATACGGCAGAAAGATGCGGTTCATTAAATCCATGAATACTGCGGGGGCGTTGGTTAGTCCAAAGGGCATTACTAAAAACTCATAATGCCCATATCTAGATCTGAATGCTGTCTTCGGTATGTCTTGCTCCTGGACTCTTACTTGATAGTATCCTGACCGAAGATCGATCTTGGAAAAGACGCTGGCCTTGCTCAACTGGTCAAACAGGTCATCAATCCTTGGTAGTGGGTACTTATTCTTCACTGTTACTGCATTCAGCTTGCGGTAGTCGATGCACATCCTCGTCGACCCATCCTTCTTGGGAACTAGAATCACTGGCACGGCCCAGGGCGATTTACTGTCTTGGATAAATCCCTTAGACTTCAACTCTTCTTCATGTTGATACAACTTATCCTGTTCTGACGGTGACATTCTGTAAACTCTGTCTGCAATAGGCCTCATTCCAGGGTTCAACTCAATGCTAAATTCTACCTCTCTGACTGGGGGTATCCCTGGAAGCTCATCAGGGAAGACGTCGAGAAAATCTTCGACCATTCTAGGAATCTGTCCTGGCTTTGACACTGCTGCTGAGATGACGCCTCCGGCCTGATTCTTCAAGGTTCGAGTAAAGATGAACTGCTCCATCCCAGAAACGCTGAATATGACCCTTCCTCCTCTACAATCAATTGTCGCATAACTGTCTCTCAACCAGTCCATGCCAAGAACGATATCAAAATTCCCCATAGGGAATTCAATCAATGATGCGGGCAGTAAATGCCCACACACCTCCACCGGACATGAAAAGCGCACTCTGCTAACTTCTACGAGCCCATTGTCGGTGAGTATATCCATCCTCTCCGGCAATGCCTCAAACTCTAATCCAATCGGTGTAGCATATTGTGCAGAGATGATTGAATGAGTAGCGCCTGAATCAAATAATGCTACAGCAAAAAATGAGGTGACGAGAATTTTACCTGCCACCACGTCACTAGACTCTAGAGCCTCTCCCAAGGTCAATGTGAGAGCCTGGCCCCGCGGAGCCCCTTGTTGCGGCCTTCCTCGACCATGCTGTTGCTGCCTCTGAGGGCCTTCGGCTTCCTGTGCCTGGCGGAACATCTGAGCCTGCGTTGGTAGACGCTGGGCTAGGGGCCTTACTGCTAATACTGGCCCTCCACTCGGGGTTGCCACCGGAGCTGGCAATGCTGGAAACTGCTGAGCTGGCCCTCCTGGCCTCTGCATCATAGGACAAGTAGAAATACGGTGGTCTGAACTACCACACCTCAAGCATAAGCCATTCGCTGACCGGCACACCTCCCTCGTGTGCCCTGCCTTCCCACAGAATGTACAACCCTGGGGTGCTCCCTGACGCTGTTGCTGGTTTCTCGGCTGCTGATGCCGAACTGGCACTGTATTAGTTGACACGGCCGTCCTCCGCGGCGCTCCTGCATCATGAATACGTACACCGGGTGCTGGTGCCGATGTTCGCTGCATTGCTCCTCCTCCAACTTGGGAATGAGATCTCTTCTGACCTCCTGCCCTCGATGCCAACCTCTGCTCGGTAAGCTTATGCCTCCGGGCTGCCATCAAGATAGCGTCAAATGTCTGGTAGTCGTGTCCTTTCACAAGCTGTAATAGTTCCAAATGAAGTCCCTGCTGGAACCTTATAGCTTTCTCTGGCTCCGTTGCCACCATTGCTGGTGCGAAACGGCACAATCTGCAGAACTCTGCTGCATACCCATCTACGGTCTTGCCTGCTTGCTTGAGACTGATAAACTTCTGCTGGAGCTCATATCGAGCTACTACGCCAAAATACTTGGCCGTGATCTGTCACTGAAGGTGGTCCAACGAACAGGGCGTCTTGTACCAACTTCTTCTGATGTCCACCAGTCGCGGGCAAGATCCTGAAGTACCAGTTTGACCTGATCAACCTTCTCATCATCTGGAACATTGGCTGCCACAAGAATGGCTTCGATGTCTTGAATCCATGCATCCGCAGTGATGGCATCCTCCGTGCCATCAAAATACCTCGGGTTCAAGCGACGAAACCTTCCTGATGCTCCCGAGTCAGCCCCGACACTCCTCTCAAGAGCTAACTGAATCCCTTAGTTCAGCAACACGTTCTGCTCCTGCTGCCGAGTCTGTTACTGTTGGTTAGTGATAAGAAACCCCCGGATGATCTCCAGGAGTGCTACGGCGTCTGGTACTGCCGTCGCTGCTGGTGATGCAGGAGTTTCAATAACCTGCGGCTGCACTGCATCTGGTTCCATTTCTGCTCGTGCCTGCACGGGAGAAGGTTCTCTCCCCTGTTGCTGCCCAGTCGAGCCATGCTCTTGCTGCTCTTCCTCATGGGCCTCTTCCGCTACTGAGAATGAAGCACCCCTATAGAGAAGAATATAAGATTATCAAGTCCGGACGAGGAAGATTTCGAGGATGCAAGTCAGGTTAGAGATCGAGGCAAGGTCAAAGAATTCGAAACAGAATTTCAAGGGAAACAAGTTTTGATTGAGACTCCTAATAATTCGCAATAGCCCACAAGTCTGAAAATCAGACCTGCATGGGCCACCAATAAAACCTTATCACGCCCCAGTACCAAAATACAGAGATGGACTAGGCCAGCTACTCCATATGAGGTACGTAACGTCATACGGCGATCGTGGCTGTCGAGAGACTAGGGGGTACATGCTACAATCAAGTCTCCTATGGTCCCACAGAGTTCTATGTCTCAATCAATCAAATCACATCAGCAATTAAATGAACATTAAAGATAAAGCAGTAAGACATCCCCGACGTTTCATCAAAATGGTCATGAGAGACTAGCTTTATAATTTAGCTATCTCAGAGAGTCAGGAGTACAAAATTATACACAGCTGCAGTCTGTTTAATTATAATTATGTATTAACACCAAAATATCGAGTAATCTGGCTAACAGGTGCCGGTGGCCAAACGTCGTAAAAGTATAAGCAGGAGTGGTGGAGAAGAAACCCACTCGAGTTCCCGAACTACCATGCTCCTAGTATGCACCATGGATGTCAGGGAGGAAGATAGTGTCCTCTGGCTCTGCTACGAGATCTGGCCAAACAAAACCAGCGGGGTCAGCCCCGAATAGCAAGTACCGCCAAAGGGGCACAAGAGTTAAGATTTAAAAACCCAGTTAAATAGAATGATTGATAATAGTAATACTTACGCTACTATTATAGGGTGGCGCAACATCCTCGAACCATATGGCACCCTTACAACCAAACAAGGACAAAAGGTGCCGCATGGAGTCGGGACGTGTCGTACTCTATAACTTTCACATAAGTTAAAAAAAGATATAAACAATAAAATCTTCTGATCTTGGCTTCGGTCGATAGCCTATCGCAGCACAATAACCAACCCAACAATCAGACAAGAACATGGGTTGGATCATGTACCGAGATAGACCATGTTCCTCAGTCATTCACAGAAGTAGCACATCACAACCAGAAATAGTCTTCCGTTCATAACTTTGGTCCACAGCCTATCATAGTACGATAAACAACCCAACAATCAAACAAGAACATGGGTTGGATCACGTACCATGACAGTCCGCTTCCCTCAGTTATTCACGAAAGGCAATAGGATACAAGCAAGTCGTTTTCACGGCCAATCAAGTCTACGAGTTTCTAGTGGGACGAGGTTATCCTCGCATTATGTTAATAGGAATCCTCAGATCGTATCTTTCCAGCAAGGCTAGCCAACCCAGGGGTTCGCGTAGACAGGTATGATTGAGCACAGGTCCCTCGTAAGGCCACCTTGCTAAAACATATAATATATAGCAGGAATTAATCGGATACAGTCATCCACTCGTTGCAGATGACACAGTATCCGTGGAGACCAGCCGGCGCGTCAAGACAGTATCTCAAGGCGGCTGGTGTAACACGATCTCGGGATTTTGCCCTCCCCATGCATCTAGTATATTTAGTTGCCTAATTTAACCCTAGGTGAAATCTTGGACTTTCATGCTGTGGCCTGCATGATTATCCTCCTAAAGTCGTACTTTAGTACGAGTACCCCAAAGAGGATCTATGTCAATCAGTATGTCAACATGTTCTACCCTCCTTAGTGTAATGCATCATTGCAAATACGCCACGTGGAGTTACGAGTCATTTGCCGAGCATGAACAAGAACTGGGACATTTAGGTACATGTATCAGGTAGGAACACTTTATTCTCTTGGGTCACATTAGTGCTCATATCATGCTCGGGACAAAAGGCGTAAGGATATAAAATGGGCATATAATATATATATATAATAATAATAATAATAAGGTAACCAGATAGGGCACAAAAGTCCATGCGGCTCAAGGGGAGTAAGTCCATGCGGCTGGGTCAATACAGGTTCATACGGCTGGGACTGCACGCTCATGCGGCTCATGGAGCCCAAGGCGCATGCGGCTGGAAAGGCGGGTTCATGCGGACGAAGGGGTGTCAGCTTATGCGGCTGCGAAGGGAGCAATCGCCAGGCGGCCGGGGTTCAACATCATATGCGGCTATGATCAGACGAAGTCTTATGCGGCTGAGCATGGGCGATACATATGCGGTTGGATGATGGATGGGCCTTATGCGGCCCAAAACAGTAGCGCATATGCGGCTGGGTGCAAAGAACTCATGCGGCTGAAAGCTAGCCGCATGAAGTCCATACGACTCAAGATAACAGGGGCTCATGCGGCTGAGTCTGAACAAGGCTATGCGGCTCAATTACTTGCCGCATGAAGATTCATGCGGTCAAGTACTCAAGCAAGTCTTATGCGGCTAGGAAGGACTTTCCATGCGGCTGAGCTCGAACGAGTCTCATGCGGCTGGAAAGGCCATGCGGCCAGAGACTTGCCGCATAAGGATTCATGCGGTCAAGTACTGCTCTTCTTCTCCACTTGTCCGAGAAGAGGAGCTAAGCAACCATGGCTTCCAAACTACACAAAACCTTCATCCGGAGCCCAAATCGGAACTCCCTTAGGTCAAAATGGGGTAGAACGAGATCCTCTACAACATGGAACCATCAAAACTAGGAAATAACAAGATTAAGTAGATCAAAACCTAAGAAATACAAAAATAAAGTAAACCTAGATCTACAAAAATCAAAGCTTCAAAATGAAAACTTCTAAGTTCTAAACTAGTATAGGTTGAGGAGAAGAACATGTTTTGGCAAATAGTTTTATAAGAAATCATTGACAAATTATGGATCCATCTCTTGAGCAAGTTGGTACTTGCCTTGGTTGATGGAGGAAATATTTGGTTGGTGGAGGAAATAAATGAGAGGAAGTAAATGAGAGGAGAGAGAATGAGATGAGTTATATATATAGATCTTGGACCCATGGGTTCATGATGAACCATTGGTGAACCAAGAATAGGTTACCCAAATGAGCCAAAACTGTAGGCCCAAATGCAGAAAATAAATTAGGAAATAATATTTTGTCGAATATTTTAGGAAATGCATGAAGAAAGACAGCATAATAAATATAGTATAAATACAAGGTAAATACAATTTGTCGGTATACGTATAAAAATACGTATTCCAGGATCGGAGAGTGACAATACGAATACTCAAAAATAGAGTTTGATATTTTAGATCATTCCACAATCAGCATAGAAGTGTGCCAGTCCACGCCTACCCTCCGAACACTCCCGTGTAAGCACGAGACATCCTGGAGTCCATGTCCGAGTCCGAGTCCGCACAACAAAAATTAACTTGCATCCTTGTTGGATTTAATCCTTTTTTCTTCTAGGAAAATACTTCCACATGGCACAAACTTGTTCCCCACTACACCTCATGTGCACACCTCAACACAAGCAATGCATTATATTGAGATACTCACCATTTGGTGTAGCCGATGTGGGACTATCTTTTCTAGTCCAAAGGCAAAAATACCAATAATCCCCCACATATCTCAATATATGGGTTGAGCGTTCCCCACAGTGACTGCCCATCATGCATTAGGAGAGATGTCGCTACGACTTGAATCTTTCCGCATAGGTTAAATAACAGCATGATACAAGAATAGACTAAGCCTTGAATTCTGCACCATAACTGCAATTCTTTCTACTCACATGATGACATCAACTGTGCTTCTGGCTGCACATTGAAGGCCCTGTGCCAGCCTGGTTGTGTATAATTTTGGGCGTCTACAAGTTTACCCTCAAGAGACGGCCAGATATCTCTTTCCATACATTATAGGTGAGTTCTTTATTAAAGAGATATAGCATGAAGCCTTGCGCTTCCTTGCGGTGCTACGCCGCTATGACATGGCCTGAAGCCGAGGCATTAGCCCTATCTGGGAACCTCATCGTAGTGTCATACTACTGTAGCATGAGGTCACAAGCCTCTTTGTAGTGCCAAACTACCCAGCATGAAGCCTAAGGCTTCCTTGCGGTGTTACGCCGCAACGACATGGCTTGCAATGTCGAGGCTTTACCCCTACCTGGGTACCTCATCGTGGTGTCGTGCCATTATAACATGGGGCCATCCTTCCCTTTGTAGTGCTGTCTACGACTCTTTAATTACGTCATACAGCATTAGGCTACCTGCCTATTTGCGGTGCTACGCCGCTGTGACTTGGCTTGCAAAGCTGAGGCATTACCCCTACCTGGGAACCTCATGGTGGAGTCACCCCACTGTAGCATGGAGTTTTACTCCTTGTAATGCTGCTCTACCATGCTTCATGTAAAGCACACCAGGCATTCACTCTGCCTGAGAACTCATTAAGGCGTTTAAGCCAATCTTCCACAGGATCTGTTTTTTGCAGAAAATACATAGTAGACAACAGTGGTTATGGGTCCGTATCCCTTTCATATTACAGAAAATAAGTACCCACTGTTACCTGATAGTTTCCCAGTCAGTGATCCTCCTTTGAACCAAAAGTTAGATGCCTAGTAGATTTCTCTTTGAACTAATAGCATAAAACTTTATGGTAGGATTACAAAGACACACTATCAGAATGCCTTCAAGCCCATTTTACAAGCTGTGTCATCGACCAGCTAGCACTTGAGGCCCTTGGTGAACGGATCTGCCAGGTTCTCCTGACTCCGAACATCAATCACTGTAATAACACCTCTCTTGATAAGATTATGTACTGCTCTGTGCTTCAACCGTACCTTTCTCTTCTTCCCGTTGAAGAGTTCATTTGATACCACTGCTGCTGCCGCCTGGTTGTCACAGTATATCGGTATTGCCGGTATCTGAGCCCCAACCACCGGAAGATCATACATGAGCTCCCGAAGCCACTCTGCTTCATCTGCAGCAGCATCCAATGCAAAGAATTCAGATTCCATGGAGGAGCGAGATAACATAGTCTGCTTCTTCGACTTCCATGATATAGCAGCTCCGTCCATGGCGAATACGAATCCACCTGTGGAATACTCACTCTCCATACCTGAACACCAGCTAGCATCACTGAAGCCTTCCACTACTGACGGATCTCCGCTGTAGAAAAGTGCATATGTCTGAGTTTTCTTGAGATATCTCATAATACGCTTCACAGCTTTCCAGTGCTCAACGCCTGGATTGCTAGTGAACCGACTCAGCATTCCTACGGCAAAAGCTATGTCAGGCCTTGTGGCAGTAGTAGCGTACATCAAGCTTCCGATGACGCTAGCGTACTCCAACTGCCTGACGCTTTCCTTCGAGTTTGGCTCCAGCTTCTGATCACTCCGGTACGGTGTATCGATTATAGGAAGATCTTGATACCCGTAGCGAGTGAGCATCTTCTCAATATAATGAGATTGTGACAGCGCTATTCCAGTGCCTGTCCGGATGATCTTGAGCCCCAAGATTACGTCGGCATCCCCCAAGTCCTTCATACTGAACTTGGTCGAGAGGAATTTCTTTGTCTCTGTGACGCAGCTTAAATCCGTACCTAGGATTAGCATGTCGTCCACGTAAAGACATACGATTACTCCTCTTCCGTCAATAAACTTTGTATAGACACACTTGTCTGTTTCACTGACCCTGTAGACATTTGACCTTATCACCTTGTCAAACTTCTCATGCCACATTTTGGAAGCTTATTTCAAACCATAAAGAGACTTCATCAACTTGCAGACTTTGTCTTCCAGACCTCTGACGACAAAACCTTCTGGTTGTTGCATGTAGATCTCTTCGGTAAGCTCGCCATTAAGGAATACCGTTTTCACATCCATCTGATGTATCACTAGTTTGTGTATTGCTGCTAGAGCAATTAATAATATGATGGTTGTCATCCGAGCTACTGGAGCATAAGTGTCAAAGTAGTCGATCCCCTGCTTCTGAGCAAACTCCTTGGCCAGTAGCCTGGCCTTGAACTTGTCAATGGTTCCATCTGCTTTCATCTTCTTCTTGAAGATCTATTTGCATCCGATGGGTCTTGCTCCTTCTGGCAGGTCAACCAATACCCATGTGTTGTTGGAGGTGATTGAGTCAATCTCGTTGTCTATCGCCTTCTTCCAAAATACAGCATCTCTGGTCTTCATCGCCTCATCATAGGTAAGCGGATCTGCTTCCACATGATAGGTGACGAAGTCATCTCCGAAGTCTTTCGGCCTCCTCGTTCGCTTAGTTGACGTCTCAGCGAGTTCTGGTTCAGCTGGTGTCTCCTTGACAACAGCTTCATCTTGGACTACTGGTTCATTAAAGACTTCTGTGTGCTTTGTACCCTCATCAATCTCCGAAAGATCTACGAGAATAATATTCTTGTGTTTTGCAAACTTGTCTTCAAAGTATTCAGTATTGCGAGATTCGATGATATGGTTTGACTCGATGTCAAGGAATCTTCGAGCATCACTCTTCTCGGCATACCCCAAGAAGATCGCCTTCGTAGTCCTTGTCCTCAGCTTCTGAATCTTCAGATCCGGGAGCTTTACATAAGCCAGACACCCCCACACTCGAATGACATTCAAGTTAGGTCTGACTTTGAACCAGAGTTCATGATGAATTATGTCGGAAGTTGCATATGGCACTCTGTTCAGAATGAACGTTGCCGTTAGTGCAGCTTCTCCCCAGTAGCACTTTGGAAGACCCGCAGTCAACAGCATGGAGTTCATCATCTCTGTCAACGTTCTGTTCTTCCTTTCTGCTACTCCGTTGGATTGAGGAGAGTACGGAACCGTTGTCTCATTAATAATTCCATGTTCTTTGTAGAATGATAAGAATTCATGAGACCGATACTCCCCGCCTCGATCACTCATTAACCTCTTGAGTTGTTGTCCAGTTTGCCGCTCAGCCTCGGCCCTGAACTCCTTGAACTTCTCGAATGCTTCGTCTTTAGACTTGAGCAAGTAGACGAAAGCATACTTTGAGAAGTCATCGATGAAAGTAATAAAATACTTCATCCCGGCCTTTGTAGAGAATTGTTTGAAGGCACAGATATCTGAGTGAACCAACTCCAGAAGATCTGTGCTTCGATGGACCCTGTGAAAGGGTTTCCTTGTGATCTTCGTCTGAGCACATACTTCGCATTTCTCTACCTTACCCCTACACTTGGAGATAAGTCTTAGACTAGACATTCTGTTAATCCTTTTACAATGAACATGTCCTAGCCTATTATGCCATAACTCAAGAGAATAATCAGAAAAAGTGATTGCATTTATATTATCATGATGGGTTACAACAAGCTGAATCTTGTACATTCCTTCAGTTTGGAAAGCTTTCCCGAAGAATGTATCCTTTTTTGACATCACCAACTGGCCAGCATTGATGTCCATCCTCAAGCCTGCGTTGCAGAGCAGACTTCCAGAGATCAGGTTCTTAGCAATTACTGGAACATGCTTCACACCTTGAAGCGTCAGAGTGTTCCCCGATGTGAGTTTCAGCTCCACCGTCCCGATCCCCAGTACTTCAGCTTGTGCCTGGTTTGCCATTATGACCTTCTCTGAAGTTGGCTCATAAGAGACGAACCAGTCTTTGTCTGAACAGACATGGCAGGTCGCACCAATGTCTATCCACCAGTCCAAGTCAGCCCCCACAGTTGCAACCTGTGCTATCATGGCAACTAGATTAGTAATCATAGAAACCTTACTAGGCTCACCTTGTTCTTTGGGCTTGGACTTGCATTCGGATTTGTAGTGGCCCTTCTTGCCACAATAGAAGCAAGTCACATGGGACTTGGACTTCTGCTGCTTGAAAGCAGGATCCTTCACTTTCAGATTCGTGAAGTCCTTCTTTTTGCGATGAGAAGCAGCCTGCTTCCCCTGGTATTCTCTGGTTTGGACCAAATTTTCCTTCGCCAGTTGCTTGGACAGAGTATTCATCTTCTGTTGAGAGCACATCTCGTCCTCAACATGGATCTCTTGCAAGAAATCTTCCAAGCTAATTTCCATCTTCTTTCGATGCATCCTTGCATAGAAGTTGCTCCATTCTGTAGGAAGTTTCGTGACGATCCCTCCAACGACAAACTTGTCGACGAGGGGCATGTTCTCGTCTTCTAGTTTCTGACGCAACTTCAGAAACTCCTTCACTTGGGGCAGCATCGCCTTCTTGTCTTCGAAGGTCCACTTGTGGTATTTTTCTACCATGAAGATCTTGGACCGATTCTCGTCATCTTCATAGAGCTTTCCCAAGGAGTCCCATATCTCTTTGGCAGATGTCTTCTTGGAGTAGGACTCTGCCAGAGAGTCTTCCATGGAATTGAGTATCAGTAGTTTACATATACTGTTTTCTCTCTTCTACTTCGCTTGCTTGGTCGTAGCAGCGGCCACAGCCGCAGCAGATCCAGTGGTTGGAACGATCGGTTCTTCTTCTGACAGCACGTGATCAATATTTACGAGTTGAAGATTTAAAGTGACCTTTCGTTTCCATATCTGGAAGTATTCGCCATCGAATTTCTCCAACTTGTTAAAGCCGGTATCGATGAGCGAAGCACGAGAGTTATCCATCTTCTCAATAAAGCTTTGAAATTGTTAGTGCCTGGACACAATTTTCGATGGAAAATTCTGAAACTGAAATAATTGTACACACAACGTTTCAAATGCAGCACCTTAAAGAAGATGTGCAACAGAGATCCTGGAGGATCTTGAATTACGAGGATCTAAAAAGATTCTACGTAATACATAAAAAATCTAAAAAGACTTTTGTGCAAGCGACTATCGGCAGTAGAGCTTCTAAAAAGAAGTTACTGTGAAAGGCAACAGCAGCGATGACAGGCGAGAATGAGATGCTGGGGTGAATGAACCACCGTTGCTCAAAGCTTTATTCACCCCACACGAGCACGAACAGCTTCCAGGAACCAGCAAGTTCACGAAGAACTTCTGGAACGCTCGTAAGTTAATATTTGAGACTTGAACGGATTTCCTGGACTTTACAGGCTCCCTTAACTCTCTTCTTGGTGCATCTTTCAAAGGAGGCCAAGGGGCTCAATTTATAGAGTGGAGTTGAGACTTCACCTCTTCTCCTATCCGATGTGGGACTAAAATACCAATACTCAAAAATAGAGTTTGATATTTTAGATCATCCCACAATCAGCATAGAAGTGTGCCAGTCCACGCCTACCCCCCGAACACTCCCGTGCAAGCACGAGACATCCTGGAGTCCGTGTCCGAGTCCGAGTCTGCACAACAAAAATTAACTTGCATCCTTGTTCGATTTAATCCTTTTTCCTTCTAGGAAAATACTTCCACATGGCACAAACTTGTGCCCCACTACACCTCATGTGCACACCTCAACACAAGCAATGCATTATATTGAGATACTCACCATTTGGTGTAGCCGATGTGGGACTATCTTTTCTAGTCCAAAGGCAAAAATACCAACACATCTATCATGAACATAGTTGTCGACATGCCAGACACGATCATGTCAGACACGGAAGGATATAATAATCGATTTAAGATCAAGCAAGTGTTAATACTGAAATGGAGTTGTCCACGTGTCTAGAATAACACCACAGGCGAAGAAAACATGCCCATAAGTCCAGTTGGGCCAAAATGTGAAAATTTGTCATTCAGGTTCGAAGTAGGGTTCGTAGGGTACTACAAAAAAGTTAGCACATTTCTAAATAAGGCAAATCATATATCAAACAAGCTTGAAATGATGATACGAACTAAGTCGGACTCTTAGAAGTGAAATTGTATGAGTGGAATAATAATGCGCCGGCCTGTGACGGATCATAGGACCCACAAAATAGAGATCTGAACAACAAACACAGAACTATGCAAAACTTGTATTGTAAGGGTAAACTCTTGCTGAGTACAACATTACAAGTTTTGTCATGATCCGATGAGCACACAAAAAGTATGTTTTGCAAAAAGTTTGTTACATAGAAAATTAGTAAATGTGGGACAAAATTGTCGAGCACTCGGTAGACGAATCCTTGTTTTATTTATTTCCATGTATTGAGAATATCAATATGCATCTATCAATGTAGACAGTAGTTCATGACGAGATCAATTGGGCGATGCCCGGTCAGAGAGTTTTCAATTAAACAATCAATTTGATTAGCGCTATTTTAGAGCATCTCTAACCCTGTTGTGAGTTTAGAAAAAAATGGTTGCCACATAGGAATGACAAGCTTTCATTTCAAAAATCCTTCTCCAATGCAAATGTAGAATAAATCATGAAGTTGATATGGCAATGACATGGCAAAGACAATGTGAAGTTGGTTGTCTAGATTTAGATAATGCAATTCACAATGTGTTTGTTTCCACATCATCAATTATGAAAAGAAATATTTATAAAAAAAATAAAGAAGTTGAGGAGTTGTCTTGGAAGCTGGAAAAAATACTTTTTATTGTCTTTTCAGTACTTTTGCATTAGAGAACACTTTTTTTTATCTCATTGTCTTGTATGAATATCATCTTGCCACATAGGAAAGACATTGTCTTGTGTCTCATACCACATAAGAATCACAACACAAAATAAGACAATAGGGTTGGAGATGCTCTTAGCACAATTGAGTGATCAAATGATCGATGTATATGACAAAATTGACATGTAATCAGAGTTGTATACCGTTTAATTGTAGGAGGAAACAAAATTGAAATTGATGCAGCGGAGGTGGAGAACCACACAATTGAAGTGAGCTAAGCAGTGACATGCAACTTCTGCTACTATGTTGTTCTTCTTGGTCACTGTTGTTGAGGCGACATGGTGGTGTAGTGGATTGCATAACAGCATTGGATAGCTAAAGCAGTGATGGATGATGTACATAATGGTCGGTTTGGTAACAACAAGGTCATCGGGGCTGCTCTATTCGGGGTGTCAGGTACAAGAGACTATCGACAATCAGCACATGGGATCGGGTGTTGGAGCTTTTTCTTGACATGTAGAGAAAGCTTGCTTTCAATATATACCTAGTGTTATTTAGTCCCACATTGAAAAAGTATCATGAAGTGTATCTCATTAAATACTTAGTATATGTTGTTGAGATATGCACATAGGGTAATGACCCTAAGGAGGGAACCATGTGGATAATTTTACTAGGAGGTAAGGATAAGACTCCATGTTAACGTATTAATGCTTTTTCCTCTTAGAATTTATTCCATTGGAGCTAAGCCCCGTAGGGGCTTAGCAACTCAGACTCGGACTCTGACCCGGGCTCATGGGCTGATGAGGCGTAATATGGCATTTTGTTGGCACACTTAGCATGTCAGCATCGTCACTAGGCGAATAGTACGCTTAAGTTGCGCTCATTGCGCGAGCCCCTGCGCAGGCGATCGCGAATAGGCACGTCTATATAAAGTCCCTCCCTTCTCTCTCAGGGTACAGTGATCATTATCAGAAATTTTCTTACGAAATTCTCAAAGTTCATAGCAAAGAAGAGAGCTACTTTGATAGCAGAGTTCCGCACCATCCGAAGAGTCAAAAGAGTGGATTATTCCAAAGTTCTCCATCGAACATGCT
This sequence comes from Iris pallida, assembly GCA_029216955.1. Taxonomy (NCBI): domain Eukaryota; kingdom Viridiplantae; phylum Streptophyta; class Magnoliopsida; order Asparagales; family Iridaceae; genus Iris; species Iris pallida. Next base: position 25,842,979 of record JANAVB010021798.1, read on the forward strand.
AGTTTCTGGAAGCTGTTCGTCTTTACTCCACTTGTAACTCGTTCACGAGAACAGTTCTGATCTAACAAAAAACTGTTAAGTGGAATTTCGCTGTTGCTACGAATTCTTCTGTGCCTTCTTCGAAGTGACACATTAGATCTCGTTTCTCAGAATACTTCGGGATCTCTATCGTGCACCTTCTTCGAAGTGTTGCATAATTTCAGTTATCCATCAAAAAATTGTGCCCCGGGACTGACAATCTTAAAGCTTGATTTCACAAGATAGAAAACTTTCGTGCTTCAGTCATCAATCCTAACCTTAACATGTTAAAAAAAATTGATGGAGAGCACTATCAAGTCTAGAAGAGGAAGGTTGACCTCAATCTTCAACTTGCTGAAGTTGATCGCATACAAACCAAGAAAGAACTGACTATTCTAGAAATTGGGTCTGCATTCGCAATTACTGCTGCTACTAAAATTTAGACCAAATGGAGAAGGAAGAATTAATAGCCTCGGTAGGCTTCTAATTCTAGATTCTATGGAGGACTCCCTAGCAAAATCATATTTTAAGAAAACAATTGCCAGATGGATATGAGAGTATCTGGAAAAACTGTACGAAGATGACAAGAACAGGTGCAAGATATTTATTGTTAAAAAATATCACAAATCGCTCTTTGAAGACGAGAAGTCTATGCTGCCGTAGGTGAAGGAATTCCTGAAGCTGTGACATATTTTGGAAGATAAAGGGATACCTCTCACCGACAAGTTTGTTGTTGGAGGATCGTCTCCAAGCTCCCTGCTGGTTGGAGCAAGTTCTATGTAAACATGCATAGGAAGAAACTGAAGATCGGTCTGGAAGATCTCCTGCAAGAAATCTATGTTGAGGACCAGATGAGGGCTCAACTGAAGGTGGACGCTCTGTCCAAATAGATGGCTAACGCCAATTTGGTTTACACTAAGGAATTCAAGGAAAAGCATGCGGCTTTCCACAGCAAGAAGAAGGACCACAATAATCTGAAAGTGAAGGGGACTTCTTTCAAGCAACAGAAGCCAAAGTCCCATTTGGCTTGCTTCAAATGTGGTAAGAAGGGTTACTTCAAGAGTGAATGCAAATCTAAGTCCAATCAATCAGAGCAAGGTGAACCTAGTAAGGTTTCTATGATTACTGGCATAATTGTAATGATTGCTCAGGTCACTGCGGTGGGGGCTGACTCTGACTGGTGGGTAGACACTGGTGCCACCTGCCATGTTTGCTCAAGCAAGGAATGGTTGACCACATACACACCAACTTCTGAAGTTGTTATGGTAAAGAACCAGGCACAAGCTGAAGTGCAAGGGATTGGAACGGTGGTGATGAAGCTGACTTCAGGGAAGTCTCTGATGCTTTAAGGTGTGAAGCATGTACCTGCTATCGTAAAGAACCTGATCTTTAGAGTCCTACTCTGTAACGCAGGCCTAAGAATGGACATCAATGCTGGCCGTATGGTGATGTCCATAAAGAGAACATACTCCGGAAAAGCGTTTTACCGAAAGAATGTTTAAAATTTAGCTTGTAGATCAGTCTAATGTTATTAATGCAATCACTCATTCTGATTATACTCTTGAGTTATGCCATAATAGACTAGGACATGTTTATTGTACAAGAATAAATAGAATGGCTAGTCTAGGACTTATCTCCAAATGTGACGGTAAGGTAGAGAAATGTGAAGTATGTGCTCAGACGAAGATCACAAGGAAACCCTTTCCTCGAGTTAATCGAAGCACAAATCTTCTAGAGTTGGTACACCCCGATATTTGTGACTTCAAACAATTCTCTACAAAATTCGGAATAAAGTATTTCATAACCTTCATTGATGACTTCTCAAAATAGCGTTCTTCTACTTGCTCAAGGCTAAAGACGAAGCATTCGAGAAGTTCAAAGAGTTCAGGGCCGAGGCCGAATGGCAAACTGGACAACAACTCAAGAGAATAAGAAGTGATCGAGGTGGAGAGTTTGGTCTCATGAATTTACATCGTTCTACAAAGAACATAGAATTATCAACGAGACTACTGCTCCATACTCTCCTCAATCTAATGGAGTAGCAGAAAGGAAGAATAGAACGTTGACAGCATTGATAAACTTATTGTTGTTGACGGCATATCTTCCAAACTGCTACTGGGGAGAAGCTGCATTGATGGCCACTTTTATTATGAATAGAGTGTCGCATGCAACTTCAGACGTTACTCCTCATGAACTATGGTTCAAAGTTAGACCTAACTTGAATGTCATTCGAGTGTGGGGGTATCCAACATATGTGAAGCTCCCAGATCTGAAGATTCAGAAGCTCGGGACAAGGACTACGAAGATGATCTTCTTGGGTTATGCCGAGAAGAGTGATGCTCAAAGATTTCTTGATACTGAATCAAATCATATTATTGAATCTCGTAACGCAAAATATTTTGAAGATAAATTTGTAAGGCACAAGAATATTGTTCTTGCGGATATTTCAGAAAACAATGAGGGTGTGCAAGAAACTGAAGTTTCCAATGAGAACGTAGTCCAAGAAGAAGTTGTTTTTGAAACAACTGTTGAACCAGAACTCGCTGAGACGTCAGCTAAGTGAGTGAGGAGGCCAAAAGTCTTCGGAAATGACTTTATTACCTATCATGTGGAAGCAGATCCGCTTACCTATGATGAGGCGATGAAGACTAGAGATGTTATTTTCTGGAGAGAGGCGATAGACAATAAAATTGATTCAATCACCTCTAATAACACATGGGTGTTGGTTGATCTTCCTGAAGGAGCAAAATCTATCGGATGCAAATGGATCTTCAAGAAGAAGATGAAAGCAAATGGAACTATTGACAAGTTCAAGGCTAGGCTGGTAGCCAAGCGGTCTTCTCAGAAGTAGGGGATCGACTACTTTGACACGTATGCTCCAGTAGCCCGGATGACCACCATCAGAATGTTGATTGCTCTCGCAACAATACATAAGTTGATGATACATCAGATGGATGTAAAAATGGCTTTCCTGAATGGCAAGCTGACCGAAGAGATTTACATGCAACTATATAAGCATGAAATATCTCAGCTGAAGATATCCCTTCGCCAAAGCGTAGAAGATAAAAAAGACTCAGGCTCAGTGCTAAAAAGACAAAATAGAAGATATAGAGAAAAGTCCCTTCATTTTCATGTCTACCAAAGTCTAGTACAGACACATCAGGACCATACATAAGAGACTAATTATGTTCTTCTACAAAGGATCTAGTACAGATTCGACAGAAGCCTAGAGGGTTCTACAAGGGATGCAATCTTCATCGAAGCACAGCCTTCCTTCTTTTTGATACACACGCTGGAAGATTAACTTCCACCGAAGCATATTCTAATATTTTTAGGGGCGCAGACTCTCAAAAGTATATCAGTAACTAGGCACTTTCAAGAAGCCAGAGCCTTCAAGCTAGAGACGCAGCCACCTCCCTGCGCCAACCTCAGAAAGGAGATGGCAGTAGGTCCCCCTCTCCTTCTTTTATTCTAGAAGCCAGTGTCTTCACTCCAGAGGCGCAGCTATCTGCGTGCGCCAATCTAAGATGTGCAAGGGTGTCATACCCTTCCTTTCGCAGCCAACGCCTTCACTGTTTAGAGGTGCAGCTACTTACTTTCGTCCGCATGAGGCACAGGATGGTGATATGCTCACACCATCTCTATTCTTACGGTGCAGTCATCTGCTCCGGATCAGAAGCTTAAGTCACTTCTCTACAAGAGACTTGGAAACTCCCATCGCAACCAATGCAAGTCAACCTGTCGCTCCAAAAGTACTATAGCCTCGTCAATCTGAAGCACAAGCCTACTTGTGTGAGCACCCTGAAATTCGGGTTGATTTTTTTTAAAAATTTTCTGATTGATTTAGTTTTAATAAATGATTTATTCTGTTATTTATCTTTAAGTGTACTTTCCCGTGCTATTGATATTTGGAGTGTCAGGGATGTTCAACTCTGGAAATCTTCTTTATGAGTTTTGTAGTGGACATGATTGCCTTCATGACGGTATATAATGTCCCACTCAAACTTGTTCCCTTGTACCCTTTTTGCTTCGCAGAACTTCGGGTCGATTTAGACCATTTGATTATTAATTATTTTTCCTACTCTTTTCCTTGATCATTTTTAGCACGTTACCGTGACTTTTAATTTGAGAGCACAAGACCAGTTATTTTCTTGAAACCAACTCATCATGTATGATCTACTCGAGATACTCTTCACCTTTGACCTTCGTGTCCCACTCAGACACGCCATTTTGTGCTCCAATTGCTTCGCACAACTTTCCTGACACATGATCCGATTTTATTTCACCCCACGGTGTCGCATTCATTTTCCAACTTGATTTGTGGGTACCCTGTCGACCAAAACCTGTCAGCCCCAAATATGGACATGGCCCACATTGAGCCTACTACCCGCATGACACTTGTGTCCTATTTATTGGAATTCCTATGTGCTATTTATTTTCTCATGATCATCAACACCTATTTTTTATTCGATTTTTGCACAATATCCGGTTTTGACACAACCCGGCTTGACCGAACCCAGCCCCAGCTTCGTGTTACTCTCCATCACCATCACCCTTAGCCTCATTTCCTTTGAAAAATATCAAGTACTCTTCTACCTATTTTTTATATTTAATAGAAATTTTTTATTGATATTAAATTCCATGGAAAGACCAATTTGCCAACATATTAATCCTAGCCATTGGATTCTCCTATTTTTAATCCTAGCCATTCAATCTCCTCATGACAACTCCCACAAACTCCCACACTCCATATTGGCCAGCCCTAAAATCTAGGCTTGGCTTTTCTCTCTCTTCCTCTCTCTTTAACTCTCACACAATTATTATTCTCTCTCTTTCCTCTCAAACAACAAATACCAACACCAGCAGCAACAAACACCACCACCTCCATTGCACTCCCAGCCATAGCCCGACCTCCTCCCCGGCCGAGCGCCGTCGGCCATCACCCCGGCGAGCTCAGCCTCGGCCATCTCTCCTCCTTCTTCCTCCTCCTCTTCAATAATATCACCACCACCGATCACTTTCATCACCACCATCAATACCATAGACACATCCATCACCTTTTCTGCCGCCGCCACCACTCCCTGGCCGTGCCGCTCATCGCTCGCCGCCACCACGCCCCCGTGCTGCCAGCAGCAGCAGCGCCGCGTTGCAACAGCGCTGCGGCAGCAGTAGCAGCCGTGGCCCTTTGCCGGCGTGCAGGCGCCGCCGCGGCACCACAGCCGCCGTGATCGGCGTGGACCCCCCCATGGCCGGGCGCACCCCCGGGGCAGGTCCTATGGCGGCCACCGTCCTCCGGGACGTGCCGTCGAGGCAATTCTTGCGTTTCGCACGAAGTTCCGTCGTAACGCGCGCGGAATCAAGTCCATTTTGGCACTCCGTCGAAGCGACTTCGCACGCGTTTTCCCAGGAATCCGACGTTGGATCGACGATTTCTTTGCTCCGTCACAATCTCGGTATACCCACCTTCACTCATGTCAATTTTCATCCGTTGATTTTGTCATTTGATACATCAAAACCGGCCACCAACTTGACTGTTTAAATTGTATTAATTTTGGACAGTTTTGCGGGGTCATCTTTGTCAGCTTGTACCTCCTCCACCGCAGCTCTGTTTGGCGTGCTACCTGTTCCTGTGCGAAGCTGGTATAACCCTCTTGCTACCCCTCCAGTTTCGTTTTATTGTGAGCTTGTTTGATTGGTTGAATTCAACGCCAAAGTTGGCCGTCCGAATTCGTAATTTCCAACTTGTAAAATTCCATTTTTGAACACGGGACTCCAGATTTCATTTCTGACACCACCAGTAGACTCGTGGCATCGTTCTGGCATGTTTTCATATAGAATTTGTTAGATTTGGAGGACGTGGGCCCTGGCACATTTTTCGGTGCAAAGTGGGTCCCACAGTCCGAGTCAACGGGACTTTTTGACGCCGGCTCATCGGAATCCAATTCTGGATATACCGTTGAGTTCGTATCGTCATTCTGGACTCGTTGACATATAATTTGCTAGGTTTTTGTGGACATTGGATCTGACACGCATTTCGGTGCAAATCGGATACCAATATCCGGGTCAACGGGTCATTTTGAGATCTGCTCATCGGAATCCAATTTCGGATATACCGTTGAGTTCGTATCGTCATTCTGGACTCGTTGACATATAGTTTGCTGAGTTTTGAGAACGATGGCTCTGGCACATATTTTCGTGCAAACCGGAATTCCAAGTTCTGGTTAATGGACCAAATTGAGATCGGGTCAACGGAATCCAATTCCGGATATACCGTTGGATTCGTATCGTCATTCTGGTTTCATGGACACATAATTTGTTATATTTTATAGACTTGTTTTCTTGTACATTTTTGGTGCAAAACGGCTCCGACACGGATACCGTTTTGACCCAAAATTACCTTTTTGCCCTTGTGTCCAAATTGGACCGATGGGTAGGCTATCCTAGCTAATTTGACCATTCTGGACACGTTGGCGATGTTTATTTCATCGTCCGACAATATTTGTTAGTTTCTCTGAGTTTAACCTTTTTATAAATAATTAATAATTAATTCTTATAATGTTCGTATTTCGGGATTAGTACAACGAAACTGAGATCAGTTAATTCCAGTGATCTTATATCGCTAAAATTGACAAGGTGGACACGTGAAACATTATAATAAGATTATTAACTTTACCGTTAATCAGCTTATCTCGATTTGTGTGTCGTAAGTTTCGACGTACGAATAACGAAGTACACTTTATATCTTTAATAATTAGACTAGAATTAACCCTGTTTGACCAGAGTTGGCCAGTTGACCAAAAGTCAACTGTAAGTCAACACTTGACCTAGTTTGACTAGATTGTTGACCGGAGTTGACCTAGAGTTGTTTTGACTTAGAAGAACCTAGGATAATATAGATTGCTTGTAGAGTTTCTCTTATTACAACTTGAACACCTTGTAACCTGTGTTGCTTTAAATAGGAGACTGTGGCTTCAGTTGGACCCCTATACCTATCAGCTGTTCAGGTTATCAGACGAGTACATTCTCTGATCATTTCATATCCTATATTAGGAGTATATTTTCTGCTTTAGATTACTTTACATGATGCTGACACGTTGGAAACACGGATTAGTACTATATGGATCTTGTTGTGCGATGTTATCCCCTAGCGGATACATCAGGTATTCGTGTTCGTGTACTTTATCGTGAGGATCGTGTACTCCTTGTATTTGTGACATTCGTGTACAAATCATATGAAATCGTGTATATTCATGTATTCACATGATCTCGTGTATGACTATACTTCGTGTGCAATAATATAACTTAACTAGATCCTTGTGTATTGATTGGGGCGGGGGAGTAGAAGTGGTTATGTAATCAATCCAGTAGATTACTCGTGTACAACCTCTGTAGATTACTCGTGTACAACATCATGCCGTTTATATAACCATCTCGTGCTCTGAATCACTAGTCACTGATAGTTCTCTATATATTTTAGCTATTTACTTACAGTCTCTCTCTTTTACATTATGTTGTTCTTCAGTTTCCTGTATCTTACTCTCTTGCATGCTTTATATTTCCTAGCCTGTTTTGATTTATTGAGATGTACTGTACTCGTTCCCGTCCTGACTGGACCTGTTGATAAATTTTACAGATAGCTTGGAGGTTATTGCTAGCCTAGAGGAGACACAGTAGAGGTCGGAGTAGATAGCTAGAGTTTCTCCTTTTATTTTCAGTTGTCTGGAGTTGTATTTATTCTTTGGATTACTGTATTTGAGCTTTGAGATGTATTTCTGGGTTGTGTATCTTATACACTTAGACTTCTAACTGCTGTATCTCTTTTGGATTTCATGTTTTGACTATTTTCCATTATGCCCTACCTTAGATGTGATTGAGTTTACATTCTGCTATGTCACCCCCATTCGGGGAGTATAAACTGTTTAGCCTTATAATGTTAGATGCATGAGACCTAGGATAGCGTTCTACTGCCGACACTACGGCGTAGGCTGGACGTACCCACGTCTCGTGCCCTAACTCTAGGGTACGGGTCGTGACACGTTTTTAGTGGTGTCCCATGCAGGTCGAGTTTGTGTAGTGGTATTCGAACTAGAGTACCACTACAGCCTGCAGTAGGAATAGGATATATTTTGAAGATACTCAATCACAGCTAGGATCCCTTGAGAGATTCCTGGGATGACCCTTGAGAATCTTATTTAACTTCGATTTGAAAACTCTCTTTTCCTTGATTTGATTTATCTTTATTTTCTGTTGTTGAATTTGATTTTGATGGATTATTGTTGAATTTGAGTTTGTATTTATTGATTTTGATTGAAGATTGTTGAATTTTGAATCTTGATGTTAGCTGTAGCATCCGAGTTTGTATTTATATGATTTGAAGGATTTTTGTTCATTTTTGAATCTTGATGTTCGTTGATAAATTTGATTTTTGGGTATTCATTGTTGATTTAACTTAATTTTTGTCAAGATAAAATTATATGGGCTAGGTCATCTAACTTTGGAATCTAGTCTTCTATAGTCACATTAGCCAGCATGGTGAGGACACATAGTCTGGCTTTGGATATATTTCTTGGGTGTAGGAATTTAAGGTTTTCGCAGCCAAGCTAGCGGTATCGCAAAAATATTAAATACAACGATTCTAGAGGTATGTGCCTAAGTCGAGGACTTTGTGATTATCGTAGCCTTGCTTACTAGTATGACGAGGATTTAGTGCACCATGATTTTGAATAGACGCATATGATTATCAGATTGTACCTTAAATATTTTCGAACATGTTTTCTCTACTTTTGTTTCAGTCCTTCAAAAAAAAGGGAATTGTTACTAGTTGTTTTGTTTTGCTTCTCATTATTTAACTTAGGAGTAGCTTTAGCTGTTTGATAGACCCTTGTGTAACTTCTTACGAATTTCTTCTTAATACAATGAATCAATGATTTTGCTAGACCTTGTTTTGGATTGATATTATAGCTCTAATTTCAAAATGGGTTCCTCTTTTAAACAGATAAGCAGAACATATTCTTTTATCATTCTCTTCCTGCCAATATTTTATTTCCATCATTCTTGTCTTATATAACTGTCATGATTACATCAATTCCCTGTCTCGTATATAATTCTGTCAGCTATACCTTGAAAACTCTTGAATCTTCATATCATTTTACCTGAGAAATGTTGAGGAAGTGACGTAAATCATCTAGTGCAGAAATGACGTAAATGGTTATCATATAATGATTTGTAGGAATCAGAACATTGGATGTCAATTATAAAAAAAAATTGAGAGGGAGATGTGGTAAAGGTTTAGAATGAAATCGAATGATAAATGTTATCAATTTAGAAACAATCGCCGAAAATTTGGGTTACGAGAAATTCATGGATGTATTTCAAAAAAAAAACTAATGAGGATATCAGAGGTCAATCTAGTTTTGAGAACTAGAAAATCTTGGTTATTGATTCTTGGGAACTATTACAAGGCTATGTAGAAATTTAGAGATGGAAAGGAGAATTTAATTGTATTCTATGATTATGCGAAGTTGAACCAGATATTGTAAGAGGGTGACTAGAGACAGAGAGAACACAAGGATTTAAGCTATAGGAATTATTTTTAGATGATTGGAGAAAATTGTAGAATTCAAAAGGATAATATTTTAAGGTGAACGTTGAAGAAAATATGAAGGTTGATTATAAACAAGAATAAATTTTGTGTGACATAGTGGTATTGGAGTTTAGTAAATACGAGACTTGATTTAAACAAGTACAAGGATTTCATAAACTGGATTTAGAGGTTTCGGATTTAATTTAGAACAAGGTGAGGGAATTTGGAAATTTGATTAAATGAATGAGTGTTGATACCTAATTAAGAGAGGTATGCTTCGTGGGAACGTTTTAGAAGTTTGAAATTTTGTATATGGTGATTATGGTAAAAGTTTAGATGACTGAAGGTTATAAATTTTTTGAGGGTAGTCATATGAAGGTTGATTTTATATTGGGGCTTGTGAGAAAATATGATTAGCAAATGGTAAACTGAAAGTATCAGAGAGAGATGATTAACTGACCTTCGTATGAAATCTTTCTAGTTTTCCATAAAACAGGTTTTCAATATCATTGAATCCTAGTTTCCTTAATCACGATCAAATCGACTCCGATTATCTTTCCTTATCATATTAATATCTTGGGTTGTACTCAGTTGAATTAAATTTGATTGTGACCTGAATCACCATCCTTGTATGCTCGTTCTCAGACTTTGTTGAACTGTCCTCCATATTGCCAATCTTGATTTCCCCTATTTGATCAACTTTTATCGTATCGAGACTAAATATTCTTAATATATATTGTGATTGGATTTCCATGCAAGTGACTTTCATTCTTTAACTTTTGATTTTGATTTTTCTGAACCCTTTATAGATAATTGGTAGTTATCTTTCTTTATTTTTATGATAAGTACCAGTTTTCACATAGGATGGTAGGCTGTCTTACAGTTTTGATGATTTGTTATTCTGTGTCTTTTCTAGTTTAACACCCTAGATTGCTTGTGTGTTTTGATACCCTATGACCGTTTCGGTTAGCATGACTAGTATACCTAGATGAGACTTTCACTGCCACCATATGCCATGACCCTGTATGTCGTCCTTTTTTATGGTATGTTTTATTTAAGTTCTGGGATTTGATTGTGGGGGTTTGACCTAGAAGGATTACGAACATTTTAATTTCGAGGACGAAATTTTTATAAGGTGGGTAGGATGTGAGCACCCTGAAATTCGGGTTGATTTTTTTAAAATTTTTCTGATTGATTTAGTTTTAATAAATGATTTATTCTGTTATTTATCTTTAAGTGTACTTTCCCGTGCCATTGATATTTGGAGTGTCAGGGATGTTCAACTCTGGAAATCTTCTTCATGAGTTTTGTAGTGGACATGATTGCCTTCATGACGATATATAATGTCCCACTCAAACTTGTTCCCTTGTACCCTTTTTGCTTCGCAGAACTTCGGGTCGATTTAGACCATTTGATTATTAATTATTTTTCCTACCCTTTTCCTTGATCATTTTTAGCACGTTACCGTGACTTTTAATTTGAGAGCACAAGACCAGTTATTTTCTTGAAACCAACTCATCATGCATGATCTACTCGAGACACTCTTCACCTTTGACCTTTGTGTCCCACTCAGACACGCCATTTTGTGCTCCAATTGCTTCGCACAACTTTCCTGACACGTGACCCGATTTTATTTTACCCCACCCTGTCGTATTCATTTTCCAACTTGATTTGTGGGTACCCTGTCGACCAAAAACTGTCAGCCCCAAATATGGACATGGTCCACAATTGAGCCTACTACCCGTATGACACTTGTGTCCCATTTATTGGAATTCCCATGTGCTACTTATTTACTCATGATCATCAACACCTATTTTTTATTCGATTTTTGCACAATATCCGATTTTGACCCAACCCGGCTTGACCGAACCCAGCTCAGCTTTGTGTTACTCTCCATCACCATCACCCTCAGCCTCATTTCCCTTGAAAAATATCAAGTACTCTTCTACCTATTTTTTATATTTAATAGAAATTTTCTATTGATATTAAATTCCATAGAAAGACTAATTTCCCAACATATTAACCCTAGCCATTGGATTCTCCTATTTTTAATCCTAGCCATTCAATCTCCTCATGACAACTCCCACAAACTCCCACACTCCATATTGGCTGGCCCTGAAATCTAGGCTTGGCTTTTCTCTCTCTTCCTCTCTCTTTAACTCTCACACAATTATTATTCTCTCTCTTCCCTCTCAGACAACAAACACCAACACCAGCAACAACAAACACCACCACCACCATTGCACTCCCAGCCATAGCCCGACCTCCTTCCCGGCCGAGCGCCGCTGGCCATCACCCCGGCGAGCTCAGCCCCGGCCACCTCTCCTCCTTCTTCCTCCTCCTCTTCAATAATATCACCACCACCGATCACTTTCATCACCACCATCAATACCATAGCCACATCCATCACCTTTTTCGCCGCCGCCACCACTCCCTGGCCGCGCCGCTCGCCGCTCATCGCGGCCATGCCCCCGTGCGGCCAGCAGCAGTAGCGCCGCGCCGTAACAGCGCTGCGGCAGCAGCAGCGAGAACTGCAGCAGCAGCCGCGGCCCTTGGCCGGCGTGCAGGCGCCGTCACCGGCGCCACAGCCGCCGTGACCGACGTGGACCCCCCCATAGCCGAGCGCACCCCCGGGGTAGGTCCCATGGCGGCCACCGTCCTCCGGGACGTGCCGTCGAGGCAATTCGTGCATTTCGTACGAAGATCCGTCGTGACGCGCACGGAATCAAGTCCATTTTGGCGCTCCATCGCAGCGACTTCGCACGCATTTTCCCGGGAATTCGATTGTTGGATCGGCGATTTCTTCACTCCGTCACAATCTTGGAATATCCACCTTCACTCATGTCAATTTTCATCCGTTGATTTTGTTATTTGATACATCAAAACCGGCCACCAAGTTGACTGTTTAAATTATATTAATTTTGGACAGTTTCGCGGGGTCAACTTCGTCAGCTTCTACCTCCTCCACCGCAGCTCTATTTGGCGTGCTACTAGCTCCTGTGCGAAGCTGGTATAACCCTCTTGCTACCCCTCCAGTTTCGTTTTATTGTAAGCTTGTTTGATTGGTTGAATTCGACGCCAAAGTTGGCCGTCCGAATTCGTAATTTCCAACTTATAAAATTCCATTTTTGAACATGGGACTCCAGATTTCATTTCTGAAACCACCAGTAGACTCGTGGCGTCGTTCTGGCATGTTTTTATATAAAATTTGTTAGATTTGGAGGACGTGGGCCCTGGCACGTTTTTCGGTGTAAAGTGGGTCCCACAGTCTGAGTCAACGGGACTTTTTGATGCCGGCTCATCGGAATCCAATTCCGGATATACCGTTGTGTTCATATCGTCATTCTGGACTCGTTGACATATAATTTGCTAGGTTTTGGTGGACATTGGATCTGGCATGCATTTCGGTGCAAGTCGGATACCAATATCCTGGTCAACGTGTCATTTTGAGATCGGCTCATCGGAATCCAATTCCAGATATACCGTTGAGTTCGTATCGTCATTCTGGACTCGTTGACATGTAGTTTGCTGAGTTTTGAGAACGATGGCTCCAGCACACATTTCCGTGCAAACCGGAATTCTAAGTTCTGGTCAACGGACCAAATTGAGATCGGGTCAACGGAATCCAATTCCGGATATACCGTTGGATTCGTATCGTCATTTTGGTTTCATGGACACATAATTTGTTATATTTTATAGACTTGTTTTCTTGCACGTTTTTTGGTGCAAAACGGCTCCGACACGGATACCGTTTTGACCCGAAATTACCTTTTTGCCCTTGTGTCCAAATTGGACCGATGGGTAGGCTATCCTAGCTAATTTGACTATTCTGGACACGTTGGCAATGTTTATTTCATCGTCCGACAATGTTTAGTTTCTCTGAGTTTAACCTTTTTATAAATAATTAATAATTAATTCTTATAATGTTCGTATTTCGGGATTAGTACAACGAAACTGAGATCAGTCAATTCCAGTGATCCCACATCGCTAAAATGGACAAGATGGACACGTGAAACATTATAATAAGATTATTAACTTTACCGTTAATCATCTTATCTCGATTTACGTGTCGTAAGTTTCGACGTACGAATAACGAAGTACACTTTATATCTTTAATAATTTGACTAGAATTAACCCTGTTTGACCAGAGTTGGCCAGTTAATCAAAAGTCAACTGTAAGTCAACACTTGACCTAGTTTGACTAGATTGTTGACCGGAGTTGACCTAGAGTTGTTTTGACTTAGAAGAACCTAGGATAATATAGATTGCTTGTAGAGTTTCTTTTATTACAACTTGAACACCTTGTAACCTGTGTTGCTTTAAATAGGACTCTGTGGCTTCAGTTGGACCCCTATACCTATCAACTGTTCAGGTTATCAAGCGAGTACATTCTCTGATCATTTCATATCCTGTATTAGGAGTATATTTCCTGCTTTAGATTACTTTACATGATGCTGACACGTTGGAAACACGGATTAGTACTATATGGATCTTGTTGTGCGATGTTATCCCCTAGCGGATACATCGGGTATTCGTGTTCGTGTACTTTATCGTGAGGATCGTGTACTCTTTGTATTCGTGACATTCGTGTACAAACCATGTAAAATCGTGTATATTCATGTATTCACATGATCTCGTGTATGACTATACTTCGTGTGCAATAACATAACTTAGCTAGATCCTTGTGTATTGATTGGGGCGGGGGAGTAGAAGTGGTTATGTAATCAATCCAGTAGATTACTCATGTATAACCTTTGTAGATTACTCGTGTACAACATCGTGCCGTTTACATAACCATCTCGTGCTATGAATCACTAGTCACTAATAGTTCTCTATATATTATAGCTATTTACTTACAATCTCTCTCTTTTACATCATGTTGTTCTTCAGCTTCCTGTATCTGACTCTCTTGCATGCTTTATATTTCCTAGCCGGTTATGATTTGTTGAGATGTACTGTACTCGTTCCCGTCCTGACTGGACTTGTTGATAAATTTTACAGATAGCTTGGAGGTTATTGCTAGCCTAGAGGAGACACAGTAGAGGTCGGAGTAGATAGCTAGAGTTTCTCCTTTTATTTTCAGTTTTCTGGAGTTGTATTTATTCTTTGGATTACTGTATTTGAGCTTTGAAATGTATTTCTGGGTTGTGTATCTTAGACACTTAGACTTCTAACTGTTGTATCTCTTTTGGATTTCATGTTTTGACTATTTTCCATTATGCTCTACCTTAGATGTGATTGAGTTTACATTCTGCTATGTCACCCCCATTCGGAGACTGTAATGCCTGTTGTTCGTATTACGTATTTGGAATACGTATACGTATTTTATCTTGTATTTGCATATCTCCTTGGTTTGGCTCTCGGCTTGGTTTAACTCTCGGTTTGGGTTGGCTTGGTTCGGCCGGCCCAATGCTTGGTTCATCATGGGCCAAGGGTGGAACACCTTAGCCTATGCTTCTCCTTCATTTCCACCACAACCCCCCTCTTTATTATACCCACCAACCTTCTCTCTCCTCCATAATTCTCATTTACTTCTCTTTCCCCCACCATTACTCTTCTCTACCAACCAAGAACACCATAGGCAAGTGCAACTTGCTTCCACAAGAGAACTCCTTTTGATGGTTTCATTAGCTTCTCCTCATGATTCTAAACCACATTAGAACTTGTCATTTTCCATTTTGAGGCTTTATTTCTTGTAGATCTAGAGTTTTGTTACTTTCGGATTTTTGGTGGTTTTGATCTATTAAACTTCTTTGTTTTCAAGTTTTGATGGTTCCATGTTGTAGAGCATTTCATTCTACTCAATTTTGACCTTTGGAAAGTTGGATTTGGACTTGTTTTGACCAAGATTTGGACAATTGAAGCTTAGATTCAACTTTAGAGCTCTTGCTGTTCTTGCCATTTGGAGAAGACAGTGAACAGTGAGCTAGCTTTTAGCTTATGCCGCTGAGCTGTACGCTGCTCTTTAGCGAGCGTACGCTAGCTTTGGTACGCTGCTCTTTAGTGAGCGTACGATAACTTGTGTACGCTGCTCTTTAGCGAGCGTACGCTAGCCTTCGTACGCTGCTCTTTAGCGAGCGTACGCTAGCCTTCGTACGCTGCTCTTTAGCGAGCGTACGCTACCTTGAGTACGCTGCTCTTTAGCGAGCGTACGCGTGCCTTCGTACGCTGCTCTTTAGTGAGGGTACGCTCACCTTGATACGCTGCCTATTGGCAGCGTGTCTTGAGCGTACGCTAGCTTGAGCGTACGCGTGCCTTGGTACGCTAGCTTAAGCGAGCAAGGCGTACGCTGGCCCCTTTCGTACGCTAGCTCGAGCGTACGCAGTCTTGAGCATACGCTAGCTTGAGCGTACGCTGACCTGTAGCTTGAGCGTGCCCTTGTGTACGCTGACCCTTGCGTACGCTTCCCATTGGAAGTGTATGGATCCTTTGGTACGCAGACCTGAGCGTACGCTAGCCTGAGCGTAGCCTGCCTTGAGCGTAGCCTGATTACCCTTGATCTTCTATAGCCCTGTATATTGATATTTTATTAGATATTTAACGTCCATTTTATATCCTTACGCCTTTTGTCCTGAACTTGATAATCACGAATTTACTTAATATGTTTGGAATTGATAATTGGGCATGACGTGATAGTGACCCATAGTGGTGCACTCCTGACATAATAACCTGACATGACCTGATAGTGGCCCGTCGTGGTGCACTCCTGACAAGTACACTGACATGATAAACCTGACATGTTATATCTTGATAAGCTGTTGCGACGGCTACCTGACATGACATGACCTGTATAAATAACTTGGACACCGTGGGCGATTGTGCTTGTACAAATAATCCAGTCCTGTCTTGCATCATGTCTAGGAGGGGACTCCTGAGTACCACGGTCAGGAGTACCTACTAAAATGGACTAAGGTTAACAACTAGATTAATACATTAGTCATGAAGAGATTTTCCAGCTACAGGCAATCCCGTTACCTGGGCGCGCTTGGGATCTGTAGCCTGTCGTCGAGTAGGGCACATTTCCAGCACACTGTCATGTGTTGTACCCTTCAAACTGCTTAAGGGTACATGCATTTCCTGGACGATGTACCCACCTGAATTCAACCCTAATCTCTCGACCTGGGTGACCTGGATGGTCTGCAGGGCTTGTGGCTGTAGAATAATCTCACTGCATCTTGTTAGTAATTAGGCTTGTGACAACCCTAGTTAGTTAAAGTATCAAGCCGTAATTCTTGCTTGGCCGTGAAGTGATTGGATGGAGTCTAACCAGTTTAGTCTTGCCCTGATCCTGTTCCAGACTATTGAATAACCAGAGTCTTGTATTTATTTTACCGATAAATGGTGAGAATTCCAAGTTCTGTTCAAACGAAGGGTTACAACCCCTGTCCTCGTTTGGTTTACGGGTTGTAACCTGGTTATATGAATAGTTCCATGGTTATCTCGTCGTATATCATCCTGGTGTATTTTCTTTATTTTCAGTTCTTACTTTTATTTATATCTTGTGCTGATTGCTGGTTTTAGTTCTTAAGTGAAGCCTCCTTTGTGGCACTTGCTCTTTCTGGGGTCTGACCCAGCTGGTTTTGTGTGGCCAGATTTTGGAGCAGCTCCAGAGGATCTACCGACCTTCCTGCCAGATGGTGAACACTAGAAGGAATCCTGGCAACGAGTGGGTTATTTTTGGCTCTCCCACTCTATTATAAAAATATTTTTTTGAGGCGTTTAGCCGACGAGCACCTGTTTAGCTCGATTGCACTTACTTACTGTCTGCCTACGGGCTGTAACATGATTGACAAATCCTAGGGTTGATCATGTATGACTAAACTCTTGCTAGTCCTAACATTTTGTAACGACTAGCTTCATGATCAGCTGAATATGTAATATTTGGGACGCCTAATTATTGTATATTTAATGATCATATATCTTGTAACATCTATTTACTTGCTTGTGATTGAGACAATAGGCTTGTTTTTGACCTTAAGAGACTGCTGGCTTGTAGATAAACCCTCATGTATCCTAGACAGCCGTGACCGTATAGCGAGATGGAATCCATTTTAATATACGTAGCTGGCTATGTCTGCCCCCGCTCTCCAGTATTCTGGTTCTGGGGCGTGACATGGTTTAAGTGGTGGCCCATACAGGTCTTGTAAATCAAGATATGCGAGGGTTTACCGAATAGATGTCTCAATCAGTATTCGTCCTTGATCTCTGCTCATATCTTCTGAATCCCTGGATTCTTGTCCTGATCATATGCTTGTATCGTTGATCTGTCCTGGTCCTTCCTTATTGTTCCCTATGTCGTCTTCTTCAGCGGCATTGTTCGTGGTTCTATCGACCAGCAAGGCGGAGCACCTTCCACGGACCAGCAGCAACCTGGAGATCAAGCCCAGCATTCCGGAGTAGCCTCCAGCGTCGTGCCTTCTGGCAGAGAGCCACCAGTCCAGCCAGTTCAACCTGTAGAACATGATGACGACACTTTGGTAGGACTCGTCAGGACCTTGATAGCTTTCCAAGACCGGCGTGGAGATGCCTTGCACCAGGCAGTGGCGGATGCTTTGACTAGAGGTGGTCATCCAGGGAACAGCGCGGCCAACAGCTTCAAGCGCTAGAACCCTCCATTCTTCGACGATAGTGAAGATGCTATCGCAGCAGATGCATGGCTTCAGGACACAGAGGCGATTCTAGAAGCAGCCAGGACCCCAGAGAACGAGAAGGTGGCCGTTGTGCGCCTGCAGTTGTTAGATCTTGCCCACAGTTGGTGGGCAGCGCAGGCCGTTGGATTAGCAGCACCTATTGCTTGGGCAGTATTTAGAGAGAGGTTCCAGACCAAGTATTTCGATGCCGTGGCTCGGTATGATCTGCAGACGAGGTTTACCAATCTGAAGCAAGGAGGTAGGACGGTCGACGGATATGCGGCCGAGTTTTCCAGACTCAGTCGGTTTGCTTCCACCCTGGTGGCAACCGAGTATGATAGAGCCCAGCGGTTCCAGCAGGGACTTCACCTGGAGATCTTGTTGGCAGTTGAACAGTTTGAGCCTCAGACTTTTGATGCGGTCTTGAGAGCAGCCCAGAGGCATGAGTATACCTCCCAGAGGATTGTGGATAGGACCGAAGGTCGGAAGAGATCTCACGGCCAGATGAATCAGTCTTCAGCACCGGCCCCGGCAGCCAGGGCCTTGACTATTGGGGCTCCGAGGCGAGCAGCCTCAGTGACGTCGGTTCAGCATTCAACTCCGACGCACCCTCAGCAGCAGCAGAAGCAGAAGCAATCTTCCGCAGTGGGTTGTTCTCATTGTGGGAAGCCAGGCCATGTGGTGGCAGAGTACCGTAGGGCACAGGGATTGTGTCTAGCTTGTGGAGCACCAGACCATAGGGTTGGATCCTGTCCGAATAGGGGTGGCTCATCATCATCCAACCTTTTTAGTTCTTCGGTGAGAGGACCAGCACCGGTCCAGCAGTAGCAGTATCCATTGCCGAGGCCCTTGCCGCCTCAGTCCCAAGTGTTCCAGCAGCAGAACCCCCAGCAGTATGCACAAGTCCAAGCCCAGAGTCAGAGTAGTCAGCGAGGGTTTCAGCAGAGGGGACCAGCACCCCGAGGGCACGGTCAGGTTATGGTGATGACCGTGGAGGAAGAGTTGGCACCAGGAGAGGTAGTGGCAAGTACTATTCTCGTCAACTCCTTTCCAGCTTCAGCTTTATTTGATTCTGGTGCATCGCATTCTTTTATGTCTGCACGATTCACGACACGGGTAGGATTGGAGCCCGAGTCATTATCAGTAAGGCTCAATATACTTACTGGTAACGGACTTGTGGGTGTAGATAGGGTGTTTTCCTCGTGTCGGATCGTAGTTAGCGGTAGAGAATTCCCCGCTAGATTGATAGAATTCCCGATGGTCGATTATGATGTGGTCCTAGGGATGGATTGGTTGAGGAACCAGTATGCTAAGATAGACTGCCATATTGGCAGGGTTGTTTTTAGCATTCCAGGAGAGCCAGAGTTTTCTTTCTCTCGAGGCGAGGTTGAGCCTTCTCCTCCGATATTGCGGATGGCAGTAGCAGCAGTTCAGTTGCCCAGGATAGTGGATGAGTTTTCAGATGTTTTCCCAGAAGAACTTCCAGGTATGCCTCCGGAGCGGGAGATCGAGTTCACTATAGACTTGATTCCCGGGACAGCCCTAGTATCAGAGAGAGTCTACAGGATGGCACCATCAGAGTTGGAGATCTTGTACAAAATGATTGAGAAACTTAGAACCAAGGGATTCATTCGTGCTAGTGGATCGCCGTGGGGAGCCCCGATGCTTCTTGTGAAAAAGAAGGATGGTACGTCCAGGTTATGTGTTGATTATCGTACCTTGAACTCAGTGACAATCAAGAACAGATACCCTCTCCCGAGGATAGATGACTTGTTTGATCAACTCAAGGGGGCATCAGTATTCTCGAAGATTGATTTGCGCTCAGGTTATCATCAGATCAGAGTCAGAGAGCAGGACATCCCGAAGACAGCTTTTAGATCGAGATATGGGCATTGGGAGTTCCTTGTTATGCCTTTTGGAGCAACCAATGCGCCGGCAGTATTCATGGACCTCATGAATCGCATCTTTATGCCTTACTTGGATCAGTTTGTGATTGTGTTCTTGGATAACATTCTTGTCTACAGCAAGAGTGAGGTGGAGCATGAGCAGCATCTCCGTGTAGTTCTTCAGGTCCTCAGAGAGCACCAGTTATATGCCAAGTTTAGTAAATGCGAGTTCTGGCTCGATCGCATTTCGTACTTGGGTCATATCATCACTCGAGGAGGAGTAGAAGTAGATCCCAAGAAGATTGTGGCTATTGAGTCATGGCCAGTACCCAGTACAGTTGCAGAGGTTCGCAGTTTCCTTGGATTGGCCGGCTACTACCGGCGGTTTGTTTCGGATTTTGCTCGAATTTCAGCACCATTGACGCAGTTGACCCGCAAGGATGCGTAGTTTGCTTGGACAGCAGAGTGTCAGAGTTCTTTTGAGCAGTTGAAACGAGGCCTGATAACAGCTCCTATTCTTACGCTTCCAGATGGGACCGGAGGATTCTCAGTGTACTGTGATGCTTCAGGCAGAGGTTTAGGATGTGTTCTGATGCAGCATGGGAAGGTAATAGCTTATGCGTCACGACAACTTCGTGATCATGAGAGGAATTACCCAACCCATGACTTGGAGCTGGCAGCAGTGGTGTTTGCACTTAAGTTGTGGAGGCACTACTTGTATGGAGACAGGGTGGAGATTTTCACCGACCACAAGAGCCTGAAGTATGTTTTCACCCAGAAGGATCTTAACATGCGTCAGAGGAGGTAGCTGGAGCTTCTTGTGGATTATGATATCAGCTTGCAGTATTATCCTGGGAAGGCCAACGTCGTTGCAGATGCATTGAGCAGGAGAGCCGGAGCTTATTTTCTAACAGCGCAACCAGAGCTGTTAGCCGATCTTCAGAAGATGGGTATAGAAGTTGTTCTCCCTTCCAGTGTGGCCTTGATGGCCAGTATGCAAGTTCAGTCCACCATAGTTGAGAGGATCCGGATGGCACAGTCGGCAGATTCTAAGCTTCAGCGACTCAGAGCAGAGTGTAAAGCAGGACGAAGACCAGAGTTATGTATTCATGAGGATGGTACACTTAGGCATGGTAAGCGTCTTTGTGTACCCAGTGGAGATATCAGACAGGAGATCATGTCAGAGGCGCACAGTTCTCAGTATTCCATCCATCCTGGCAGTACGAAGATGTACCGTGATATCCGTCAGCACTTGTGGTAGAATGGCATGAAGCGGGAGATAGCTCGGTTTGTCTCTCGGTGTTTGGCTTGCCAACAAGTTAAAGCCGAACATCAGAGACCGGCTGGACTTCTTCAGCCCTTACCGGTTCCAGAATGGAAGTGGGAGCATGTGACCATGGATTTCGTGACTGGATTACCTAGATCCCCAGCTAGTAGAGATGCTATTTGGGTCATTGTGGATAGGCTTACCAAGGTAGCGCACTTTCTCCCATTTAGAGTTGGTCAGTCGACGGCTCAGCTAGCGGAGATGTACCTCAGGAAGATTGTCAGATTGCACGGAGTGCCAGTCAGTATCACCTCGGACCGAGATTCAAGATTTACGTCACACTTTTGGCGTAGCTCACAAGAGAGTTTGGGAACTCATCTCCAGTTCAGTTCAGCATATCACCCGCAGACAGATGGCCAGTCGGAGCGCACGATCCAGACTCTTGAAGACATGTTGCGGTCTTGCACACTTAACTTCGGTGGTTCATGGAAAGATCACTTGCACCTGGTGGAATTCTTATACAATAATAGTTTCCAGTCCAGTATCCAGATGGCACCGTTCGAGGCACTGTATGACAGGAAGTGCAGATCCCCGTTAGCCTGGAATGATGTTGGAGAGAGGCAGATGCTTGGTCCAGAAATGATTACTCAGACCGTTGAAGTAGTCAGGCGAGTCAGAGATCACCTTCGAGTTACCCAAGATCGCCAGCGCCATTGGGCCGATTCTCATCGGCGCCCTCTCGAGTTTTCGGTCGGCGATCATGTATTTCTGAGGATTTCGCCTAACCGTGGCGTCATTCGTTTCGGCGTACGGGGAAAGCTTAGTCCTAGGTATATAGGACCGTTTGACATTCTGGAGCGAGTAGGAGATGTATCCTATCGTCTCGCTCTTCCGCCGTCGCTAAACAAGGTGCATGACGTGTTCCATGTATCCCAATTACGACGGTACATCCCGGACCCGAGCCATATCCTGGATCATTCGGAATTGGTTGTTGGTACCAACCTTTCGTATGAGGAGAGGCCCGTGTCTATATTGGACCGGAGAGAGAAGACCCTCAAGAATAAGACTATCAAGTTAGTCCGAGTTGCTTGGGGTCATCACTCTTTGGGGGAGTCAACGTGGGAGCGTGAGGATGATATCCGATCACGATATCCTAACTTGTTTGACTCGTGAGGTATTATGTCTTTCTTATGCCTCATGCCATCAATTCTTTGCTTGCATGATTGATTGATTGCCTAGTATAATTGCCTGTGAATAGTGTAGCTTGTTCTTGTCCCTCTAGCCTCTTGATTAAATTCCGAGGACGAAATTCTTTTAAGGTGGGTAGAGTTGTAATGCCTGTTGTTCGTATTACGTATTTGGAATACGTATACGTATTTTATCTTGTATTTGCATATCTCCTTGGTTTGGCTCTCGGCTTGGTTTAACTCTCGATTTGGGTTGGCTTGGTTCGGCCGGCCCAATGCTTGGTTCATCATGGGCCAAGGGTGGAACACCTTAGCCTATGCTTCTCCTTCATTTCCACCACAACCCCCTCTTTATTATCCCCACCAACCTTCTCTCTCCTCCATAATTCTCATTTACTTCTCTTTTCCCCACCATTACTCTTCTCCACCAACCAAGAACACCATAGGCAAGTGCAACTTGCTTCCACAAGAGAACTCCTTTTGATGGTTTCATTAGCTTCTCCTCATGATTCTAAACCACATTAGAACTTGTCATTTTCCATTTTGAGACTTTATTTCTTGTAGATCTAGAGTTTTATTACTTTCGGATTTTTGGTGGTTTTGATCTATTAAACTTCTTTGTTTTCAAGTTTTGATGGTTCCATGTTGTAGAGCATTTCATTCTACTCAATTTTGACCTTTGGAAAGTTGGATTCGGACTTGTTTTGACCAAGATTTGGACAATTGAAGCTTAGATTCAACTTTAGAGCTCTTGCTGTTCTTGCCATTTGGAGAAGACAGTGAACAGTGAGCTAGCTTTTAGCTTATGCCGCTGAGCTGTACGCTGCTCTTTAGCGAGCGTACGCTAGCTTTGGTACGCTGCTCTTTAGTGAGCGTACGCTAACTTGTGTACGCTGCTCTTTAGCGAGCGTACGCTAGCCTTCGTACGCTGCTCTTTAGCGAGCGTACGCTAGCCTTCGTACGCTGCTCTTTAGCGAGCGTACGCTACCTTGAGTACGCTGCTCTTTAGCGAGCGTACGCGTGCCTTCGTACGCTGCTCTTTAGCGAGCGTACGCTAGCCTTCGTACGCTGCTCTTTAGTGAGGGTACGCTCACCTTGATACGCTGTCTATTGGCAGCGTGTCTTGAGCGTACGCTAGCTTGAGCGTACGCGTGCCTTGGTACGCTAGCTTAAGCGAGCAAGGCGTACGCTGGCCCCTTTCGTACGCTAGCTCGAGCGTACGCAGTCTTGAGCGTACGCTAGCTTGAGCGTACGCTGACCTGTAGCTTGAGCGTGCCCTTGTGTACGCTGACCCTTGCGTACGCTTCCCATTGGAAGTGTATGGATCCTTTGGTACGCAGACCTGAGCGTACGCTAGCCTGAGCGTAGCCTGCCTTGAGCGTAGCCTGATTACCCTTGATCTTCTATAGCCCTGTATATTGATATTTTATTAGATATTTAACGTCCATTTTATATCCTTACGCCTTTTGTCCTGAACTTGATAATCACGAATTTACTTAATATGTTTGGAATTGATAATTGGACATGACGTGATAGTGACCCGTAGTGGTGCACTCCTGACATAATAACCTGACATGACCTGATAGTGGCCCGTCGTGGCGCACTCCTGACAAGTACACTGACATGATAAACCTGACATGTTATATCTTGATAAGCTGTTGTGACGGCTACCTGACATGACATGACCTGTATAAATAACCTGGACACCGTGGGCGATTGTGCTTGTACAAATAATCCAGTCCTGTCTTGCATCATGTCTAGGAGGGGACTCCTGAGTACCACGGTCAGGAGTACCTACTAAAATGGACTAAGGTTAACAACTAGATTAATACATTAGTCATGAAGAGATTTTCCAGCTACAGGCAATCCCGTTACTTGGGCGCGCTTGGGATCTATAGCCTGCCGTCGAGTAGGGCACATTTCCAGCACACTGTCATGTGTTGTACCCTTCAAACTGCTTAAGGGTACATGCGTTTCCTGGACGATGTACCCACCTGAATTCAACCCTAATCTCTCGACCTGGGTGACCTGGATGGTCTGCAGGGCTTGTGGCTGTGGAATAATCTCACTGCATCTTGTTAGTAATTAGGCTTATGACAACCCTAGTTAGTTAAAGTATCAAGCCGTAATTCTTGCTTGGCCGTGAAGTGATTGGATGGAGTCTAACCAGTTTAGTCTTGCCCTGATCCTGTTCCAGACTATTGAATAACCAGAGTCTTGTATTTATTTTACCGATAAATGATGAGAATTCCAAGTTCTGTTCAGACGAAGGGTTACAACCCCGGTCCTCGTTTGGTTTACGGGTTGTAACCTGGTTATCTGAATAGTTCCATGGTTATTTCGTCGTATATCATCCTGGTATATTTTCTTTATTTCCAGTTCTTATTTTTATTTATATCTTGTGCTGATTGCTGGTTTTAGTTCTTAAGTGAAGCCTCCTTTGTGGCACTTGCTCTTTCTGGGGTCTGACCCAGCTGGTTTTGTGTGGCCAGATTTCGGAGCAGCTCCAGAGGATCTACCGACCTTCCTGCAAGATGGTAAACACTAGAAGGAATCCTGGCAACGAGTGGGTTATTTTTGGCTCTCCCACTCTATTGTAAAAATATTCTTTTGAGGCGTTTAGCCGACGAGCACCTGTTTAGCTCGATTGCACTTACTTACTGTCTACCTACGGGCTGTAACATGATTGACAAATCCTAGGGTTGATCATGTATGACTAAACTCTTGCTAGTCCTATCATTTTGTAACGACTAGCTTCATGATCAGCTGAATATGTAATATTTGGGACGCCTTATTATTGTATATTTAATGATCATACATCTTGTAACATCTATTTACTTGCTTGTGATTGAGACAATAGGCTTGTTTTTGACCTTAAGAGACTGCTGGCTTGTAGATAAACCCTCATGTATCCTAGACAGCCGTGACCGTATAGCGAGATGGAATCCATTTCAATATACATAGCTGGCTATGTCTGCCTCCGCTCTCCAGTATTCTGGTTCTGGGGCGTGACAGAGAGTATAAACTGTTTAGCCTTATAATGTTAGATGCATGAGACCTAGGACAGCGTTCTACCGCTGACACTGCGGCGTAGGCTGGACGTACCCACATCTCGTACCCTAACTCTAGGGTACGGGTCGTGACACGTTTTTAGTGGTGGTCCATGCAGGTCGAGTTTGTGTAGTGGTATTCGAACTAGAGTACCACTACAGCCTGCAGTAGGAATAGGATATATTTTGAAGATACTCAATCACAGCTAGGATCCCTTGAGAGATTCCTGGGACGACCCTTGAGAATCTTATTTAACTTCGATTTGAAAACTCTCTTTTCCTTGATTTGATTTATCTTTATTTTCTGTTGTTGAATTTGATTTTGATGGATTATTGTTGAATTTGAGTTTGTATTTATTGATTTTGATTGAAGATTGTTGAATTTTGAATCTTGATGTTAGCTGTAGCATCCGAGTTTGTATTTATATGATTTGAAGGATTTTTGTTCATTTTTGAATCTTGATGTTCGTTGATAAATTTGATTTTTGGGTATTCATTGTTGATTTAACTTAATTTTTGTCAAGATAAAATTATATGGGCTAGGTCATCTAAGTTTGGAATCTAGTCTTCTATAGTCACATTAGCCAGCATGGTGAGGACACATAGTCTGGCTTTGGATATATTTCTTGGGTGTGGGAATTTAAGGTTTTTGCAGCCAAGCTAGCGGTATCGCGAAAATATTAAATACAACGATTCTAGAGGTATGTGCCTAAGTCGAGGACTTTGTGATTATCGTAGCCTTGCTTACTAGTATGACGAGGATTTAGTGCACCATGATTTTGGATAGATGCATATGATTATCAGATTGTACCTTAAATATTTTCGAACATGTTTTCTCTACTTTTGTTTCAATCCTTCAAAAAAAAAGGGAATTGTTACTAGTTGTTTTGTTTTGCTTCTCATTATTTAACTTAGGAGTAGCTTTAGCTGTTTGATAGACCCTTGTGTAACTTCTTACGAATTTCTTCTTAATACAACGAATCAATGATTTTGCTAGACCTTGTTTTGGATTGATATTATAGCTCTGATTTCAAAATGGGTTCCTTTTTTAAACAGATAAGCAGAACAGATTCTTTTATCATTCTCTTCCTGCCAATATTTTATTTCCATCATTCTTGTCTTATATAACTGTCATGATTACATCAATTCCCTGTCTCGTATATAATTCTGTCAGCTATACCTTGAAAACTCTTGAATCTTCATATCATTTTACCTGAGAAATGTTGAGAAAGTGACGTAAATCATCTAGTACGGAAATGACGTAAATGGTTATCATAGAATGATTTGTAGGAATCAGAACGTTGGATGTCAATTATAAAAAAAAAAAAATTGAGAGGGAGTTGTGGTAAAGGTTTAGAATAGAATCGAATGATAAATGTTATCAATTTAGAAACAATCGCAGAAAATTTAGGTTACGAGAAATTCATGGATGTATTTCAAAAAAAAACTAATGAGGATATCAGAGGTCAATCTAGTTTTGAGAACTAGAAAATCTTGGTTATTGATTCTTGGGAACTATTACAAGGCTATGTAGAAATTTAGAGATGGAAAGGAGAATTTAATTGTATTCTATGATTATGCGAAGTTGAACCAGATATTGTAAGAGGGTGACTAGAGGCAGAGAGAACACAAGGATTTAAGCTATAGGAATTATTTTTAGATGATTGGAGAAAATTGTAGAATTCAAAAGGATAATATTTTAAGGTGAACGTTGAAGAAAATATGAAGGTTGATTATAAACAAGAATAAATTTTGTGTGACATAGTGGTATTGGAGTTTAGTAAATACGAGACTTGATTTAAAAAGTACAAGGATTTCATAAACTGGATTTAAAGGTTTTGGATTTAATTTAGAACAAGGTGAAGGAATTTGGAAATTTGATTAAATAAATGAGTGTTGATACCTAATTAAGAGAGGTATGCTTCGTGGGAACATTTTAGAAGTTTAAAATTTTGTATATGGTGATCATGGTAAAAGTTTAGATGACTGAAGGTTATAAATTTTTTGAGGGTAGTCATATGAAGGTTGATTTTATATTGGGGCTTGTGAGAAAATATGATTAGCAAATGGTAAACTGAAAGTATCAGAGAGAGATGATTAACTGACCTTCGTATGAAATCTTTCTTGTTTTCCACAAAACAGGTTTTCAATATCATTGAATCCTAGTTTCCTTAATCACGATCAAATCGACTCCGATTATCTTTCCTTATCATATTAATATCTTGGGTTGTACTCAGTTGAATTAAATTTGATTGTGACCTGAATCACCATCCTTGTATGCTCGTTCTCAGACTTTGTTGAACTGTCCTCCATACTGCCCAATCTTGATTTCCCCAATTTGATCAACTTAGATCGTATCGAGACTAAATATTCTTAATATATATTGTGATTGGATTTCCATGCAAGTGACTTTCATTCTTTAACTTTTGATTTTGATTTTTCTGAACCCTTTATAGATAATTGGTAGTTATCTTTCTTTATTTTATGATAAGTACCAGTTTTCACATAAGATGGTAGGTTGTCTTACAGTTTTGATGATTTGTTATTCTGTGTCTTTTCTAGTTTAACACCCTAGATTGCTTGTGTGTTTTGATACCCTATGACCGTTTCGGTTAGCATGACTAGTATACCTAGATGAGACTTTCACTGCCACCATATGCCATGACCCTGTATGTCGTCCTTTTTTATGGTATGTCTTATTTAAGTTCTGGGATTTGATTGTGGGGGTTTGACCTAGAAGGATTACGAACATTTTAATTTCGAGGACGAAATTTTTACAAGGTGGATAGGATGTGAGCACCCTGAAATTCGGGTTGATTTTTTTTAAAATTTTTCTGATTGATTTAGTTTTAATAAATGATTTATTCTGTTATTTATCTTTAAGTGTACTTTTCCGTGCCATTGATATTTGGAGTGTTAGGGATGTTCAACTCTGGAAATCTTCTTCATGAGTTTTGTAGTGGACATGATTGCCTTCATGACGGTATATAATGTCCCACTCAAACTTGTTCCCTTGTACCCTTTTTGCTTCGTAGAACTTCGGGTCGATTTAGACCATTTGATTATTAATTATTTTTCCCACCCTTTTCCTTGATCATTTTTAGCACGTTACCGTGACTTTTAATTTGAGAGCACAAGACCAGTTATTTTCTTGAAACCAACTCATCATGCATGATCTACTCGAGACACTCTTCACCCTTGACCTTTGTGTCCCACTCAGACACGCCATTTTGTGCTCCAATTGCTTCGTACAACTTTCCTGACACGTGACCCGATTTTATTTCACCCCACCCTGTCGCATTCATTTTCCAACTTGATTTGTGGGTACCCTGTCGACCAAAATCTGTCAGCCCCAAATATGGATATGGCCCACATTGAGCCTACTACCCGTATGACACTTGTGTCCCATTTATTGGAATTCCCATGTGCTACTTATTTACTCACGATCATCAACACCTATTTTTTATTCAATTTTTGCACAATGTCCGATTTTGACCCAACCCGGCTTGACCGAACCCAGCCCCAGTTTTCTGTTACTCTCCATCACCATCACCCTCAGCCTCATTTCCCTTAAAAAATATCAAGTACTCTTTTACCTATTTTTTATATTTAATAGAAATTTTCTATTGATATTAAATTCCATGGAAAGACCAATTTCCCAACATATTAACCCTAGCCATTGGATTCTTCTATTTTTAATCCTAGCCATTCAATCCCCTCATGACAACTCCCACAAACTCCCACACTCCATATTAGCTGGCCCTGAAATCTAGGCTTGGCTTTTCTCTCGCTTCCTCTCTCTTTAACTCTCACACAATTATTTTCTCTCTCTTCCCTCTCAAACAACAAACACCAACACCAGCAACAACAAACACCACCACCACCATTGCACTCCCAGCCATAGCCCGACCTCCTCCCCGGCCGAGCGCCGTCGGCCATCACCCCGGCGAGCTCAGCCCCGACCACCTCTCCTCCTTTTTCCACCTCCTCTTCAATAATATCACCACCACCGATCACTTTCATCACCACCATCAATACCATAGCCACATCCATCACCTTTTCCGCCGCCGCCACCACTCCCTGGCCGCGCCGCTCGCCGCTCGTCGCCGCCACGCCCCCGTGCGGCCAGCAGCAGTAGCGCCGTGCCGCAACAGCGCTGCGGCAGCAGCAGCGTGAACTGCAGCAGCAGTCGCGGCCCTTGGCCGGCGTGCAGGCACCGTCGCCGGCGCCACAGCCGCCGTGACCGGCGTGGACCCCCCTATGGCCGGGCGCACCTCCGGGGTAGGTCCCATGGCGGCCACCGTCCTCCGGGACGCGCCGTCGAGGCGATTCGTGCGTTTCGCATGAAGTTCCGTCGTGACGCGCGCGGAATCAAGTCCATTTGGCGCTCCGTCGCAGCGACTTCGCACGCATTTTCCCGGGAATTCGACCGTTGGATCGGCGATTTCTTCACTCCGTCACAATCTTGGAATATCCACCTTCACTCATGTCAATTTTCATCCGTTGATTTTGTCATTTGATACATCAAAACCGGCCACCAAGTTGACCGTTTAAATTGTATTAATTTTGGACAGTTTTGCGGGGTCAACTTCGTCAGCTTGTACCTCCTCCACTGCGGCTCCGTTTGGCATGCTACTAGCTCCTGTGCGAAGCTGGTATAACCCTCTTGCTACCCCTCCAGTTTCGTTTCATTATAAGCTTGTTTGATTGGTTGAATTCGACGCCAAAGTTGGCCGTCTGAATTCGTAATTTTCAACTTATAAAATTCCATTTTTGAACACGGGACTCCAGATTTCATTTCTGACACCACCAGTAGACTCGAGGCGTCGTTCTGGCATGTTTTCATATAAAATTTGTTAGATTTGGAGGACGTGGGCCCTGGCACGTTTTTCGGTATAAAGTGGGTCCTACAATCTGAGTCAACGGGACTTTTTGACGCCGGCTCATCGGAATCCAATTCCGGATATACTGTTGTGTTCATATCGTCATTCTGGACTCGTTGACATATAATTTGCTAGGTTTTGGTGGACATTGGATCTGGCACGTAATTCGGTGCAAGTCGGATACCAATATCCTGGTCAACGTGTCATTTTGAGATCGGCTCATCGAAATCCAATTCCAGATATACCGTTGAGTTCGTATCGTCATTATGGACTCGTTGACATGTACTTTGCTGAGTTTTGAGAACGATGGCTCCAGCACGCATTTCCGTGCAAACCAGAATTCCAAGTTCTGGTCAACGGACCAAATTGAGATCGGGTCAACGGAATCCAATTCCGGATATACCGTTGGATTCGTATCGTCATTCTGGTTTCGTGGACACATAATTTGTTATATTTTATAGACTTATTTTCTTGCACGTTTTTCGGTGCAAAACGGCTCCGACACGGATACCGTTTTGACCCGAAATTACATTTTTGCCCTTGTGTCCAAATTGGACCGATGGGTAGGCTATCCTAGCTAATTTGACCATTCTGGACATGTTGGCGATGTTTATTTCATCGTCCGACAATGTTTGTTTTTAGTTTCTCTGAGTTTAACCTTTTTATAAATAATTAATAATTAATTCTTATAATGTTCGTATTTCGGGATTAGTATAACGAAACTGAGATCAGTCAATTCTAGTGATCTCACATCGCTAAAATTGACAAGATGAACACGTGAAACATTATAATAAGATTATTAACTTTACCGTTAATCATCTTATCTCGATTTGCGTGTCGTAAGTTTCGACGTACGAATAACGAAGTACACTTTATATCTTTAATAATTAGACTAGAATTAACCCTGTTTGACCAGAGTTGGCCAGTTGACCAAAAGTCAACTGTAAGTCAACACTTGACCTAGTTTGACTAGATTGTTGACCGGAGTTGACCTAGAGTTGTTTTGACTTAGAAGAACCTAGGATAATATAGATTGCTTGTAGAGTTTCTTTTATTACAACTTGAACACCTTGTAACCTGTGTTGCTTTAAATAGGACTCTGTGGCTTCAGTTGGACCCCTATACCTATCAGCTGTTCAGGTTATCAGGCGAGTACATTCTCTGATCATTTCATATCCTGTATTAGGAGTATATTTCCTGCTTTAGATTACTTTACATGATGCTGATACGTTGGAAACACGGATTAGTACTATATGGATCTTGTTGTGCGATGTTATCCCCTAGCGGATACATCGGATATTCGTGTTCGTGTACTTTATCGTGAGGATCGTGTACTCCTTGTATTCGTGACATTCGTGTACAAATCCTGTGAAATCGTGTATATTCATGTATTCACATGATCTCGTGTATGACTATACTTCGTGTGCAATAACATAACTTAGCTAGATCCTTGTGTATTGATTGGGGCGGGGGAGTAGAAGTGGTTATGTAATCAATCCAGTAGATTACTCGTGTACAACCTCTGTAGATTACTCGTGTACAACATCGTACCGTTTACATAACCATCTCGTGCTCTGAATCACTAGTCACTGATAGTTCTCTATATATTGTAGCTATTTACTTACAGTCTCTCTCTTTTACATCATGTTGTTCTTCAGTTTTCTGTATCTTACTCTCTTGCATGCTTTATATTTCCTAGCCTGTTATGATTTGTTGAGATGTACTGTACTCGTTTCCGTCCTGACTGGACCTGTTGATAAATTTTACAGATAGCTTGGAGGTTATTGCTAGCCTAGAGGAGACACAGTAGAGGTCGGAGTAGATAGCTAGAGTTTCTCCTTTTATTTTTAGTTGTCTGGAGTTGTATTTATTATTTAGATTACTGTATTTGAGCTTTGAGATGTATTTCTGGGTTGTGTATCTTAGACACTTAGACTTCTAACTGCTGTATCTCTTTTGGATTTCATGTTTTGACTATTTTCCATTATGCTCTACCTTAGATGTGGTTGAGTTTACATTCTACTATGTCACCCCCATTCGGGGAGTATAAACTGTTTAGCCTTATACTGTTAGATGCATGAGACCTAGGACAACGTTCTACCGCCGACACTGCGGCGTAGGCTGGACGTACCTACGTCTCGCGCCCTAACTCTAGGGTGCGGGTCGTGACAACTTGTCACCTGCAACACAGTGACTCTAGTAGCCTAAAATACAGATTCATAAGTTGCTCTACGTGTACAGAAGTTTTGTCATCATTCGAAGTTAAGTCCACTCGTCGCCTAAAAGCAACGAGGGTCCGTCATCTCCAGAAGCACGGTCTACTCATCGCTACAGAAGCACATCAGCTCTTGTCCTCACCAGAGGCACATGAAGCATGGGTCCACCCCAATTGGTTGGTTTAAACTGCCACCTGCAGAGAAGATTGAGATTAAATCATGATTGATATCATATCAGATTGATTAAAAAATTAGACGATGATCAATTAGACTCCAAATCTAAGATGGAATCCCAAGATTTACTCGGCTGTATCTGGGCAAGCAAATCGGCACGCGCCATATGTCACCTCCTTCGGTTATGTTTATAACCACCAGAGATCTTATTTGAGGGGAATCTCTATGTCCGCCATATGTCAGCGCCGCAAAAGCCCGCACTGTGCAATGACGGCAGATTCTTTCATATCTCAGGAACCCTAATACACATCGCATATATGCTCGTTCTCTATAAATAGAAGTTCTTCTTCCACCAAAGCATCAAGAAAAAAAGGGAACATTGACAATCGATAATCTTCAAAGAAGCAGCGATCTCTATCCACGAAGAGTCGACCACCCATATCCACCTATCAACCAAAGAACCAACCAACCATCTTCAAAGGATCTTCTCATCCAGACATCCTCTTGATCGATGACTCCAGAGTCCCATCAAAGGCGCCAGTGAGCCATAGCAAGGTTGATTCGTCGTCAGATCGTCAACGGAGTAAAAGAGCTGCTATAGTGCTCGATCTCCACCGTCACACTTTCCCAAAAATTGCTTCTTCCTGTACTTAGAATATTCTGTTTAGGACTTCCTTCTTTGTACACAGGTACCTTATACGTTCATTAATACAAAAAATTCGTTTAACCTTTTGTTAAGTCGAACAAAATTGCGACTCTGCTGGGGACTACCTTCTCCTCCAACGAAAAGAAGGTAACGCAATCTGATGACAACTTGCTGGGAGTTTCTCAAGACATGTTGGTCGTACGCTTCACCAGCAGGCTTTTGAAGATCTCCTCTCTAATAAAAAGTCGAAGACTTCGAAGTGGTTCGTACAACCGAAGAAGACTCGACGTGCTTGGAGGCCTAAGGCGGCGACAGCGATCAATACGATGGCGGGAACTATATCTTATGACCCCCTCAACGTCAAGGCTACAAAGAAGATCCCAGCTACTACAGCCTTATCCCCTCGCCCGATTCCCGTCCCGAGAAAGCATGGCGAATAAGATGGTGGTTCCATAGCTGATCTGACGAAGGAACGATGCCAAAGGAAGAGCATACCGGTCCAACCCCTTACGACGGGAGTATTGCCGGCAAGTAGATCTGTCTTCGACAGAATCGCTTTCCCTTTAGGTAAACCTTCGATAAACTCTGAATACTACTAGCCCACTGGGGGTAGTAGGAAGAGATCCCAGGTGGCTCACGCTTCGTACACAAGTGTGCGACACCAACGGCAGACCAGAGGCCCGTGTTGACAGTAACACGTGCAGCCGACGAAAAGTTATACAAGACTGGCTCTCGTGCTCCGATGCCTCAACCACCCTTCTACTGGGGTACTCCTGTGTGTAAGCCAAGCAAGGGGGTACTTTCCATAGAGAGGAAGCTATGCGAGCGACGTTCTCGCAAGAGCGACATGAGGCTTCCTCGCCAGACCCACTCTGAACATGCTTACATGCAGCTTCGTTGCATGTACAATGGGAGTGCTATGACAAAAGATCCAACCCTCTCCCAAACAGAAGAAGAATCTGTGGCACAAGATGTGCCTAAATCAAGACACTCTTGTACCCAGATTACTATCAACTGCCGTTGTTTGCAGACGGCTGTGCCATTGTCGAGCTGGCGCTCCGTCTTCTAGAGACTCTACTACACGCCGGAGGCCTCACATTGGGTTGGTGATGTAAAACCTATATTCGGAATACGTATTTTATCAGGCGTATACGTATTTCGGACCTGTATTTTATTTTCTCAGGTTTTGGCCTGTAATTGTATTTCTGGCTCGACTTGCAGATTTTGGTTTCCTCGTAAAATAGGTTTTGACTTGGGTTGGTTTTATGTTGTGGAGAAGGTTGGTTTGGTTGGTTTGGTTTATTTTGTATTGGAGCACCTTAGCTAACCTCCACCCTACACTCAACTTATCCTCCACCATTAAAATCCCCACCTAACACTCTCTCTCTCTTCATTACTTTCCTTCATTAATTCTTCTTCTTCTTCCTCTACACAACATCTCCACCCATAGGCAAGTGCACCTTGTCACCACATGAGAACCCTATTTTATTTGTCCATTAGCTAGATTAGGCCATGGAGATGAACATTAGAACTTGACATTTTATGATTTGGAGTCTCCTTTGTTCTAGATCTAAGTTTTCTCTATTTTTGGATTTACATGGTTTTGATCTATTTTAGTTGGGTTTTTGTGGGTTTTGATGCTTCCATGTGGAAGAGAACTCAATTTTACTCAAGTTAGAACTTTGAAAATCTAGATTTGGTTTTGATTTGATAAAGATATGAAGATTTGAACTTGGAGTTCTTGTAGTGTTCTTCTCGGCCTGGAGAAGGAGGCAGCAGCCTGCGCTCTTTAGCGCAGTGCTGGACTGCGCATCCTCCTCTCGGCCTGCGCTCTTTAGCGCAGCGTCGACCGCACTACTTGCCCCTTGGCAAGCTGCGCTCAGCCCCATGCGCCATCCATTCAGGCGCAATCTGTTCATGCGCAGTCTGTTCATGCGCAGTCTGCTTATGTGCAGCCTGTTCATACGCAGTCTGTTCCTGCGCCATCCGCCCCTGTGCAGTTCACCCCTGCGCAGTTGGCTCCCGCACAATCTAACCCCGCACGCTTGGACCCTGCGCACTCTATCCCTGCGCAATTGATCCCTGCGCAATTGACCCCTGCGCACTTGGCACCCTGCGCAGCTGACACCCTGCACAACCCGACCCCAGGGACCCTTGCGCAATCTGTCCAATCATGGAGATTTGGTTTTATTTTCCTTAAGCTTGGCTCTTCTACAATCCTGTATATTGATATTTTATTAGATATTTTACGCTCAGTGACAAGGAACTAGCATAACACGACAGTGACCCGTAGTAGTGCACTCCTGACATGACCAACCTGACATGATAGTGGCCCGTCGTGGCACACTCCTGACAAGTACCCTGACATGATTTATCTTGATGCTGTTGCGACGGCTAACTTGACTCGTATAATCAACTTGACACCGTGGGTGTTCCTGCTTGCTTGCTTGTGCAATCCACTTGTCTTGTCTTACATCATGTCTAGGACATGACTCCCTGGTCCCCACGGTCAGGGATTCATACTGAATATGGATTAGGCTAATGACTAGATCAAACTATAGTTCATGGAGAATTTCCAGTCACAGGCAATCTCGTTATCTGGGCGCTCTTAATTGGACTTGTAGCTTGCCGACGAGTAGGGCACATTTCCAGCACACTGTCATGTGTTGCACCCTCTAAGTCACCTAAGGGTATATCGTCTCCGGGGCGATGTACCCAACCATACTCTCAACCCGCGGAAGGATAACTGGATAGTCTGCAGGGCTTGGGACTGGAAAATTCTCACTTGCATCTTGTTAGTAATTAGGCTTGTGATAACCCTAGTTAGTTAAAGTAGTAAGCCGTAGTAATTGCTTGGCCGCTTGTGAATGTATGGTGTCCAGCCTGTCTAAGTCTCGTCTAGTCCCAGTACCTGGTACTCCTGTACTTGACTGTTTTACTTATCCTTAACAATAAATAGATAGGGACAAGCGCTATTCAGGCGAAAGATTACAACCCCGGTCCTTGTTTGGTTTACGGGTTGTAATCTGGCTCCCGGAGTAGTCTCATGTCCCTAGTCATTTATTATCCTGCTGTACTTTTATTACCTGTACCTTTCTTCTATTTTCTTATGTTCTGATACGCTGGTTTTTGTTCTTATTTCGTGGCCTCCTTTAGGCACTTGCTCTTTCTGGGGTTTGACCCAGCTGGTTTTGTGTGGCCAGATTTCGGAGCAGCACCCGAGGATCTACCGAACCTCCAGCCCGATGGTGGCGACTAGAAGGAACCCGGGCTACGAGTGGGTTTTTCTATTTTGTTTCGCTCACACTGTTGTAAAAATTATTCTTTTGAGGCGTTTAGCCGACGAGCACCTGTTAGCTCGATGCACTTTTACTTACTGTCTGCCTACGGGCTGTAAACATGATTAACAAATCCTAGGGTTGATCATGTATGACTTAACTCTTGCTAGTCCTAGCATTTTGTACGACTAGCTTCATGATCAGCTGATATGTAATATTTGGGACGCTTTTTATTGTATATTTGGTGGACAAACATCTTGTAATTATATTATTTGCTTGAGATTGAGACAGTAGGCTCGACCTTAAGAGACTGATGGCTTGTAGTAAACCCTCATATCTAGACAACCGTGACCGTATAGCGAGATGGACTTCATTTTAATATACGTAGCTGGCTATGTTCGCCCCCGCTCTCCAGTATTCTGGTTCTGGGGCATGACAGGTGAGACATAGAGAAGATGACCCTGCAATGCCATATGCTACACGATGCAGGGTTCTAGAGCTTTCAAGGAGCCCTCCCATAATCCTTCCATATCGGTTGCTAAAACGAAGAGGAGGTCAGAGATCAACAAAGCAAAGGTACCCGATGTAGGTGTATTCCAAGGTACTCGTTCCAAATCTGCTTTGGGTGCC
Organism: Iris pallida; assembly: GCA_029216955.1. Taxonomy (NCBI): domain Eukaryota; kingdom Viridiplantae; phylum Streptophyta; class Magnoliopsida; order Asparagales; family Iridaceae; genus Iris; species Iris pallida. The sequence continues at coordinate 25,880,427 of JANAVB010021798.1, forward strand.
TTATCAAAAACTGGGGGTAGCCAGCCTCCTACCATGCACAACAACCTGTGTTCCAATTTGACAAGGCAAAATATGACACGGGTGTCTCCATTGGCACAACCAATCACCAGACCGGGGGTAGAAACCATACTGAGTTCGAAGAAGTCCGAAGAAGATCACAATCTTACGGTATATCTTCAGGGCAACGAAACTCAGGCGTCTAAGCCAGAAAGTGAAGGATCCACGGCTCCCACGAGTTACCCTCACACTCGGTCTGTCTTTATGGCGGCAATGAGGAAGACAACAACGAAATTCTCAGACGTATCGAAGTCCTCGAGACGAAGTTGGATACGCTAACGGACACCATGAAGACCCTGTCCTCGGCCATAATCAACTTCAAGAGTAGCATGGCCCCCGCTGCTTCTACACCTACGCGTAATCCGCTAAACAATGACTAATCCAGTAGGTTGCCTACTGCCAATCAGGCCGGACCATCCTCGTCTACTCCATCGGCTACAGGCTCCGTAATATCGACTGAGATACAACAGGCCATCAAGGAGTTGTATGCTCATCATGATGCCAAGGAGAAGCAAGTAACACTCCAAAAGATGGGAATTCGGCAGCCATACCCTATCGATTGGGACAATCTTGTCTATCCTTCCAAATACAATCCGCATACGCTTATACCTTATAAAGGAAAGGGGTCTCTTCGACAATATTTGAGGTACTTTGCCTCAGTAATGGGGCACCTGCCAAAGGATGACGCCCTCCTGGCCAACATATTCATAGGAGCCCTGCAGGAGGTAGCCTATGAGTGGTTCTGCAGTCTTCCGGATGACTGTATCTCGTCATTTGAAGTCCTGAAGACTCGCTTTGTGGACCGATTCTACGAAGAAGGCATGGATATGACCATGTCGACCCTCATAGAAATTGTCCAGAGAAAGAAAGAGCATGTCCGCACATACATCGAGCGCTTCTGCCAAAATGCCCTCAGATTACCATCCGGCATGCCCGAGCCTATGCTTATGGACTCCTGCCGCAAGAACATGCTGTCCGCTATAAAATTGTGGCACAGTGCTTCCTGCACGGAGTGGACGCCTTTTATTAAAGAGGCAGATGCCGTACAAAGGAAAGCCCAGGACGTGCAGCTTCTGGGGCTATACTTTCCTGCGCCAGAAGACAAGGGAGACGCCCATACAGCAATAACCCTAAAGACAGAAAAGGTAAGCAAGCCATGATCGTCAACATCTCTAAAGGTTTAGCAGCTGCGAACCCCAAGTCTGCGAAAGCGCAGAGGCCAAGGGAGACTTACTCCTTCAACGACGAGGCTACGCTGAAGCTCTTCGAGATGCTTATAAAAAGTGGCAAACTGTCCATCCCGCCACCCAGGCGTCCTGATGAAGTAGGAAAGGTGGACCATCCCAAGTACTGCCATTATCACCAGTACGTCCATCACTCAACACAGGACTGCTATGTGTTGAAGGGGCAAATTCAGCGCCTCATTAACGCCAACGTCATATCATTGGATTACGAAGAAAACACCATCACGGCCAACATGGTCACTCTCCAGTCTAAGAGTACTCCAGCCACTGAGGTGCAGCGTGACATCATTTATGTCCCCGATGTGGCAGTAAAAGTGGTCAATCTTCTAACAGCATCGGGTTACGAGCAAGAGGACGTCCTGTACTCCGACAATAGAGCCGTTCAGGGCTTCGGGGAAATGCTATCTGCCAACATGGTCTCTCTAGACCCCCTAGTCGAGGACGAAGACCAAGCATTCGAGTACTTCAAAAATGAACCATGGGCGCAACACTTAGGATCCTAACGGGAGTGGCATTTCGAGCAGCACGAACCCCCTACGGAAGATGAAGTCGTCCAGGTCGAATTAGGAGATGAGGCCTCACTTAAACCTATCTTCATCAGCAAAAGTCTAACAGAAGATGATAGGCAGTCCCTGATACAGCTAATCTACGAGTATATCGACGTCTTCGCCTGTAACTCCCCAGGCCCAAAATACGTAGGAGTAGGAACGTAGACATACCAGCTGTATACATATGAAGTATGCTCAATACATGGAATCCTCGTAAGTATACATAAGCTGTAAATGCAGTAAAACCAAGGCTAACTAATCTCATCCACAAAATGAAAGAATAAAAGATGTCATATAATCAACTATGTATTGTCATTGGTACATGTAGTTGGACGGAGACAAATCTACTACCAACTATGAAAAGAAATACATAACATAAGAAAGAGTTTGGCGAGTGAAGCAAAGACGATCAAAGTGCAATCATCCTCGAAGAAATAGAGATGATCATGGCCACGGCTAGAACACCTGCAAAAGACAAGAGCACACACCTGGCGAGATAACCAGGTCCTCAGAGGGACGTAACAAGACACATAATATCATGCTAATAACTGAATAATAAAAGCTCAACATAAAAGTATATATGACTAAACATATAAAGGTCCTTAACCATTGTATGTGAAAGTACATTTTGAAGACAACGTTCCACACAAGGGCTTTCGAGACTAGAAATACGGCACGTTAGCGTTTCAACCGAGGCACTAGTGGCATCTAGAGGAAATAAATAAATGTACGACACACTAGTCTCTCGGGTGAGTCACTAACGGCAGCTAGAGGAAATTAAATGCACGGCATATTAGTGTTTCAACAGAGGCACTAGTGGCATCTAGAGAAAAGTAAATAAGTGTACGACGCACTAGCTCTCGGCTGAGTCACAAATGGAAGCTAGAGAAAAGTAAATGTGTGAAAGCCCCTGCGCCTAATAACTGTCTTCTCCCTTCCCATGCACTACTCGTACTGAATCCACACCACGATATTTTTAATAACTGCTAAGTCTTCTAGGCAATTATATTAGCAGTTATATCCTAACGCTCGTCCTGTACACATCGATGTACGGTCGGTACACAAGTCCGAATCTATATGAGACACGTGACATCGTGGCACACAGGTGTCGGGCCAATGAATGTGGCACATACAAAGGTGGTCCCTTAACTCTAGGCCAAATGCATAAAGAAAACTAAAGTATAGTAATTTGCAACTACATATGGTTTTGAAAGAATAATTTGTAAGAAATAAAACATGTATGATATTGAGCAAGAATTTATACAGTAAAGGCAAGGTGTCTTGCCTGGTAGGACGCCTGGTGTACTGCGATGATCAAAGTGGTACAACATATGACTTTGATGTTACAACTATGCCAGACGGTCTTTGATGATGGCACTGACTGCTCCATTAGGTCCGGGATGGTTAGAATAGTGAAGGTCGACATAGGGTAGTCTAGAATTGGCAAGGAAATAAGAGAAATTGGATATAGTCATGGACGAAAGGATAGGCGAAGGAAATTTAGATAAATTATATATATATATATATATATATATATATATATATATATATATATATATATATATATATATATATATATATATATATATATATATATTATCCCAAATTATTATCCCAAAAAAATATATATATATATATATTATCCCAAATTATTCATAGGTAGATATGAAAATTGCCTTATGTCAAACTAATTTCTTAGTAAATTGTTTTATATCAATATTTAAAATATATAATAAATTATTATTAGTTCAAAAATACTTTTAGTTTAAAAACTTGAAAATATTTTTACTAGTAAAATAAATTGGTAAAAATAATGAAAACATAAAAATCGTTTTAAAGCAAAACTCCTTTATGAAAAATATCGTTTTTAGGTTCTATTCTGAAAATAAGCGTAGAGTCTAGCTTAGTATAATCATTTGTTTAGGAATACTTGTATATAAATATAAATATTCTGTTAGTACTAACGATAACAATTTGACAAAAAAAACAAAAAAACAAAAATAAAAACAAATATACAAAGCAAATATTACTAATCATAGTAATAAATATGATAATAATGTTAATAATAAAAATAATAATAAAAAAACGAAAGGCTAATAACATGAAACCCTCCTGTGCTTCATTATTAAGCAACAGGGAAACACACAAAAAAAAGATAAAGAAGGAAAGGGGGAGGATGTTTGAATGAGAGAGAGAGCTAAATTGTTGAGAGAATGAAAGAGTGAGAGAGAGGGAGGAGGAAACGGAAGGGGAGGAGTTGTGGGAAGGGATCAGAGAGAAGAGAGGCTCGGCGCATCGCAGAGGCTCCGGACGTGGCCGCGCGTGGAGGCTCAGCAGCGTTTGCTGCCCGTGCAGGCTCGGTCACAGCGTCGCATGACGGTACTGCTCCGACAAGGCGCTCGTGCTTCCACTCGACGATGAACAAAGCTTACGGTCGGGTTGGCTTTGGTCGGGAAGTGGAGGTGCAGGGCTCGGTGGAAGCTCATGCACGCGCGACGGTGATAGCTGTCGCGGGAAGACCACGGGCGGGCGGAGATCGAGAGAGCACTAGCCAAGCGGCGGAGGGGACGCCGTATCGCGGGAGTACGGGCAGAGGTTGGGTCTGCTCCGGCGTGGCGGAGGTGAGGGTTAGGGTTCCTTTTCTTTTTTCTCTGGATGTTGGTTGGTGATAGCGGTATTGGTTTGGCCGGAGGGGCTCGGCTAGTCGAGATGTCGAGGTGATTTTGGGTTCCTACTAGAGTCAAAGAGCGCGTACGGGAGGCCGGGATTGCGCTGGTGGGCGGCGATGACAGGGTGCCGAACGTGCGGGCGGTCTGCCAAGATGTTGGCTGTGGTGACGGTGTCATACGGTGATCGACGGGGAGTGGTGGTGGTCGTTGAGTTGTCGGTGGCGGCTGTGGGTTTTTGGGGGAGCTGGGACCGACGGTGATCGCATTTGGCCGGAGTAGCTGGACGGGTTTTGGGGCGACAGTGGTGGTGGCGTATTTGGTGATTAGGTCCTATGGCGGTGGTTGACGAAGGATGCGTTGTGGTGACGGCGGTGATGAAGGAGAAGACGGGCTGACAGGTTCGACGGAGATACGATACGAGTTTGGCTAGGCTGTTGGTTGCTTCAAGGGATTGTCGGGGTACGACGAGGGTGCGGGCTGGAAGCTATGGCTTAGGCGAGGCCGGGGTTCGATCGGTGGCTAGGTATAGGATTTGATGGTGTCGGGGTATGTCTGACACGAATAATTTATGTACATGTAAAAGATGGAATAAGATTATGGATATAGGAACACGGACACGATGCACATTTTTGTGGAGAATTTGTGGATGTGAGAAATTTATGGAGGAGGACCTGCCTATTTATAGGATGTGGGAATTCCCAGTTGATAAGGATTGGACCCAAATTTATTATTTAAATCAAATTTGGGTTTGATCTACATAAAGTTTAAATTGTAGACAAAATCCAATAATATCTAAATTTTTATTCAATTTATTTAATAATCTTTCAACCGATCTTAAAATAACTGGTTTTAAAAAATTAACTTTTTAAATATTAAAAAAATACTATAATATAAATTTTGAAAATTAAAATCAATATTTAAATATTAATAGTGAATACTTAAAATTATCTTTTTATTAAATTAAGATAAAATAATTTCAAAAGTGTAATAAATATTAAATAATTACTAAATCTCGAAAATTTAAAATATATACGTGAATTGAATTTCATGTGCGTGCTTGCCGATAATATCAATAAAGAGAATAATTTTCTCAACTACTACTTATTTTGTACAATAAATTAAGAATGTCAAGATATTTGGAAATCTCGACGCACCATTTTCTAATATTTTAAGTAATTAAAATCATCGCCACATATTATTTTAAAAACTATATTATATAAATAAAATCAAAAAATATTTTCTAAAAGTATGTACACTCGCACATATTCGCACTCGACGAGCAATTACGAAAAATAATATTTTGCGCGCGACGTACAATACGAAAATTTTAAAATTAGTACCAAATTTAATAAAACAAAACAAAAAAATAGTAGAAATTTAGGGATTTTACATCCTACCCAACTTAAAAGAATTTTGTCCTCGAAATTAAGAATTAGTAGGTGGGTGAAAAGACACAAAGGGGTATCGGTGCGGAACAATCAATTATAAGGCTCAACAAAATCATGTCGTAAGAAGTTGTGATCTAGATCATAGAAAAATAATACGGGTATGGTCGTGGGTAGTGAATGAGGGTCATGAGTTTTAAGCAAAAATTAAAAAGTTAAGGGTTAAAGTTAGTCATGATAACTTGCAAGGAGTAATATGGTATCATGAGGATAAATGGGAGACCTAAAACATATGTTTTGAGAGTAGGTTGAGGGCACGATTTAAGAGAGCGAATTAGGCTTACTCCTGAAATAAACGAATTGAGGGTCATGGTATAAAATATAGGGCCGAGAAGGAGGACAAGGAGTTTAGGATGAAGGTATAGCAACATTGAGTGATAATGGTCATAATCGATAGGAAGGCTATAGGAAGTTCAAGTACAACGCCTTCGTCCTTCTAAAATGGTTGAAGGCGAAAGCAATAAGGAGTGCAAGGACGATATTATCGAGTACGAATACGTGATTCAAAGACGATCGAATAATTTCAAAGGAATTGTCACGGCAGCCGTGGATGGGATTCTAAAGGCCAAGTTTATTTATGTTCCATCCACGTAGAATAATAGACAAAAGCAAACCGAAGTGCACTTGGTTGATCAGACCATCATGCACCGGTTCTGAGTAGACAATACGTTAGTGGAGGCCTCCAATAACATATGTCATAAACAAGCTTGATAAAGAATTAAGCATGCAAAAACTAGGCTACATTAGCAACATTAGTCTAGATAGTAAAAATATAGACACGTGAGATTAAGATTAAAATAAAGTAGAGTTAGTTCAACTCCTTAAGTCTTTAAGTCATATCATGTGCTGGTCTCTATACAGTCGTCCTATAGTCTTCTTGTCTAAGTCCTTGGTTGAGTAGATGGGTTAGGGTCCTCTAAATTCTAAAATCTAAGTAAACTTGCTAATATAGGTCACAAGGACAAAGGGATTGCTAGGTCATAAGGCATTCTACCCAACTTAAAAATTAAACTAATGGTGTTTTGGGATAATAAAATATGTCTATCTAGTAGGGGTCACCTTTCTAACCTCTAACAAGCACGAAGGGAAGATAAGAATAATGGTAGAAGGAATCAAGCAAGATACAAATCAATGAGTCAAACGGTAGATAAAATCTAGGAAAGAGGTCAAGTATGTGGATGAGATCCTAAACTCTAATCCTATACGCAGGCTTGCTTGGTACGGTAAAGTAACCAAATAATTTATCTTGACCTGCATGGGCCACCACAAAAATAAGTAACGCCCAAGTCCCAAAATACGTAGGACTAGAAACGTAGACATGTCAGCTGTATACATACGAAGTATGCTCAATACATGGAATTCTCGTATGTATACATAAGCTGTAAATACAGTAAAACCAAGGCTAACTAATCTCATCCACAAAATGAAAGAATAAAAGATGTCATATAATCAACTATGTATTGTCATTGGTACATGTAGTTGGGCGGAGACAAATCCACCACCAACTATGAAAAGAAATCCATAACATAAGAAAGAGTTTGGCGAGCGAAGCGAAGACGATCAAAGTGCAATCATCCTCGAAAAAATAGAGATGATCATGGCCACGGCTAGAACACCTGCGAAAGACAAGAGCACACACCTAACGAGATAACCAGGTCATCAGAGGGACGTAATAAGATACATAATATCATGCTAATAACTAAATAGCAAAAGCTCAACAGAAAAGTATATATGACTAAACAGATAAAGGTCTTTAACCATTCTATGTGAAAATGCATTTTGAAGACAACGTTCTACACAAGGGCTTCCGAGACTAGAAACACGGCGCGTTAGCGTTTCAACCGAGGCACTAGTGGCATTTAAGGAAAATAAATAAATGCACGACACACTAATCTCTCGGGTGAGTCACTAACGACAGCTAGAGGAAATTAAATGCACAGCACATTCGTGCTTCAACCGAGGCACTAGTGGCATCAAGAGAAAAGTAAATAAGTGTACGGCGCACTAGCTCTCGGCTGAGTCACAAATGGAAGCTAGAGAAAAGTAAATGTGTGAAAGCCCCTGCGCCTAATAACTGTCTTCCTCCCCCCCATGCACTACTCGTGCTGAATCCATACCATAATATTTCTAATAACCGCTAAGTCTTCTAGGCAATTATATTAGCAGTTATATCCTAACGCTCGTCCTGTACGCACCGATGTACGGTCGGTATGCAAGTCCGAATCTATATAAGATACGTGACATCGTGGCACACAAGTGTCGGGCTAATGAATGCGGCACAAACAAAGGTAGTCCCTTAACTCTAGGCCAAATGCATAAAGAAAACTAAAGTATAGTAATTTGAAACTACATATGGTTTTGAAAGAATAACTTATAAGAAATAAAACATGCATGATATTGAGCAAGAATTTATGCAGTAAAGGCAAGGTGTCTTGCCTGGTAGGACGCCTGGTGTACTGCGATGATCAAGGTGGTACAACATGTGACTTCGATGTTACAACTACGCCAGACGGTCTCTGATGATGGCAGTGACAGCTCCATTAGGTCCGAGATGGTCAGAATAGTGAAGGTCGACATTGGATAGTCTATAATTGGCGAGGGAATAGGAGTAATGGGATATAGTCATGGACGGAAGGATAGGCGAAGGAAATTTAGATTATATATATATATATATATATATATATATATATATATATATATATATATATATATATATATATATATATATGATTTTTGAAGACTAAAAATAATGTTTTATTATCCCAAATTATTCATAGGTAGATATGAAAATCGCCTTATGTCAAACTACTTTCTTAGTAAAAATGTTTTATATCAATATTTAAAATATATAATAAATTATTATTAGTTCAAAAATACTTTTAGTTTAAATACTTGAAAATATTTTTACTAGTAAAATAAATTTGTAAAAAATACTGAAAACATAAAAATCATTTTAAAGCAAAACTCCTTTATGAAAATATCGTTTTTAGGTTCTATTCTAAAAATAAGCGTAGAGTCTAGCTCAGTATAATCATTTGTTTAGGAATACTTGTATATAGATATAAATATTCTATTAGTACTAAGGATAACAATTTGACAAAAAAACAAAAAAACAAAAACAAAAACAAATATACAAAGCAAATATTACTAATCATAGTAATAAATATGATAATAATGTTAATAATAAAAATAATAATAAAAAAATGAAAGGCTAATAACATGAAACCCTCCTGTTCTTTCTTATTAAGCAACAGGGAAACACACAAAAAAACAAAAAAATAGATAAAGAAGGAAAGGGGGAGGATGTTAGGATGAGAGAGAGAGAGAGCTAAATTATTGAGAGAATGAAAGAATGAGAGAGAGGGAGGAGGAAACGGAAGGAGTGGAGTTGTGGGAAGGGATCAGAGAGAAGAGAGGCTCGGCACATCGTGGAGGCTTCGGACATGGCCGCGCATGGAGGCTCAGCAGCGTTTACTGCCCGTACAGGCTCGGTCGCATCGTCGTACGACGGCGCTGCTCCGGCAAGGCGCTCGTGCTTCCATGCGGCGACGAGTGAAGCTTGCGGTAGGGTTAGCTTTGGTCGGGAAGTGGAGGTACGGGCTCGGTGGAAGCTCGTGCACGTGCGACGATGATGGCTGTTGCGGGAAGACCACGGGCGAGCGAAGCTCGAGAGATTACTAGCCAAGCGGCGGAGGGGACGCTGTATCGCGCGGGTGTACGGGCGGAGGTTGGGTCTGCTTCGGCGCGGCGGAGGTGAGGGTTAGGGTTCATTTTCTTTTTTTTCTTTTTTTCTCTGGATGTTGGTTGGTGATGGCGGTGTGGGTTTGGCCGAAGGTGTTTGCCATGAAATATAAAAAAACAGAACAATTATCGGAGGACTGGACTTTTACTTCACAATACAAACTCGCTTATACAAAGAAAGCCTAGGGACGAAAACCTAGGTACAATAATCTAAGTACAATTGTTTATTTTAGATTCTGGGGGGTGACGATAGAGGCTCGGGAAAGCGACGGCCGCTCTGCCTTACTCCTTAGACGATCGGGTGCAGCTTTGGCTCTGTAGAAGAACTGCTTGGCGTTGATGAAGAAATGCTCTCCTTTTGATCTCTGTGTATTCTTTTTCTAGCTCTCTGGCTCTCTGTGTCTCTTTTTTTTATCCGAGAATCTCCTTCTTCGCAAGGGAATGGCACCTTGCTATTTATAAGAGTGGGGGACATCATTAGGGTTTGCAATGATTGCCCATTCTTAAAAGTCGGCGGCTAAGGATCACTGGATCTGGGTCGTTCAACTTGAATATAAGAGATTTGAGCAATAAATGTGATTGCATGAAATCTTTTGTGGGTAATTAATGATGATTGACATAAATCCTCCTGATTTGTCGTACCAACCTCGGATTTCTCGACACGTGTCATTGATTTGCTTGATTACAAATGATCTGACTTGATCCAAATATTTTATTAGGATTTTTTGATGGATTTTGATCGATTTGATACCATGTGTCCTGTTATCATGCCACGTATCTTAACCGTGAGCCACTGTAGAAATTTGAGCCGCAGAAAGGTTGCTCCTCATTGAGCCGTATAAGGATGGCCACGTGTCAAGGCTGCTTGAGAGTGGCCCCCTGAACATCTGGACCGCATGGTAATCATCTGAGCCGCATGAGTGTAGGTGACCGCATGATGGGTGCCTTCTTCGTGAACCGTATGAAGATAGTCCTCGTGAGCCGCATGGGGATAGTCTTCGTGAGCCGCATGGGGATAGTCTTCGTGAGCCGCATGGGGCAGCCTCCGTTTGAGCCGCATGGGGTGGTCTCTACTTGAGCCGCATGCGACTGTCCACGTGTCAAGTCCTTATGAAGGTTTCTGGATTTCGGGAGATTGTGTCAGAGTTTATTTTCCTAGAGTCTGCCATTATGACGGAGTCATAATTGTATTTTTGTGTCAGGGCTGTCATGTGTCAGAGCTGTCAGCCGTCAAGGGTTTTAATACAGTAAAGGACAAACGAAAGAGCTATTTGCAGGCCACGTGGCTCCTCTCTGAGCCGTATAGAACTTGTTTGAGCTGCATAGACGCTTGAGCCGCATGGATCCTTGAGCCGCATGAACTCTCTGAGCCGCATGGGGCTCCCTGGCCGCATGGATCTTTCTTTATTCTTTTCCATGCTTCTACAAGACCCCCTTTAAAGTTTTCAATTTATAAAATTGAAATACTTTGAATAAGAAGCATGGCCATGTATAAATTCTTCTGGCCGCAGATGATGTCCTGGCCGCATGGATGTCTCGGCCGCATGGATGTGTCAGCCGCATAGACTTTTGGGCCGCATAGGCTGTTCTGGCCGCATGAGCTCCTCGCCACGTCATCCTGCCATGTGTGAAAATCTTTTGCATTAAATGTTGTTGATCTGCTGTCAGTTTTAAGGCCACTTTTCGGGGCAGGATCCCAGGAGTTTGGCCTTCATTTTAGGCGGCTCGCCTCGATAACCGAAGGGTCGGTTTTTGTGTTACGCAAAAATCGAAACGCCCTGCTTTCGTTTATAAATAGGGACGAGTTCAGTTGAAGAAATTTCTTTACTTTCTCTTTCGTCCCCAACTCTTGCTGTCTCCACTTTCTTTCCTTATCTTCCTTCTCCGACCGTCGAAAATAGCCCCCAAGTCTTCTAAGGTCGCCTCTGCTGCTGCGAAGGGCAAGAAAGCGGCTTCCTCATCGGCCACCGTGCCCGAAGTGCACCCTGACATCCATCCTGTTTTTAAGGGTAAGGATTGGATTTGAATAATTTGAACCCTAAGGACCCATGGCTCTGTTGCATAATTTATGCACAAGCCTTCATCCTTCGACTTCATTGAACCGCCCAAGTTCGACCATGATGGAGCCGCATATGTTTGTATGGGCCGCATGACCCTCTCATATCCGAGCAGCATAGGGCATGCACTATGTTTGAGCCGCATGAGAAAGATTTGAGCCGCAAGAGTACTTCTGGATTTGAACCGCATGAAACCTCCTTTGAGCGGGACCGTATATGTTCCTGACAAACTGGACCGCATAGAATTTTGCTGAGACGTGCCGCATAAGCTCTTCTGCTAGATAGAACTACATAAGTTTTAATCCGAGCCGTATAAGCTATCGAATCAGTGTCACATGGAACTCCCAACTGAATTGGGCGCATGAGGTTGTGTTGACCCGAGTTGCATAGGCTCTATTGAAGCCGTGTCACATGAAACCCAGCTGAATTGGGCCGCATAAGGCTTCGTTGATCCGAGCCGCATAGGCTCATAGAAACTTCTTTTTGAGAAACTTTAAGTGGTTTCGTTTTAACCATCTTTTAATCCTGTTTCTTTTGTCCTTTTCTAGTGAACCTCCCAACCAACCTGGCAGGAGAGCTTCTTGTGGGTTCAGCTCAATTTGCCGTGGGTGTGCGACTTGACGGCTTGATTCGACATATGACGGATCAGCTTCCCACTAATGAGCCTTTGGAGAGGGTGGCTGCCATCAACAACCAGCCTTTCTACTTTCTTTGTACTATGATGAATTCGAGGAGACTGGACGGAGAATATCTGAAACCAGCTTTTCTCTTTGGAGATGCTTTTTCCATAAAGAACTCCCGAATGCTGGACATTTTTGAGAACTGGGACTTTGCTGTGGATGGGATGGAGATCCATGTTCCCGAGATGGAACGACATTTTTCCCTCTCGTAGTTTAATATGGTGCCGTTGAGCAGGAAAATGGCGAGCTCCCTAACTCCAACCCAATCAAAGATGTTCGTGGGCAACATCCACTATAATATGAGTATTAGGTCAGCATGTGCGAGTAGGGAGTCAGTCAGTCGGAGTGTGATGGGGCTGATTCCTGGTACTTTTATAAACGTGTCTGGTCCCAACTTCACTTTTACTCGAACTGATACCTTCCTGAATCAGCTCGCTCGTAAGGGGTCTTATCCTGTGGGCAGGCTGTCGCTACTGAATTGGATAAACCCCATTCCTACATGGGCCAATCTTTCCTCATGGATCCTGAGGAACTACGAGGAATTCCTTCGGGAGATTGACCTTTACTACGCCATCCGGGGCACCTGTTACGGATTGCCCATTAACAAGCCGCTGTTCATTACCCTTTTGGAGATGTATAACCGGCGTACGGGGACTTTCTTCACGCCCGGAGGGGAGTTGGGACTTGCTCTCCATGAAATACATGCTGTTTCTAAGCTGCCATGGGGGGGCGAGGCCTTTGAAGTATACACCCCGACGAACGAAGAATTCGATGATCTGGATCGACGATTCTCGGGTTTCATTGCTGTGTACCGGGAACTGTTGTGCCATCATAGCATCTGTCACCAGACTACTATCAAAAAGAATAATAGCTCAGAAGGGAACGCTCCCCATACAACGGCCTGGGTCGCGTATCTTTTCAAATTACGTCCTTCCGGCCGGGTTTCTTCTCGAGGTCCTCAAACCCAGGCGGAGCTAAAGGATCTGATATTGAATGCCAAAAGGTCGAGGTCCACCCGCGATAGATTTGGGAGTCGCACTGACTCCTTCAGTTATTTCTACTACGGTACCCGGCAGATGTCTGAGAAAGCACTCTTGGCCGGGTTCTTGATGGTGTGGCTACGAAATTGCGTAGTCTCGGAAGGGGCAGGTTCTACTGAAAGGATCAGCCACCACTTTATTATCCCGGCTGTGAAGCTGGTCTTCAAAGTCAGACTGGCCCTTCTTCCGGCTATGGTGTGTAGCATACACCACGGCCTCCGCGCCTTTTCGTCTAAAGTCATTGCTCGCGAGACGATGCTGGACTTTGAGCGGATAGAGCTACCATACCATTATCTCATGGGGTGGTTATTGATGCATTACCGGTCGTTGATGAGGCCCAGAACAGAGGATGATGTTACCGCTGATGACGCCTTCCTTTTTTGATACCGTCATCAGTTTTGGGAGTACGATACCATGCCGGCCTGTCGGAGGGTGTTGGCGAAAGTTGACGGGCCCGACTTCTTTGTGTCTCTTCCTTAATTTACCTCTAGAGAAGTGAGAGGGGTACATGTTGATGGCATTGAACCTCTCTACCTCTTATCTAAGAAGATGCTTCTTTGGCTGCACAACATTCGCCCTGCGCACCTAGTATATCGTTACCGAAATAATGTATACTTGGAGCCTTATTTGCCCAGCAGGTTTTCTCATCAATTCAGGTATAGTCAACTGTTCCTTGACTGCCCCAGTACTTGCCTAGGTTACGAGGGCAGTGTTCTTGACGGTATCCGGGCGTGGCATTATTACAATGCGGTTCATACCCGGGCTAGCTTCTCGGTCCCCGACGCTAATACGTAAGGGGATATTTTGTACATGGCGGCCCTTTATCATGTTGCGGCGAGCAAACCACCCGTGAATTTTGACATGAACACCAGCTTCATTGTCGGGACCGGCTTGGCAGAGAAGCCCGAGGGTTCCAGGAAGAGAAAGAGAAGGGCGAATAGGGTTCCTGTGCCGGACTCGGAGTCCACTATGGCGGACGAAGAGGATGATGAGCAGGACGACGATGACTCGTCGCACTCTTCGGACGAGGAGGTGGGGGACCAGCCACCTACTGTCCCGAACGAAGAGGTGGAGGATCATCCACCTGCTGTGCCTGGTGCTTCGTACAAACGAGGCAGCCGTCTGTCCACTGACGATTGCAGGACCTACTCTACGAAGCGGGCTGCGGTTAGACGTCGCAGGCTGTTTATTGATGATGTTGATGCTGTTTCTGAGGTGATTGGAATTTCAACTGCCTTTTCCTTCTTTTTCTAAACTATGGCCTAATCACCTTCTTCTACTCTTTGTAGGCGTCAGAGGAGTCGATTTCTCGGGATCCGGCTACTGAGGTCGATCCGGCCCTAACCACTTTGGTCGATGATATGTGTACCGTTATCACTTCCGCTGGGGTTCTTCCGGAGGCGGTCGAGGAGTCCCACCTTGCTGAGACCTCTACCCATGGAGACGGGGGTCCTACTGCACCTATCCCTGAGACAGCGGAATTTCAACGAGATGATGCTGAACTGGCTGGCTCCCTTTTAGGAGTGGCTGGGGTAGAGAGACCAGTTGAATTCAATTTGGAAGTCGTGGGCGGGGAGACTATATCCACTGCGAGCGAGCTGCGGCCTTCCTGCTCCTCCCCTGTTAAGATATGTCGGACCTTAACTTGTGAGAAGGCCTACCTGCTCTATCATTATATCCTTCGGGTTACGTCGATTGATGGTTGCTTTGGACGTACAGGTCCCGCCCCCTTATTGCCGGTGACGGACGTTATCGGGGTAGATTCTACCGGAGGGGATCTTGTGGAACACGTGTGCCTCCTTCTCTTCCCACCTACATTGAAGGGCTTCCTGCTGGTTCAAGTTCGGGGGCTCAAGTGGTGGCACAGCCTGGGCAAGGAACAATGACTCCTGTGTCCTCCTCCGTGAATATGGTTTCGGGGGTTGACCTTTCCGCCTTGCCCATTATCCAAGCTCTTCGGGCGGCGGAAGATGAGCTAGCCACTATCCATGCATCTTTTTGCACGAGATTTGTTTCCCTGGTGGCAGGGATGGCAAGTTTCGATGCTATTCCTTCGACATTGCCAGCCACACTCGCTTTGACGCCATCCTCTACAGATGTTTTGGATAAAGTGTCCCAGGATGTGGTTGATAGCTTTCACCGCCATCTGAAGAGAGGAGTCGAGGCAGCCGTGGAGAAGGGAACTCCCTTTGCTATGGCCCGTCGGTGCGCCGGTAGTCAAATCGATATCCTTAGAACACTCCCCGGTGGGGCGGGCTTAGCTGCGCTCCTGGAGCCTAAGCTATTAGAGGCCGATCATCTTGTTGCCTAGTTTTATGTATTACAACAAGCTGATCTGTCCGCCGCGATAGATCAAGAGCGTGCCTTCCTCATAACCGTGATGGAGAAGGTGAGGCTTGCTCGGGAGTCGATCAAGCCGTCTATACTGAAGGACCGTCGTGATCTGCCTCAGTTACACGATCAATGGAGCCGCAGAAGTGAAGATTGCATGGCTCGGGAGGCGGCCGCCTCCCGCGGGGTAATTGACACCAGGGAGCAGATCCTCAAGCTCCAGAGAAAGCTGGCCTTCCTGGAGTCCGAGCATGAAGCTGCCCGTACTGAGAAGGGGCTTGCTATCCAAGAGGCTGACAGACTTAGTCGAGCTTCTGCCAATCTGGAACTCACCCTAAAGAAGATGGAGGATGACTGGCGGGCATATATGCACTTGGATGATGCGGAGCAGTTGTCCCAGAAAGCCGAGCGTAGAGCTAGACAACGGCTTGAGCGGGGGACCGCCTTGGTGAGAAACCGCCTCTTGGAGTTGTGTAATACCGAACTATAGTCGGCCTTTCCTTCTTTTGTTTCTGTTTTCTTTTTTTTTCTTTTTGAGAGGGATGTGGTCCCCACCATATGTAATGCTTTTTCGTCTTTCAAATAAAGAGTACTTTTTATTCTACCCTTCATTTGTATTGTTTATTTGTGCCTGTGGTATTATGGGAGAGTTTGCCCCGCATGAGGGACTTGTTTGTGGATATGTTACCCTTGGCATACCTTGGTTTTTAGGTACGGATAACAAGTTTGATGGGGGATACCTAGAACAGTTCCACAGTAAGGCGGTCGTGGGTGTTCGGGGTATCGGGAGATAGAATGCCATGGAGCAGCTGGGCTCCCGGGGCATGATGAGGAATGGTGGGCCTGTACTAAGAGACTTAGCAAAGGTCATTTATGGGCCTATTATCCTTGGCGTACCCTGACTTAGGATACGGATAATAGGATGAAGAGGAACCAACATACTTACTCAGAGGTAATGAGGACATGGCAAGTATGAGGGTTTTACGTGGAGTCTTCCTACTCAGAAGTAATGCGGACATGGCAGAAGTGGACTCAACGGAGGATATTTGTGGTCAACAGAGGACATTTGTGGGCCTATTACCCTTGGCGTACCCTGGTTCAGGGTAGGGATAATAAGACGAGAGAGATCCAACATACTTACTCAGAGGTCATGAGGACATGGCAAGTACGGAGGTTTTACCGTGGAGTCTTCCTACTCAGAGGTAATGAGGACATGGCAGGAGTGGACTCAGCGGAGAATATTTATGGACCTATTATCCTTGGCGTACTCCGGTAGTAGGTACAGATAATAAGTCGAAAGGGAATCATCATACTTACTCAGAGGTAATGAGGAAATGGCAAGCATGAAGGTTTCTTCGACGGAGCCTTCCCACTCAGAGGTAATGAGGACATGGCAGGAGTGGGCTCAATGAAGGAGGGTACATAGAACGACTCAGAGGTAATGAGGACATGGAAGGTTAAAGGGGTGATTTGTTTTCGGCGGAAGTGAAACGACTCAGAGGTAATGAGGACATGGCCATTTTGGAAATTTGTGGATCTGTTACCCTTTTTGTGCACTGGGAGTGTGGGTAGTGGATCATGAGGGAGGATCTCTTCCAGGAAGAAAATTCAGAGGTATGGTCATACATGACTTACTATCTGAAAGAGTGACCGGAATGTGAGTTCAGAGGCACCTGCAGGTATATAACTCGATAATCTAGAAATTGGAAATATGAGTTCAGCGGCACCAGCGGGTACATGACTCGATAATCTAGAATGTTGTGGATGTGAGTTCAGCGGCACCAGCGGGTACATGACTCGATAATCTGGAATATTGTGAAAGTGAGTTCAGCGGCACCAGCGGGTACATAACTCAATGATCTGGAACGTGTCGTTTAGACATAATATTTCTTCAGGAACTTGTCGTTGACGGACAACATGAGCAAGTCTCCATTTTGTTTTGCGAGGCGGTAAGCACCGTTGGAGAATACAGCCTCGATGATAAATGGACCTTCCCATTTTGGCTATAACTTGCCGGCGATCTTGTGAGTCATGACCATCGGCCTCCGGACTGCCTGAACGAGATCGCCTACTTGGAATATTCTGATTTTAACCTTCTTGTTGAAGGCTCCGGAGATGCGTGCTTGGTATAGCTCGATTCGTTGCTGAGCCAGGAGGCATTTTTCATCTAAGGCCTCCAACTCTTGTAGCCGACGACGGTAGTTATTATCCGTCGTCAATTGGTAAGTAAGGGCGACAAGGAGTGAGGGTATTTGAGTCTCCAATGAGAGGACTGCCTCACTCCCGTACACCAGGGAGAATGGTGTGTTCTCTGTGGCTATTTGGACTGTGGTACGGTACGCCCATAGGCATTCACCAAGCTTCTCGTTCCAGTCGCATTTGTTGGACGATACGAAATTTTTGAAAAGTTTGATGATTGTTTTGTTGAATGCTTCTGCCAACCCATTCGCTGCTGGATTGTATGGCGTTGAAGCAATATTCTGGATGCGGTGCTTGTCGCAGAACCGATAGAAGGCGTGGCTTGCAAACTGCGGACCATTATCGTGGATGATCCTTCGGGACAGTCCAACGCGATAGATGACGTGATGCTTGAGGAAGCTGATCACATTTGAAGTCTTTACTTTTGTGAGCGGAACAGCTTCCGTCCATTTGGAGAAGTAATCTGTGATTGCGAGTATGAAGCGATATCCTCGGAAGGAAGGTGGAGTAATCGGTCCGATGATATCCATTCTCCATGCTTCGAACGGCCAGGACGCCACTGTCGGATGTAGAAATTCGGATGGTTGGTGGATGAAGTCCGCATGGACTTGGCAAGCTTTGCACTTTCTAGCATAGTCTATCGCATCTGCTACCATCGTGGGCCAGTAGTAGCCCATTCGACGAAGACGGTCTTACAATTTAGGGCCAGGCTGATGGGCCCCGCAGACACCGTCATGAGCTTCTCGTACGGCTTCTTTGGCTTCTGCGTTTGACAGACACCGAAGCAATAACCCATCGTAGGATCGCCGATACAGCATTTTTGTCTCTGTATCGTAGAAGAATCTGAAAGAACGCCTTCTGATGGAAGTGGCTTCCTTTGGGTTCTCGGGCAGGATGTCATAGATTACGAAGTCAATGAATGGTTGTCTCCAGTCTGGGACTTCGTCGATGGTCTGAGCAGAATAACTCGCCACGAATTGAACGTTGTTCTTGGGGCAGACCAGTTCATGGCCTATCACATCTACCGATTGATGAGTATGATTTGGCACTGCTAGGGAAGCGGCCAGGCCTGCTAAGGCATCGGCTTCGATATTTTGAAGTCTGGGAACATGTTCAATGAAGAACCCCTCAAATGACGAAATAATATTGATCGCTATTTGATGATATGGGATCATGTCTTCGTGGCGGACTTCGTACGAGCCCCGGATCTGATTGACGATTAACTGAGAATCGCCGTATGCTTCAAGATACTCTACCCCCAGCTCTCTTACAAGTTGGAGGCCTATGACCAAAGCGTTGTACTCGGCCACATTGTTAGAGCAGGGCTCTGTGAGAGAGTAAGCGCGGTTAATCACTAATCCGGAAGGGAAGACCAGCACCACCCCGACTCCGACGACGATGTTGCCCTTGGGTCCAGTTCTCGAAGCACCGTCGAAGAACATTCGCCATATATCATCGTGGGAGGTTACATGCGAGTCGGCGACCTCATCTGGGATTTCTTCATATATTCTGGACGACTCCGAGCCCGGGTGGGCTGCCAAAAAGTCTGCCAGGGCTTGACCTTTAACAGCCTTTTGTGGGACGAAGATCATATGATAGGGGGACAGCAATATTGCCCATGTAGCGAGGCGAGAGCTGAGTGCCCCTAGTTTAGTCATGAGGACCCTGAGAGGGTTGACTCATGAGATCACATGTATGGTTTGTCCTGTGACATAGTGCCGCGTCTTCTGAATGGCGAACACCAGGGCGAGGCATTCCTTTTCCACGGCGGTGTATCGGTGCTCTGGCCCAATCATCATTCGACTGAGGTAATATATGGCTTGTTGATGGCCTGCATCATTGTTTTGTGCTAGCAGTGCGCCAAGGAAATGCTCTATTGTGCGTACATAGAGCATGAATGGTTTTCCAGCAACCGGGGCCACTAGGACTGGAGGGTTCGACAAATATTCTTTGATGCTGTCGAAGGCACGCTGACATTCTTCGTCCCATACGAATGAGATGCCTTTCTTCATGAGATGGGTGAATGGTCGACATCACCCGGAGAGATTAGAAATGAACCTCCTGATGTAAGCTAGCCTCTCTTGAAGGCCTCTGAGCTCGCGAAGATTTTTCGGGGGACCCATCTCCATAATTGCCTTCGTCTTCTCAGGGTCTACATGAATACCCTGGGCGGTGATGATAAAACCCAAGAACTTTCCGCTGGATACTCCCAAGAAGGATTTTGTGGGATTCATCTTCAGATTGTGCGCTCGCATCAGGTCGAATACCGTCCTCAGATCCTGCAGATGGTCTCCCTTACAGCGACTCTTGACGGCGATGTCATCAACATAGCACTCCACCATCTTGCGTAAGTGGTCTCTAAAGATGATACTCGTGGCTCTTTGATATATGGCACCGGCATTCTTCAAACTGAAAGGCATGACTGTGTAGCAGTATGTGCCAATCGGTGTTCGAAATGATGTATGCTTTTTGTCGTCAGGAGACATCTTGATTTGGTTGTACCCCGAGAAGCCATCCATGAATGACATACGTTCGAAGCCGCGGGTGTTGTCAATCATGATGTCTGTGATAGGGAGAGGGAATTCATCTTTGGGACATGCCTCGTTCAGATTGCGGAAGTCGATGCAGATTCGAATCTTCCCATTCTTCTTGAGGACGGGTACTATGTTGGCGACCCAGTCTGGATGTTGCTCTTCACGTATGAAGCCGCTGGCTATCAGTTTGTTGACTTCGGCTTCGATCGCATCCATGATGCCCGGGCGGAAGCGTCGTTGTTGTTGCTTGACTGGCTTTGCATCTGGCCGAATATTGAGTTTGTGAAGAGCAACCTCGGGGCTTAGTCCTGGCATGTCTTCATAGCTCCAGGGGAACACATCAATATATTCTTTGATAAGTGCCAGCAGCGATTCTCGCCCTTCATCTGTTAGGCTTTTACTGACGAAGATTGGTTTTGGAGAAGATTCGCTGCCGAGATCCACTTGTATAACTTTATCTTCAGTAGGGGGTTCTCTCTATTTGAACCGCTTTCCCATTGTGCATCCAACTGTTGGGCCCACGGCTCTTGCTCAAGGATTTCAGGAATGTCTTCATCTTCTTTATAAGCGTCGGTGAATGCCATGTTGACTGACAGGACTTGTCTGAATACGTCTCCGATGTTGGTATCCGAGTCAGAAGTTGGTGACCCGGTGAAATGTGACTGCCAGTCACATTCTTTATCTGAACTTTCAAGGGTCGTTGTGGGTGTAACATATCCTAATCCATATCGAGTCTTGCTATAGTAGTCCCGTGGTTTGCCAGCCGGGACTGGCGGCTTCAAAGGTAATCGTCGACCAGTGCCGTAGTTCAAACCTGGCATAGTTTCTAGATCATACCCCTGTTTTTGCATGAGATATTTGGATTGGGGGCTATACAGGTAAAGAGATAGTCTTCCGGCATCTGATTCAAGATCGACTTCTTCTATGGTGAAGGGCTGCGGATCGTCCTTCCGGCCGAAGATGATTGGATGGTCCCCTCCCTCGATTATGCGGTAAGCGTCTTCCCCAGGGGTAAGCTGGTTTGCGGTGTAAACATTCGTCACCTGTGTGCGTAGGTGAGTGCCTATACCGTATTCCATAGCATACATTGTACAAAGCTTATTAAGCTCGAGGTAGTTCAAAGATAGCCCTTTATTGATGAATTAAGGTATCTTTTCTAGCGGGATTACATCATCTGCGGAGGGAACATCAGTGTGGGCAGCCACATACTTGGCTAGCTCCGGTTCCTCTTCGGCTACCCCCTGTATAAACGAAGACTGAGAGGATGACCTGGGCAGCTTTATCGTCAGGGGTTCAGCTGGTGGAGCAGAGCGTGGAGTTGTTGGCAGACTAGCGACCCCCAGTTTGGTACTCGATGCTGGGCGGGGAGTGGTTGGTTCGCTAGAAGTCCCAGGCCTTGCATCGGGGTGACGACTCTTCTTGGAAAGGCGTATCGTCATTGGCTTGTCGGAGGGATTGAGCTTCTCCGTTTGCGGCTGGCCGACTCTCGGCAACCTGATTGTCAATGGCTCCGTTGTGGGTCTTGGCACTTGGCCGGACCTTGGCAGCCGGATTATTTTTTGTTCTTCCTGTGCCGAGAGGCTGATTGCGTCCTTACGCAGAGCGGCGGTAAGGGGTGCGGACTTGCCAGGTTTGCGAGCTTGGAGGTGGATTGTCAGAGGTTCTTCTGATCCTGTGGCCGTCTCGGTACGAGCTTGCCCATCTCCTTCACCAAGGTACCTCTTCGACTTTTCGTACAGGCAGGAGTCTGAGTAGTAGGATTCGACCCCTTTGAAGGGATCGATATCGGCAAATTCTGTCCTCACAAAGCCGTGTTTGTCGACATACTTGAAGCATTGGTGCAGCGTGGAAGGCATGATCATATAATCGTGTATCCAAGGGCGTCCCAAGAGGATGTTGTAAGAAGTGTCTGCATCTATGACGTAACAGGTGACTTCCGACTGGAGATCGCCAATCTGATACTTCAGACGAATCTTCCCAATTGGGTAGCTCCTGCCCGAATTGAAATCGCTGATGGCGATGCTTGTAGGCGTCAGGCGATGCATAGGGATGCGGAGATGATGTAACAGACCCTTCGGGATAATGCTTATGGAAGAGCCAGGATCAATGTGCATCTGATCCACCTTTACGTCGCCGATGTATCCAGTGTAGTATAACGGGCGATCGTGTAGGTTGGTTTTGATGAGCATGTCCTCCGGAGTAAAGACAATGTTGGGCATCGGTCCCGTGCAAGCGCTGTCTTGGAGATCTGCAGGCGGGTTCTCTCCCGTGAGGTTGACCTGAGCCAGGTACGCGTTGGCATTTTGGAGTGCATCGCTCAAAGCCGCGTGAACATCCTTTGAGAGTCTCAGAAGCTCGTATAATGACAATTCGGCCGGTGTGTTGGCCAATTGCGCCAAGATGTCGAAGTTGTAGGGCTTCTCCAGCCCCTGCGGTACCTCTTTTCGGAGGGATTTGTCAAAGCGAGTCTCCTTCGGCCTAGGCTTGTCGGTCGTCGGAGGCTGAGCAGGTCCCGGAGCGTCAATTTTAGCGGGCTGATGATCTTCAGCCGATTTATTAGCCACAGGTTGGGATTGTGCCCCAGACCGAGTAACGACAGCTGTGATTTCTTCGGTATCTGCCGAGATTGTGCGGCAGGATCTGACTTTTCCATTCTTCTTCTTGCAAATGGAAGATGGTGTGGACTGAGTCACTTCAGATACCAAGTCTGGATGGACCCACATGACCTTCCTTCGTGATGTGATGAGGGGCACTAGACCAGCAGCATGATCTCGGAGAGGTGGAAGATTAGGAATCTCCATTGTCGCCAGAGGGATGGTGACCATACCGTCTTGAGTTTCTGTTGGAGGGAAGCTGCCAAATTGTACTGACACCATATTGGCTGCCACAGTTACCTCCTCGAAATCGCTGGCCAGAGCGTTCGAAACGATGAGATTTTGGATGTATCGTTTCAGTTGGTAGCAGTCATGTGTAGCATGGTGGACGTAGCGGTGGTAATGGCAGTACTTTGGGTTCTCTATTTCTGCCGGCCGAGGTTCCCGTCTTGGTGGAGGAAGCTCAATTTTGTCTCCTTGTATGAGCATGTCCAAGATGGGCTTGACGTGACCGTCTTCAAATGAGTAAGTGATTTGCGGCCATTGTTTGTCTGCCAGTTTTGACTCAGGTTTCTGGGTTGTGTCGGCCACCATAGCCTTCTTACCCCTGCTGTCCCGATTGTTGGAGGGGCTACCCCCATTGTCTTTGTTGGTATTAGGACGCTTGCCCCTGTTCTCTCCGTCCGAGATGTGCAATCCCAATTGGCGAGCCTTCTTCAACCGTTCTTCGGCACTAGTGGCACTGATGATGAATGTCTTCCAGTCCTTAAATTGACTTTCGTCCATCCAGAGACTGATTGTTGGGAGCAATCTCTTTCGGCAAATTTCAATCAAGGAGGAATCCGGATTTCCAGACGGCAACTTTATTGCGGTTTGGCGAAACCGCCCGATATAGTTCCTTGTCAGCTCTTTCTTCCCTTGGACGACGTCCATGAGGGTGGACATTGTGATGTCCTGTCCTACTTCGTAGAATCTTTCCAAGAACATGTACTTGAAGCCGGCGAAGGAGTGGATGCAGTTGTCTGGCAGGTTGCGATACTAGTCGAACGCGACTCCTTCCAATGCCCCAATGAATAATCGTGTGAGGATGGCATCGTCATGGGGCAGATGGTCGGTGGTGACCTCGAAGTAAGTGATGTACCGACTTGCGGAGGTCTTGCCATCATACGGGTTGATGTTGAACGGCTTATATCTTGGCAGGAAGGGGACATCCCTCCATGCAGCAGGGTATGGATGATGAATCTCTCACTGTAGCAGATTTCGTCTTTGAATGGGTACCTTGGAAAACTCCGGTGGTGGGCACCCGTTTAGACGATAATTTTATAGTCATGGTGGTTAAAATCTTCGGCTAGGAACATTTGTCTTCTTCCCTCTCCTATCAGCGGGGATTTTCTGAGCAGAGTTGCAGGAGACGACGGGAAGTGCCTCGTCTTCTGAAGACGGCTGTTGCAGTCTTTGAAAGTGTTACGCCCCAGATCCAGAATACTGGAGAGCGGGGGCAGATATAGCCAGCTACGTATATGGAAATGGAAACCACCTCGATATACGGTCACGGCTGTCTAGATATGTGATGGTTTTCTACAAGCCAACAGTCTCTTATGGTCATGAACAAGCCTAGTGTCTCAATCACCACAAGTAAGTAAAGTCGCAAGATGTATGATCATTAAATATACAATAATAAGGCATCCCAAATATTACATATTCAGCTGATCATGAAGCTAGTCGTTACAAAATGTTAGGACTAGCAAGAGTTTAGTCATACATGATCAACCCTAGGATTTGTCAATTATGTTTACAGCCCGTAGGCAGACAGTAAGTAAAAGTGCTTCGAGCTAACAGGTGCTCGTCGGCTAAACGCCTCAAAAGAATAATTTTTACAATAGAGTGAGCGAAACAAAATAGAAAACCCACTCTTGGCCCGGATTCCGTCTAGTGTTCACCATTGGGCTGGAAGCTTGGTAGATCCTCGGGAGCTGCTCCGAAATCTGGCCACACAAAACCAGCTGGGTCAACCCCAAAAAGAGCAAGTGCCACAAGGGGGCCACGAAATAAGAACAAAAGCCAGCAATCAGCACAGAAAATCTAATATTAAAACTAAAATTACGAAAACATGTCAAGATAATATACGACGAGATAACCATGGAACTATTCCGATAGCCAGGTTACAACCCGTAAACCAAACAAGGACCGGGGTTGTAACCCTTCATCTAAACAGAGCTTGGTTTCCCACCATTTATCGGCAAGATAAGTAATGTAAGTAATCAAGACAGGAAGCAATCTTGCATGGGATCAAGACATGACTAGACTGGTTATACCTCATTCAATCAATCACGGCCAAGCAGATCCGACGGCTTACTACTTTAACTAACTAGGGTTATCACAGGCCTAATTACTAACAAGATGCAGTGAGATTGTTCCACAGCCACAAGCCCTGCAGACCATCCAGGTTACCCAGGACGAAAGATTAGGGTTGAATTCAGGTGGGTACATCGTCCAGGAGACGCATATACCCTTAGGTGACTTAGAGGGTGCAACATCTGACAGTGTGCTGGAAATGCGCCCTACTCGACGGCAGGCTACAAATCCCTGGAGCGCCCAGGTAACGGGATTGCCTGTAGCTGTGTCATCTCTTCATGACTACTGTGTTATTCTAGTTATTAGCCTTAATCCATTTTAGTAGGTACTCCTGACCGTGGTACTCAGGAGTCCCATCCTAGACATGATGCGAGACTGGACAAGTGGATTTAACAAGCAAGCAAGAAAGAACCACCCACGGTGTCAAGACAGGTCAAGCTAAGTTATCAGGTCATGTCAAGTCAGGAGTGCGCCGTCACGGGCCACTATCAAGTTATCAAGATAAATCATGTCAGGGTACTTGTTAGAAGTGCGCCACGACGGGCCACTATCATGTCAGGTTGGTCATGTCAGGAGTGCACCACTACGGGTCACTGTCGTGTTTTGTAAGTTCCTTGCCATACCAAGCCATGTATAATAGTCATTCCAAACATATTAAGTAAAATCAAGTTCATGACAAAAGGCGTAAGGATATAAAATGGGCATAAAATATCTAATAAAATATCAAAGTACAGGGTTATAGAAGAGCCAAGCTTAAAGATATAAAACCAAAACTCTAAGAGCCAATGGATTAAGCAAGGGGTCAAGAGGCAGCATACGTACAAAAGCACGCACGCAGGGAAGCTGCATACGCACAAAAGCACGCACGCAAGGCTCGCTCAAGTCTGCGTACCAAGGCACACTCAAGTCTGCGTACCAAGGCACACTCAAGGGGAGCAGCGTACATGAAAAGTCACGCACGCTCAAGGGAAGCAGCGTTCGTGAAAAGTCACGTACGCTCAAGGGAGCAGCGTACATGAAAAGTCACACACGCTCAAGGAGAGCAGCGTTCGTGAAAAGTCACGCACGCTCAAGGGAGCGGCATACATGAAAAGTCACGCACGCTCAAGGGAGCAGCGTTCGTGAAAAGTCACGCACGCTCAAGGGAGCGGCGTACATGAAAAGTCACACACGCTCAAGGGGAGCAGCGTTCGTGAAAAGTCACGCACGCTCAAGGAAGCGGCGTACATGAAAAGTCACGCACGCTCAAGGGGAGCAGCGTTCGTGAAAAGTCAAGCACGCTCAAGGGAGCGGCGTACATGAAAAGTCACGCACGCTCAAGGGACACGCTTCCAACAGGAAGCGTTCCTAAGTCTGCGTACACAGCGCTAAAGAGCGCGCGTAGCTCAGGGTGCGTAAGCTAAACAGCTCTGCACACTGCTCACTGTCTTCTCCAAACAGCAAGAACACCATGGATGAACCCAAAGCTACACAGCATCATAACTTGGCCATCCGAACTCCAAATCCAGATTTCCAAAGTTCCAACTTGGGTAGAATTGAATGCTCTTCCACTTGGAAACACCAAAACCCATGAAAATCCAACTTAAAGAGATCAAAACATGCAAAATCCGAAAATAGAAATAACTTAGATCTAGAGCAAATGAGACTTCAAATCACAAAACACCAAGTTCTAATGTTGATCACCATGTCCTAATCTAGCAAATGAACCAAGAAAAGAGGGCTCTCATGAAGTGGCAAGGTGCACTTGCCTAGGGTTAGGAGAGTTGTGGAGGAAGGAGAATAAGAAGAAGAAGGAAATTAATGGTGGAAGTTATGAGGAGAGAGAGTGGTAGGTGGGGGTTATAAAGAGGGTGAGTTGTGGTGGGTTGAGGGGTAGCATAGGTTAAGGTGATCCAACTCACATAAAACCGAACCAATCCAAATAAAACCGAGCCATGCCAAAATCCAAAATACAGGAAGTACCGAAATCCCACAAGTTGAGAAAAATAAAAATACGTGCCAAAAATCCAGATACGAGTATAAATACGAAATAAGGAAAATACGAGAAATGAGGGTGACAACTCTACCCACCTTAAAAGAATTCTGTCCTCGGAATTTAATCAAGGAGCTAGAGATTGCCACGACAAGCTACACTAAGCACAGGCAAGCTACACTTAGCAGTCCAATCATACAATCATACAATGCAAGCAAGGAAGGAAAAATGTAAGGCATAAGAAAGACATTATACCTCACGAGTCAAACAGGTAGGGATATCGCGATCGGATGTCGTCCTCACGCTCCCACGTTGACTCATCCAGAGAGTGATGACCCCAAGCAACACGGACTAATTTAATAGTCTTGTTCTTGAGTATCTTTTCCCTCCGGTCCAAAATAGACACGGGCCTTTCCTCATACGAAAGGTTGGTACCAACAACCAATTCTGAATGGTCTAGGATGTGGCTCGGGTCCGGAATATACCGTCATAATTGGGACACATGGAATACATCATGTACCTCACTTAGCGACGGCGGAAGAGCGAGACGATAGGATACATCTCCTACTCGCTTTAGAATATCGAACGGCCCTATATACCTAGGACTAAGCTTTCCCCGCATGCCAAAGCAAATGACGTCGCGGTTAGGCGAGATCCTAAGGAATACATGGTCGCCGACAGCAAATTCTAAGGGACGTCGATAAGCATCGGCCCAATGGCGCTGGCAGTCCTGGGCAACTCGGAGGAGATCTCTGACCTTCCTGACCACTTCAACCGTAAATCAACTCGGGTCCGAGCATCTGCCTCTCTCCGACATCGTCCCATGCTATCGGGGATCTGCACTTCCTACCATAGAGAGCCTCGAAGGGTGCCATCTGGATACTGGCCTGATAACTGTTGTTGTACGAAAATTCTACCAGGTGCAGATGATTCTCCCATGAACCACCGAAGTCAAGGGTGCAAGATCTCAACATATCTTCAAGAGTCTGGATTGTGCGCTCTGATTGACCATCCGTCTGTGGGTGATAAGCTGAGCTGAACTGAAGACGAGTCCCCAAACTCTTCTGCAAGCTGCGCCAAAAGTGTGATGTGAATCTTAAATCCCTGTCTGAGGTGATGCTGACTGGCACACCGTGAAGCCTGACGATCTGCCTGAGGTACATCTCTGCTAGCTGCACCGTCGACTGTCCAACTCTGAATGGGAGAAAGTGTACCACCTTGGTAAGCCTGTCCATAATTACCCAAATAGCATCTCTGCCGGCCGGAGATCTGGGCAATCCGGTCACGAAATCCATGGTTATATGTTCCCATTTCCATTCTGGGATCGGTAAGGGTTGAAGAAGTCCAGCGGGCCTCTGATGTTCAGCTTTAACCTGTTGGCAAACCAAACATCGAGAGACAAACCGGGCTATCTCTCTCTTCATGCCATTACACCAAAAATGCTGACGAATATCACGGTACATCTTCGTACCACCCGGATGAATAGAATACTGTAAACTGTGGGCTTCTGCCATGACTTCCTGTCTAATATCTCCACTAGGTACACAAAGACGAGTGCCGTGCCGAAGGGTACCGTCTTCATGGATACATAACTCTGGCCTTTTTCCTGCTTCACACTCTGCTCTGAGTCGCTGAAGCTTGGAATCTGCTGACTGCGCCATCCGGATCCTCTCAACTATGCTGGACTGAACCTGTAGACTGGCCATCAATGCCACACTGGTAGGAAGAACTACTTCAGTTCCCATCTTCTGAAGATCTGCCAATAATTCTGGTTACGCCGTCAGAAAATAAACTCCGGCTCTCCTGCTCAATGCATCTGCTACAACGTTGGCCTTCCCGGGATGATACTGCAAATCTACATCATAATCCACCAATAGCTCGAGCCATCTTCTCTGCCGCATATTAAGGTCCTTCTGGGTGAAAACATACTTCAGGCTCTTATGATCAGTAAAGATCTCCACGCTATCTCTGTACAAGTAGTATCTCCACAACTTCAAATCAAACACTACCGCCGCCAATTCCAAGTCGTGGGTCGGGTAATTCTTCTCATGATCACGAAGTTGACGTGACGCATAAGATATTACCTTCCCATGCTGCATCAAGACACATCCCAATCCTCTGTCTGAAGTGTCGTAATAAACTGTGAATCCTCCGGTCCCATCTAGAAGGGTAAGAATGGGAGCCGTTATCAAACCTCGCTTCAACTTCTCAAATGATTCCTGACACTCTGCTGTCCAAACAAACGGCCCATCTTTGCGGGTCAACTGGGTCATCGGTGCTGAAATCCTTGCGAAATCTGAAACGAACTGCCGGTAGTAGTCGGCCAATCCAAGAAAGCTGCGAACCTCTGCCACTGAGCTGGGTACCGGCCATGACTCGATAGCCACAATCTTCTGGGGATCCACTTCCACTCGTCCTCGGATAATGATGTGACCCAAGTACGAAATACGATCGAGCCAGAACTCGTATTTACTGAACTTGGCGTACAACTGATGCTCCCTAAGCGTCTGAAGGACGACTCTGAGATGCTGCTCATGCTCTGCTTCACTCTTGCTGTAGACCAGGATGTCATCTAGGAACACGATCACAAATTGGTCCAAGTAAGGCATGAAAATACGATTCATGAGGTCCATGAATACGGCCGGCGCATTGGTCGCTCCAAAGGGCATAACAAGGAACTCCCAATGTCCATACCTCGATCTGAATGCTGTCTTCGGGATGTCCTGTTCTCTGACTCTGATCTGGTGGTATCCTGACCGCAAGTCGATCTTCGAGAATACTGAAGCCCCTCTGAGCTGATCAAACAAGTCATCTATCCTCGGAAGATGGTATCTGTTCTTGATTGTCACCGAATTCAAGGTACGATAATCAACACATAGCCTGGACGTACCATCTTTCTTTTTCACAAGAAGCATCAGGGCTCCCCAAGGCGATCCACTTGCACGGATGAATCCTTTGGTCCTCAGTTCTTCAATCATCTTGTACAAAATCTCCAATTCTGAAGGTGCCATCCTGTAGACTCGCTCTGACACTGGTACTGTCCCGGGAATCAAGTCTATAGTAAACTCAATCTCCCGCTCTGGCGGCATCCCTGGAAGGTCCTCTGGAAAGACATCTGGAAACTCTTCAACTATCCGGGGTAACTGTACTGCTGCTACTGCCATCCGCAATGCTGGGGAAGATGGCTCCACTGCGCCTCTGGAAAACAAAAACTCTGGCTCGCCGGGGATACTAAAGACAACTCTGCCAATATGGCAGTCTATCCTAGCATACTGGTTTCTCAACCAATCCATGCCTAAGACTACATTATAGTCTGCCATAGGAAACTCTATGAATCTAGCGGGAAACTCCCTACCGCTAACTACGATCCGACACGAGGAAAACACTCGATCTACTCCCACAAGACCATTACCAGTAAGTATATTGAGCCTCACTGATAATGACTCAGGCTCCAATCCTATCCGTGTCACGAATCGTGCAGACATGAATGAATGCGATGCACCAGAATCAAACAATAACGAAGCTGGAAAGGAGTTGACGAGAATAGTACCTGCCACTACCTCACCTGGTGCGACTTCTTCTTCCATAGCCATCATCATGGCCTGACCTTGTCCTCTGGCTGCTGGTCCCCTCTGCTGGAAACCTCTCTGTCTATTCTGGGTCTGAGCTTGGGCTTGTGCATACTGCTGGGGGTGTTGTTGCTAGAATGCCTGAGACTGAGGCGACAAGGGCCTCGAAGACTGATACTGCTGCTGCTGAACTGGTGCTGGGGCCGGTCCTCTCACCGAAGAGCTAGAAGGGTTGGATGCAGACGAACCACCCCTATTCGGGAAAGCCCCAATCCTGTGATCTGCTGCTCCACAAGCCAGGCACAGTCCCTGCGCCCTGCGACAGTCTGCCACCACATGGCCTGGCTTTCCGCAATGAGAACATCCCATCGCGGAAGTCTGCTTCTGCTTCTGCTGCTGCGGGTACGTCGGGGTCGAATGCTGAACCGATGCTACTGAGGCCGCCCGCCTCGGAGTCCCAATGGTCAATCCCCTAGCTGCCGGGGCTGGAGCTGATGATTGGTGCATCTGACTGTGGGATCGCTTCCTACCTCCGGTCCTATCCACGATCCTCTGGGAGGTATACTCATGCCTCCTAGCTGCTCTCAAGACCGCATCGAACGTCTAGTGCTCGAACTGCTCAACCGCCAACAAGATCTCCAAATGTAGTCCCTGTTGGAACCGCTGGGCCCTATCAAACTCGGTTGCCACCAAGGTGGGGGCAAACCTACTCAGCCTAGAAAACTCGGTCGCATAACCATCGACCGTCCTGCCTCCTTGCTTCAAGTTGGTAAATATGGTCTGCAGGTCGTACCGAGCCACAGCATCAAAGTACTTCGTCTGGAATCTCTCCCTAAATACTGCCCAAGCAATGGATGCCACTAATCCCATGGCCTGCGCCACCCACCAATTGCGAGCTAAATCCAACAACTGCAGACGTACCACCGCCACCTTCTCATTCTCAGGTGTCCTGGATGCTTCCAGAATCACCTCGGTATCCTGAAGCCATGCATCCACGGCAATCGCATCCTCGCTGCCGTCGAAGAAAGGAGGGTTCAATCGATTGAAACTGTTGGCCGCCTGGTTCCCTGGATGTCCGCCTCGGGTCAAAGCATCTTGAACTGTCTGGTGCAGGGCGTCGCTTCGACGATCCTGGAAAGCTATCAAGGTTCTGATGGGGCCTACTAAGGTACCATCATCTGGCTCTGCGGGCTGGACGGGCCGATCTGGTGACTCTCCTCCCGTAGGCACAACTTTGGAGGCTACCCCGAAATGCTGGGCTTGATCTCCGGGTTGCTGCTGATCTACGGGAAGTGCTCCACCTCGTCAATCGGTAGGACCAGGTACAGTACCGCTGAAGAAGACGACACAGGGAACAATAAGGAAAGGACCAGGACAGATCAACGATATAAGCACAGGATCAGGGCAAGAATCCAGGGTTCAGAGGATACGAACAGAGATCAAGGACGAGTACTGATTGAGACATCTATCTGGTAAATCCCCACACATCTTGATTTACAAGTCCTGCATGGGCCACCACTTAAACCATGTCACGCCCCAGATCCAGAATACTGGAGAGCGGGGGCAGACATAGCCAGCTACGTATATTGAAATGGAAACCACCTCGATATACGGTCACGGCTGTCTAGATATGTGATGGTTTTCTACAAGCCAACAGTCTCTTATGGTCATGAACAAGCCTAGTGTCTCAATCACCACAAGTAAGTAAAGTCGCAAGATGTATGATCATTAAATATACAATAATAAGGCGTCCCAAATATTACATATTCAGCTGATCATGAAGCTAGTTGTTACAAAATGTTAGGACTAGCAAGAGTTTAGTCATACATGATCAACCCTAGGATTTGTCAATCATGTTTACAGCCCGTAGGCAGACAGTAAGTAAAAGTGCTTCGAGCTAACAGGTGCTCGTCAGCTAAAAGCCTCAAAAGAATAATTTTTACAATAGAGTGAGCGAAACAAAATAGAAAATCCACTCTTGGCCCGGATTCCGTCTAGTGTTCACCATTGGGCTAGAAGCTTGGTAGATCCTCGGGAGCTGCTCCAAAATCTGGCCACACAAAACCAGCTGGGTCAACCCCAGAAAGAGCAAGTGCCACAAGGGGGCCACGAAATAAGAACAAAAGCCAGCAATCAGTACAAAAAATCTAATATTAAAACTAAAATTACGAAAACATGTCAGGATGATATACGACGAGATAACCATAGAACTATTCCGATAGCCAGGTTACAACCCGTAAACCAAACAAGGACCGGGGTTGTAACCCTTCATCTGAACAGAGCTTAGTTTCCCACCATTTATTGGCAAGATAAGTAATGTAAGTAATCAAGACAGGAAGCAATCTTGTATGGGATCAAGACATGACTAGACTGGTTATACCTCATTCAATCAATCACGGCCAAGCAGATCCGACGGCTTACTACTTTAACTAACTAGGGTTATCACAGGCCTAATTACTAACAAGATGCAGTGAGATTGTTCCACAGCCACAAGCCCTGCAGACCATCCAGGTTACCCAGGACGAAAGATTAGGGTTGAATTCAGGTGGGTACATCGTCCAGGAGACGCATGTACCCTTAGGTGACTTAGAGGGTGCAACATCTGACAGTGTGCTGGAAATGCGCCCTACTCGACGGCAGGCTACAAATCCCTGGAGCACCCAGGTAACGGGATTGCCTATAGCTGTGTCATCTCTTCATGACTACTGTATTATTCTAGTTATTAGCCTTAATCCATTTTAGTAGGTACTCCTGACCGTGGTACTCAGGAGTCCCATCCTAGACATGATGCGAGACTGGACAAGTGGATTTAACAAGCAAGCAAGAAAGAACCACCTACGGTGTCAAGACAGGTCAAGCTAAGTTATCAGGTCATGTCAAGTCAGGAGTACGCCGTCACGGGCCACTATCAAGTTATCAAGATAAATCATGTCAGGGTACTTGTTAGAAGTGCGCCACGACGGGCCACTATCATGTCAGGTTGGTCATGTCAGGAGTGCACCACTACGGGTCACTGTCGTGTTATGCAAGTTCCTTGCCATACCAAGCCATGTATAATAGTCATTCCAAACATATTAAGTAAAATCAAGTTCATGACAAAAGGCGTAAGGATATAAAATGGGCATAAAATATCTAATAAAATATCAAAGTACAGGGTTATAGAAGAGCCAAGCTTAAAGATATAAAACCAAAACTCTAAGAGCCAATGGATTAAGCAAGGGGTCAAGGGGCAGCATACGTGCAAAAGCACGCACGCAGGGAAGCTGCGTATACACAAAAGCACGCACGCAAGGCTCGCTCAAGTCTGCGTACCAAGGCACACTCAAGTCTGCGTACCAAGGCACACTCAAGTCTGCGTACCAAGGCACACTCAAGGGGAGCAGCGTACATGAAAAGTCACGTACGCTCAAAGGAAGCAGCGTTCGTGAAAAGTCACGCACGCTCAAGGAAGCAGCGTACATGAAAAGTCACGCACGCTCAAGGGGAGCAGCGTTCGTGAAAAGTCACGTACGCTCAAGGAAGCAGCATACATGAAAAGTCACGCACGCTAAAGGGAGCAGCGTACATGAAAAGTCACGCACGCTCAAGGGACACGCTTCCAAAAGGAAGCGTACCTAAGTCTGCGTACGCAGCGCTAAAGAGCGCGCGTAGCACAGGGTGCGTAAGCTAAACAGCTCTGCACACTGCTCACTGTCTTCTCCAAACAGCAAGAACACCATGGATGAACCCAAAGCTACACAGCATCATAACTTGGCCATCCGAACTCCAAATCCAGATTTCCAAAGTTCCAACTTTGGTAGAATTGAATGCTCTTCCACTTGGAAACACCAAAACCCATGAAAATCCAACTTAAAGAGATCAAACCATGCAAAATCCGAAAATAGAAATAACTTAGATCTAGAGCAAAGGAGACTTCAAATCACAAAACACCAAGTTCTAATGTTGATCACCATGTCCTAATCTAGAAAATGAACCAAAAAAATAGGGCTCTCATGAAGTGGCAAGGTGCACTTGCCTAGGGTTAGGAGAGTTATGGAGGAAGGAGAAGAAGAAGAAGAAGGAAATTAATGGTGGAAGTTATGAGAAGAGAGAGTGGTAGGTGGGGGTTATAAAGAGGGTGAGTTGTGGTAGGTTGAGGGGTAGCATAGGTTAAGGTGATCCAACTCACATAAAACCGAACCAATCCAAATAAAACCGAGCCATGCCAAAACCCAAAATATGGGAAATACCGAAATCCCACAAGTTGAGAAAAATAAAAATATATGCCAAAAATCCAGATACGAGTATAAATACGAAATACGGAAAATACGGGAAATGAGGATGACAGAAAGACGGAATGCCGGTCTTTTCGTACCATCGCGTTATTGCAACAGCAGTTGACGATGACTTGGGTGTAGTGACGTCCGTAGGAGGACTCTTTGCACCCCGATGTACCTTCTCTTTCCTTGCGTTTGTGGAGGATGGCCTCACGCAAGTCAGATGGGTTTGGATCGACCATGTTCGCTCCTTGGATTTCGGAGGCTGGACTCGAGTGGTTCCGTACAACTTCCTATCTGAGGCCCACATAACATTATGTGGGATGCTCGGATGGTCAGAGATCGGATCAGCGGACCGAACTTGCCAAGCTCGTGCTACCTTAGACTTCTTCACTCTAGTGCGTGAGGGCACATAGTAGGAAGAGTCTAAGTGGAGCTGGAGAGAGTCAGACATATTTTCTTGGGAGCACAAGAGATCAGGACCATAGGAGAGGCGGTCGAAGACAGAGCCGCGTGGAATAGGCATCATGCGGCTGGAATCAACAATCTTCATGCGGCTGGCAGTTGTGGCCATATAGGCTTTTTTCATGCGGCTGGGAGTCGGCCGTATGAGTTTTCTTCATGCGGCTGGCTGATCTGGCCGCATAGACCTCCTTCATGCGGCTGGCAGATTCAGCCGCATGAGCATCCTACATGTGGTTGGCAGACTTAGCCACATGATTGTTCGGCTTCTTCTTGGGGCGCATAGAATCACTCTTTGTCCCTGCAAGTCCAGCATCGTAGTGCTTTTCTCTGCCGGACTTGGGAGCAGCAGAGTCCTCTATGGCTTGAAGTGGAGCCGTATGAGAGTCATCTTCGCCGTCTTGGGTAGCAGAGAGTACTCCGTCCAAAGCTTGGGGAGGAGCAAATGATTTTGGCCTCCACTCGCTGCGAGCTTTCTTTGTGCGGGTCTGCTTCTGGACCGGGCCAGCGCTTTCTTCAGAGAGCATTTTTTCAAACGTCTGTTGGTAGAAGCGGACGACCATCTTCTGTTGCGTGGAGCCAAGTTTGGCTGCATCCGATTGCGTCACCAACTCCTCAGCCATGGAGAAGTTTGTCCCCAGCAGAGTCGCCATCGTGTTTGCCATGAAATATAAAAGAACAGAATAATTATCGGAGGACTGGACTTTTATTTACAATACAAACTCGCTTGTACAAAGAAAGCCTAGGGACGAAAACCTAGGTACATCAATCTAAGTACAATTGTTTATTTTAGATTCTGGAGGGTGACGATAGAGGCTCGGGAAAGCGACGGTCGCTCTGCCTTACTCCTTGGACGATCGGGTGCAGCTTTGGCTCTGTAGAAGAACTGCTTGGCGTTGATGAAGAAATGCTCTACTTTTGATCTCTGTGTATTCTCTCTCTAGCTCTCTGGCTCTCTGTGTCTCTTTTTTTTATCCGAGAATCTCCTTCTTCGCAAGGGAATGGCACCTTACTATTTATAAGAGTGGGGGGCAACATTAGGGTTTGCAATGATTGCCCATTCTTAAAAGTCGGCGGCTAAGGATCACTGGATCTGGGCCGTTCATCTTGAATATAAGAGATTTGAGCAATAAATGTGATTGCGTCAAATCTTTTGTGGGTAATTAATGATGATTGACATAAATTCTCCTGATTTGTCATGCCAACCTCGGATTTCCCGACACGTGTCATTGATTTGCTTGACTGCAAATGATCTGATTTGATCCCAATATTTTATTGGGATTTGTTGATGGATTTCGATCGATTTGATGCCACGTGTTCTGCTATCATGCCACGTGTCTTAACCGCGAGCCACTGTAGAAATCTGAGCCGCGGGAAGGTTGCTCCTCATTGAGTCGCATAAGGCTGGCCACGTGTCAAGGATGCTTGAGAGTGGCCCCCTGAACATTTGGACCGCATGGTAATCATCTGAGCCGCATGAGTGTAGGTGACCGCATGATGGGTACCTTCTTCGTGAACCATATGAAGATAGTCCTCGTGAGCCGCATGGGGATAGTCTTCGTGAGCCGTATGGGGATAGTCTTCGTGAGCCGCATGGGGCAGCCTCCGTTTGAGCCGCATAGGGTGGTCTCTACTTGAGTCGCATACAACTGTCCACGTGTCAAGTCCTTATGAAGGTTTCTAGATTTCGGAAGATTGTGTCAGAGATTTTCTTCATTTTCCTAGGAGTCTGCCATTATGACGGAGTCATAATTGTATTTTTGTGTCAGGGCTGTCATGTGTCAGAGCTGTCAGCCGTCAAGGCTTTTAATGCAGTAAAGGACAAATGGAAGAGCTGTTTGCAGGCCACGTGGCTCCTCTCTGAGCCGCATAGAACTTGTTTGAGCCGCATAGACGCTTGAGCCGCATGGATCCTTGAGCCGCATGAACTCTCTGAGCCGCATGGGGCTCCCTGGCCGCATGGATCTTTCATTATTCTTTTCCATGCTTCTACAGGAGGGGCTCGGCTAGTCGGGTTGTCGGGATGATTTTGGGTTCCTACTGGAGTCGAAGGGTACGCACGGGAGGCTGGGATGGCACTGGTGGGCGGCGATGACAGGGTGCGGGCGGTCTGCCAAGATGTTGGCTGTGGTGACGGTGTTGTACGGTGATCAACGGGGAGTGGTGGTGGTCGTGGAGTTGTCGGTAGTAGCTGTGGGTTTTTGGGGGAGCTGGGACCGGCGGTGA
Source organism: Iris pallida (assembly GCA_029216955.1). Lineage (NCBI taxonomy): Eukaryota > Viridiplantae > Streptophyta > Magnoliopsida > Asparagales > Iridaceae > Iris > Iris pallida. Next base: position 25,918,406 of record JANAVB010021798.1, read on the forward strand.
CCGCATTTGGCCGGAGTGGCTGGCCGGGTTTTAGGGCGACAATGGTGGTGGCGTGTTTGGTGATTAGGTCCTATGGCGGTAGTTGACGAAGGATGCGCTGTGGTGACGGCGGTGATAAAGGAGGAGACGGGCTGGCAGGTTCGACGGAGATACGATACGGGTTTGGCTAGGCTGTTGGTTGCTTCAGGGGATTGCCGGGGTGCGACGAAGGTACGGGCTGGATGTTATGGCTTAGGCGAGGCCGGGGTTCGGTCGGTGGCTAGGTATAGGATTTGATGGTGTCGGGGTATGTCTGACACGAGTAATTTATGTACATGTAAAAGATGGAATAAGATTATGGATATGGTAACACGGACACGATGCACATTTTTGTGGAGAATTTGTGGATGGAGAAATTTATGGAGAAGTACCTGCCTATTTATAGGATGTGGAAATTCCAGTTGGATAAGGATTGGACCCAAATTTATTATTTAAATCAAATTTGGGTTTGATCTTCATAAAGTTTAAATTGTAGACAAAATCTGATAATATCTAAATCTTTATTCAATTTATTTAATAATCTTTCAACCGATCTTAAAATAATTGGTTTAAAAAAAATTTGACTTTTTAAATATTCAAAAAATACTATAATATAAATTTCAAAAATTAAAATCAATATTTAAATATTAATAGTGAATACTTAAAATTATCTTTTTATCAAATTAGGATAAAATAATTTCGAAAGTGTAATAAATATTAAATAATTACTAAATCTCAAAATTTTAAAATATATACATGAATTGAATTTCATGTACGCGCTTGCCGATAATTTCAATAAAAAGAATAATTTTCTCAACTACTGCTTATTTTGTACAATAAATTAAGAATGTCAAAAATTGATATTTGAAAATCTCGACACGCCATTTTCTAATATTTTAAGTAATTAAAATCATCGCCAAATATTATTTTGAAAACTATATTACATAAATAAAATCAAAAAATATTTTCTAAAAGTATGTACACTCGCACATATTCGTACTCGACGAGCAATTACGAAAAATAATATTTTGCGCGCGACGTACAATACAAAAATTTTAAAATTAGTACCAAATTTAATAAAACAAAACAAAAAAGTAGTAAAAATTTAGGGGTTTTACATCGCCTGGAGCTACGAAGATATGCCAGGGTTAAACCCGTAAGTGGCCATGTACCGCCTGAATATCTTACCCCATGTTAAACCGGTCAAGCAGCAACAGCGTCGGTTCCGCCCCAATATTATGGATGCTATTAAAGAGGAGGTCGACAAACTCATCGAGAGCGGCTTCATCCGCGAAGATCAGCACCATGATTGGGTCGCAAATGTCGTCCCTGTCACTAAGAACAATAGGAAGATATGAATTTATATAGACTTCAGAGACCTCAATTCGGCCTGTCCTAAAGATGAGTTCCCTCTCCCGATCATCGACGTGATGATCGACAACACCTGTGGCTTCGAGCATATGTCCTTTATGGATGGATTCTCCGGCTACAACCAGATCAAGATGCTCCCCGAAGACGAAAAGCATACGGCATTTTGGACTCCGAATGGGGTGTGTTGCTACACAGTAATGCCTTTCGGATTAAAGAACGCAGGAGCTACCTATCAAAGGGCTATGATTACCATATTCCACAAGCATCTCTGGAAGAAGGTAGAGTGTTATGTTGACGACATCACCGTCAAAAGCAAATACAAATCCATGGATGATCTACGGACGGTGTTCGATCTAATGCGGATACATCAGCTAAAAATAAATCCAACCAAGTCCTTCCTGGGTATTTCCAGCGGCAAGTTCTTAGGCTTCATCATCACAGCAAAAGGGATTCATATCGACCTGGAGAAGACCAAAGCAATTCTTGACATGGCACCTCCAATGAACCTCCGAGAGCTTCGAGGTTTGTAGAGGCAACTAACGTATATAAGGAGGTTCATAGCAAATCTCTTTGGTAAATGGCAGCTCTTCTCCAGATTAATGAAGAAAGGGGTCACTTTTGAATGGACCGAAGAGTGCCAGCGCGCGTTCGACAACATGAAGAAGTACCTCACCAGCCCTTCCGTGCTGGTAGCTCCAGTCGTGGGGAAGCCTTTCCTACTATACGTCCGAGCTATGGATTATTATCTTGGTGCCTTATTAGCCCAAAAGAATAAAGAAGGCCACGAACAAGCAATATATTATCTCAGCAGGACCATGGTTGGAGCCGAGCACCAGTATAATCCTGTTGAGAAGGAATGTCTCGCCCTTCTCTTCGCCATCCAGAAGACACGGCATTATGTGATCGGACAGACAATCCATATGGTATTCAGGATCAACCCTCTCAGAGTCCTCATGACCAAGCCAGTCGTACTGAATTTACGACTAGCCATATGGGCAATCCTCTTGACTCCTTACGACATGGTTTTCGTCCCACAAAAGGCAGTCAAAGGCCAAGCGTTGGTAGATTTCTCGACGGCTCATCCGGTGACAGAAAATTTAAAGCTCTACGAAGAAATCCCCGATAAAGTACTGGAGTCCAATCCAGTTTCGGACAACTCAGTATGGCGCATGTTCTTTGTCAGAGCCTCAAGGGCAAGGCCAAAGGGTGAAATCGTAGCGGGGGTCGGGATCGTCCTTGGTACTCCGAATGGTCTAGTTATCAATCGTGCATATTCTCTCACAGAGTCATACACCAACAATGCTGCAGAGTATAATGCCCTTATTATCGGACTCCAGCTCGCCAAACAGCTAGGGGTTGACTACATCGAGGCCTATAGAGACTCGAAATTGATCATCAATCAGGTTCGGGATTAGTACGAGGTTCGACATGAGGACTTGATCCTTTACCACCAGGCGGTAATCGACATTATCTCCACCTTCACAGGATTCTTTATAGAACATGTGCCATGGTTGCAGAACCTGGAGGCCGACGTACTAGCCGGTCTCGCCGCCTCTTTGGCCGCCCCCGTTGGATCTCATCATACCATTTCAGTAACCGGCCGAGAGTTAGTCTGTCCAAAGAATGCGCTACGTGCATGTCAAAACTACTCTTTACAAGTAGGAACGGATGGTGGCACCAGGGATTGGCGGTTCCTATTTATAGACAATACGGTCTATGGGATTCTGTCTGAAGACCCAAGAGAAGCAGCTTCTGTCATGAGGCGCTCACTCCGTTTCTTCTACGATTCGGCCACCAAAATGCTATATCGTCGCTCATATGACGTAATTTTCTTACGTTGTTTATCTCATACAGAGGCACAAGAAGCACTCAGAGAAGAGCACGATAGAACTTGCAGAGCCCACCAGCCAGGCCCCAAGCTATAAGACCGGTTGTGCCGTATGGGAAATTACTGGCCCACTATGATGGCAGATGATGTTGAATATGCAAAGAAATATCGGGCGTGGCAATTCTATGCAGATTTTATCCATCAACCTTAGGAATATTTATACCCCACGGTAGCCTCATGGCCATTTGAAGCCTAGGGAATGGATATCGTGAGGCCAGTCAGTCCACCATCCTCCAAAGGACACCGGTTCATCCTTGTCATTATAGATTATTTCTCCAAATGGGCGGAAGCAGTACCATTAGTAGGGGTGAAGACTTCCAACGTGATCAGTTTCATCAAACATCACGTCATTTACCGCTTCAGAGTTCCCAGAAGGATCATTCACGATAACGGTCCTTAGTTCGTAAGCCATGCATTCTACCGATTCTTTGACAAAAGCCGAATTCAGAATATGGCTTCAACAGCTTACAACCCGACAGCTAATGGATTGGTTGAGGTATTCAACAAAACCATTATCAAACTCCTCAAAAAGGTCGTCTCCTCCAACAAATGCGACTGGAATGAGAAGTTAGGCGAATGTCTATGGGTCTACCGTACGACTGTTCATACACCTACAGGCAGTACACCAATCTCCTTGGTCTATAGGAGTGAGGCTGTCCTCCCCTTGGAGATTCAAATCCTGTACTTACGGGTAGCCATCACTAATCAGTTAACCGTCGAAGACAATCAGCGCAGGCGGTTACAAAAGCTAGAAGCATTGGATGAAAAGTGCTTGCTCGCGCAACAAAGGATTAATCTTTAACAAGCTCACATCTCTGGGGCCTTCAATAAAAAGGTCTGATAAAGATCCTAACAGGTGGACGACCTCGTATTGGCAGTACGGAGACCGATGGTGATGACCCACAAGACGGCTGGGAAGTTCAAGCCCAAGTAGGAAAGATCGTTCATCATAGAAATGGTGTACTCCAACGGTGCTTATCGGCTAGCTAAGCCTAACGAAGACTTGCTAATGATGTCCATCAACGTCAAGTTCCTAAAAAAGTATTACATCTGAAGACAGAACTAGCATAGGCACCCACATCCCCTGAAAAGGGTACCCATAAGTTCTGGGAAGGGGATCTCTCGCTCTCCCTTCTATATATTATCTCAAGTAGATGAAGCACTTCACGTCCATATTACCTGTGGATTGCTCCTCTACGCTTGGAAGATACGACTACCATGTTCACATTACCTCTGAGTAGTCATTCTTTTCGTATCAGTTCTATGATTATCCCGACGGTCTAGAAAATATTTCACGTCTATATTACCTCTGGATTATTGTTCTATACCCCAGCAAAGATCAAGCCTACCACGTCCATATTATCTCTGGTCGGGCAAATCTATTATAAAGATTCCCTATTTATTCTGGAGACAAATGCAAAGGGAACAAAAAAGCTTCTACATATAAAAATATTTGGCTACAAAGACCTATTACAGACTCTTCGTAGTTACATACACAGAAGCAAAAAAGCTAAAATTGTGGTACAAGCTCTCAATAGCGTGGGCGAGGCGGTGACAGAGCCAATCACTTCCTGGTCAAAAGGAAGCCACCGCTCGAAGCTGCTACTGGCCTGTGCTAGGGATAAAGACCAGCACAGGACTCTCCTATCTCCCCAGCTAGCCGACGAGAGCAACCACAGCAGCAGGCCTCTCTAATCCTCGGTCAGAATGGCAAGCAATCCTAACCCAGGAACCAGAGGTCCGAGACGCCATTGACGCCTATGATATCCAGAACGCGGGACGTCTCGAGAACCAATGGTAGTTCTACTACAGCTTCTTTGGAAAAAAATATTCGCCACCGACGGCCACCTCAAGCAAACTCCAGGGTCGTCAGGAGATGAATATCGGGCAAGCAAGGCCAATGTTGAAGCAGCCAAGGAGGACAGTCCTTTATGTAGGCTGTTCGCATGGTCCAAGCACAAGACAGACATTGGTTAGAAGGAAGCTTACATGTTAAGTTAAAGCTCCACTCCATAACAGAAGGCAGTACTGCGAGTGACCAAAGGAATGTGACTCTGAACCTCCTCTGCTAAAGAGATTTGCAATCCAAACAAAGACGCGAGAGGCTCCAATATCAAGAAGCCATCAGGAGCAAAACCCATCAGATATTGGTTGTTCTTCCTGAAGGAGCAAAATCCATCGGATGCAAATGGATCTTCAAGAAGAAGATGAAAGCAGATGAACTATTGCAAGTTCAAGGCTAGTTTGGTAGCCAAGGAGTTTTCTCATAAACAGAAGATCGACTACTTTGACACGTATGCTCTAGTAGCCCGGATGACCACCATCAGAATGTTGATTGCTCTCACAGCAATACATAAGTTGGTGATACATCAGATGGATGTAAAAATGGCTTTCCTGAATGGCGAGCTGACCGAAGCGATTTACATGCAACTATAGAAGCATGCAAAATTTCAGCAGAAGATATCCCTTTGCCAAAGCGCAGAAGATGCAAAAGACTCAGGCTCAGTGCTAAAAAGACAAAATAGAAGATATGGAGAAAAGTTTCTTCATTGTCATGTCTACCAAAGTCTAGTACAGACACATCAGGACCATACATAAGCGACTAATTCTGTTCCTCTACAAAGGATCTAGTACGGATTCGGCAGAAGCCTAGAGGGATCTACAAGGGATGCAATCTTCATCGAAGCACAACCTTCCTTTTTTTCGATACACATGCTGGAAGATTAACTTCCACCGAAGCATGTTTTGATATTCTTATGGACGCATCCTCTCAGAAGTATATCAGTAACTCGGCACTTTAAAGAAGCCAAAGCCTTCGAGCCAGAGGTGCAGCCACCTCCTTGTGCCAACCTCAGAAACAAGATGGTGGTAGGCTCCCTCCCCTTCTTTTATTCTAGAAGGCAGTGTCTTCACTCCAGAGGTGCAGCTATCTGCCTGCGCCAATCTAAGACGCGCAAGGGTAGTATACCCTTCCTTTCGCAGCCAACGCCTTCACTGTTTAGAGGCGCAGCTACTTACCTGCATTCGCAGGAGGCATATAATGGTGATATGCTCACACCACCTCCATTCCTATGGCGCAGTCATTTGCTCTGGATTAGAAGTAACCTGTCGAAGAGACTTGGAAACTTCCATCGCAACCAATGTAAGTCAACCTGTCGCTCCAAAAGCACAGTAACCTCGTCAACCTGAAGCACAAGCCTACTTGTCGCCTACAACAAAGTGACTCTGGTAGCCTGAAACACAGCTTCATAAGTTTCTTTACATGCACAAAAGTCTCATCGTCATTCGAAGCCAAGTCCACTTGTCGCCTGAAAGCACAGAGGTTCCGTCATCTCCAGAAGCACGGTCCACTCGTTGCCAAAGAAGCACAGCAGTACTTAGTCCTCACCAGAGGCACAGGAAGTATAGGTCCACCCCAATTAGTTTGTTTAAACCGTCTCCTGCAGAGAAGATTAGGATTAAATCATGATTGATATCATATCAGATTAATTTAGATCATAGACGAGAATCAATTAGACTCCAAATCTAAAATGGAAACCCAAGATTTACTCGGCTGTATCCGAGCAAGAAAATCAACACGCGCCATGTGTCACCTTCTTCAGTTATATTTATAACCACCAAAGATGTCCTTTGAGGGAAATCTCGATGTTCGCCATGTGTCAGCGTCGCAAAAGTCCGTACCGTGCAATGACGGCAGATTCTTTCATATCGTAGGAACCCTAATGCATATCACATATGTGCTCAATTATCTATAAATAGAAGTTCTTCTTCCACTAAAGCATCAAAAAATAGGGATTGACAATCGACAATCTTCAAAGGAGCAGCGATCCCCATCCACGAAGAGTCGACCACCCTCATCCACCAATCAACCAAAGAACCAACCAACCAACCATCTTCAAGGGATCTTCTCATCTAGACAGCCTCTTGATCGGTGACCCTAGAGTCCCATCAAAGGCGCTAGAGAGCCATAGCAAGGTTGATTCATCGCCAGATCGTCAAGGGAGTAAAGGAGCCGTTACAGTGCTCGATCTCCACTGTCACACTTTTCCAAAAACCTTTTCTTTCTGTACTTAGAATATCCTATTTAGGACTTCCTTCTTTTTACACAGATACCTTATACGTTCAATAAAGCAAAAAGTTTGTTGAACCTTTTGTTACGTCGAACAACAACAGCCAGAGGGATTTGTCGTCAAAGGTCTTGAAGATAAAGTCTGTAAGTTGGTAAAATCCTTGTACGGTCTTAAACCGGCTCCCAAGATATGGTATGAGAAGTTTAACAAGGTTATAAAGTCAAATGGCTACAGGGTCAACGAGACGGATAAGTGTGTTTACACAAATTTTGCTAATAGAAGAGGTGTTTGTCTGTATGTGGATGACATATTGATTCTAGGTACGGATATGGGATATGTCACGGAGACAAAGAAAGTTCATCTCGACTCAGTTCAGTATGAAGGACTTAGGGGAAGCTAATGTTATCTTGGGGATCAAGATCATCCGAACAAAAACTGGACTGGCGTTGTCACAGTCTCATTATATTGAGAAGATGATCACACGCTATGTGTATCAGGATCTTCCAGTGATCGATATGCCTTATAGGTGTGATCTGAAGCTGAAGCCTAATTCGAGGGAAAGCGTCAGGCAGCTGGAGTATGCAAGCGTCATCGAAAGTTTGATGTATGCTACTACTGCCACAAGGCCTGACATAACTTTTGCTATAGGAATGCTAAGTCGTTTCATGAGCAACCCAGGCATTGAGCACTGAAAAGCTATAAAATAGGTAATAAGATATTTCAAGAAGACTCAAATATATACACTGTACTACAGCAGAGATTCACCGATAGTAGAAGGCTTCAGTGATGCCAGCTGGTGCTCAAAGTTGGAGAACGAGAGGTCCACAGGTGGATTTATTTTCACAATGGGTAGAGCTGTTATATCGTAGAAGTCGAAGAAGCAGACTATACTCTCTCATTCCACCATGGAATATGAGTTCTTTGTACTTGATACCATAGCGGAGGAAGCATAATGCCTTCGGGAGCTCATGTATGATCTTCTAGTGGTTGGGGCACAAATACTGGCGATTCTGATATACTGCGACAACCAGGCGACTGCGGCGGTGGCATCAAATAATCTCTTCAACGGAAAAAAAAAGAAAACTGTGTGGTTAAAGCACATGACAGTACAGGATCTTATAAAAAGAGGTGTCATTGAAGTGATTGATGTTCGGAGTCAGGAGAACCTGGCGGATCCATTCACAAAGGGCCTCAAGTGCCCATTGGTCGATGACACAGCTTGTAAAATGGGCTTGAAGGCATTCTGATATTATGTTATTGTAATCCTACCATAAAGTTTTATGCTATTAGTGCAAAGAGAAATCTACTAGGCATCTAGCTTCTGGTTCAAAGGAGGATTACAAACTGGAAAAATATCAGCAACAGTGGGTACATGTCCTCTGTGGCATGAAAAGGTTACGAACCTACAACCATTATTGTTTATATATTTTCTACAGAAAATGGATCCTATGATGAGGATGGCTTAAACGCCTTAATGGATTCTCAGGCAGAGTAAATGCCTGGTGTGCTTTATAGGAAGCTCGGTAGCACAGCACTACAAGAAGTGTAACTCCATGCTACAGTGGGTGACTCCACCATGAGGTTCCTAGGTACGGATAATGCCTCGACTTTGCAAGCCAAGTCACAGCGGCGTAGTACCACAAATAGGCAGGTAGTCTAATGTTGTATGATGAAATTAAAGAGTTGTAGACAACACTATAAAAGGGAGGATGTCCTCATATTACAGTGGCACGACACTACGATAAGGTACCCAGATAGGGGTAAAGCCTCGGCCTTGCAAGCCATGCCGTTGCGACATAATACCGCAAGGAAGCCTAAGGCTTCATGCTGGATAGTTTGGCACTACAAAGAGGCTTGTGACCTCATGCTACAGTAGTATAATACTACGATATGGTTCCCGGGTAGGGGTAAAGCCTTGACTTTAAGCCATGTCATAACGACGTAGCACCGCAAGGGAAGCGCAAGGCTTCATGCCACTTTAATAAAAAAACTCACCTGTAGTGTATGGACAGAGATAGCAGGCCGTCTCTTGATGGTAAACATGCAGATGTCCAAAATAATACATCGAAACCAGGCTGGCATAGGGCCTTTAATGTGTAGCCAGAAGCACATGTGACTACATTATGTGAGTGGAAAAAATTACAACTATGGTACAGAATTCAAGGCTTAGTCAATTCTTGTATTATAGTCTGTTATTTGATCCATAGGGGAAGATTCAAGTCATCAGCGACACCTATCCTAATACATGATGGACAGTTACTGTGGGGAACACTCAAATCCATATATCGAGATATGTGGAGGATTGTTGGAGCTTTTTCTTGGTATATATGTGGGGAACACTCAAATCCATTTGGTCAATCAACACACTTAATACTGTAGAACCTCTTAACCTATAATTTTTTTACTTATTTTTGGAAGCATTAATTTCAAAGTCAAGTCTGTTGGAGTCCAATCTGGTTTTGGTAACAACATATTTGTGGAATCCAAATATAATTAAATATTTGATTTGATTTGATTTGATTTAGATGTCCATAATTGATGTTATGGTATTTTAGATATAATAGGATTCTTATTTTAGGAAATCCTATTATGATCTAAAATAGGATAATTGATGGGCTATTTTAGGTGTAATATGATTCTTATTTGAGGGCTTCCTATTTAAGAAATCATATTATGACCTAAAATTGGATGTTCTCATCATATATACAGGGTGAGGGTGGAGGCACAAAGAATAAGCACAAAGCACAAAGTAGAGATTCGAGGTGCTCGTCCATAAGAAAATCTAAGAGAAAGTCCATACTTTGCTCTTAGGACTTCGTCATCCAAGGCTGAAGGAAGAAGAAGATCTAATCGAGGAGTCATCAATTTCGGTTAGGAAGATTGCTATGGATTGGTGAGTGATCTCAATTGTAATATTTTGTTTTTCTTCTTGAGAGTGGTGAGAGGGTTGAACCTATTAGGACAAAGGGTTCAACGTGAGTTCTGTCAATCTTGTAATTTTATCTGAGTTATTAAAGGTTAAGATTTGTCCAGGTGACGTACGTCACCTCTATATACTTGTCTTTATCTTATATGTGGTATCCGTTAGACTGGAGCTGGTTTTGATCAGGTGGGTTGGCAAACGCTTCCGCACACGCCCAATAAATGGTATAAGAGCTTTGGAGGTTCTAGTAACCATGTCTACGGAGCAGATGAACACTCATATGATCACCCTCACAAGGGAAAATTGGGCAATTTGGAAGCCAATGATGGAGGATCTACTCCAGTGTAAGGACTTACAAGGTCCGTTGAAGGGCGACAGCGCAAAGCCAACGGACAAAGCTACTGAAGACTGAAAACTACTGGATCAGAAGGTCGTTGGATTCATCCGCCAATGGTTGGATGATTACATGTTTCACCACATGTCCATAGAGAGTTCGACAAAATCATTATGGGAGAAGCTGCATTCGATGTACGAAAGAAAGACGGCTGGCAATAAGGTATTTTTATTCTTTAACTCGTTAATTTGAAGTACACGGAGGGTGCCCCAGTGGAACAATATTTGAACGAGGTTCAGGGTATCATCAAACATCCGTCTGCGATGAAGATGGTGATTGATGATGAGCTTCAGGCCCCACTGCTCTTGAGTTCTTTGTCGAAAAGCTAGGAGACGTTGTTGGTGTCGGTGAGCAACTCTGAGTCTGATGGAGTTGTCACGACGGAGGCAGTCAAAAGTAGCTTGTTGAGTGAGGAGGTCCGACGCAAGCAAGTAGAATCGTCGTAGGAGTCTGCTCCGGTGGCTTCCTATGGGAAGAGAAAACTCAAGTCACAAACGAGGACATGGAAGAGTTTTTGGGATCTTGCGATTGTGGACCACAATGAGGGCTGCTATTACTGTGGCAAAAAGGGTCATTGTAGAAGCATGGAAAAGGACAAGAAAAGCCCATGCGGCTCCAAACAAAAGGAGCCTCATGCGGCTCAGGAATCCCTCAGAACTTTATGCGGCTCGAAACTCCCCAACAGCTCCATGCGGCTCAGGCAAAGACACGTGGCCATACGCTGTCCGCTTCTACAGCTGGCCATAAAGCAGCCTCCCAATTAATTGCTCTGATGAAAGCTCTGACGCAATGAATGACAGCTCTGACACAATGAATGACAGCTCTGACATAAAGCTAAAATAATGATGGCGTGCTCCTTGGGAAAAGAAAAAAATCTTTTATAACTGGCAGGATCCGTCAAGTCCCAAGCACCCCTATGCGGCTGCCACCTTCATGCGGCTGCCACCCCTATGCGGCCGCCCTCTTCATGCGGCTGCTTCCTTCATGCGACTGCCCGCTTCATGCGACTGTTTCCTTCATGCAGCTGCCCGCTTCATGCGGCTGCTTCCTTTATGTGGCTGCCCGCTTCATGCGGCTACTTCCTTCATGCGGCTGCCTCCTTCATGCGGCTGTCACCCTCATGTGGCTGCTAGCTTTATTACGGCTAGGATCATAGGGGCTACCCGTATGCGGTTCACTTAGAGACCGCATTCATGCGGCTCTGTCAGGACGTCCCACTCACGACAGATAAGACACGTGGCGGTCCTCATGACAGATAGGACACGTGGCGGTCCTCATGACAGTTGAGACACGTGGCAATCCTCATAACAGTTGAGACACGTGGCTGTCTTATCCCCTCAGAATTATGGCTGCTCGCAAATCATAACAACCAGATTTAGTGCAATCACCTTAATTACACGGATCAAATTAGATTTATTGTAATTTAGCAAATTGAATACGTGGTAGGAGATCCGAGCTTGTCATGACAAATTATGAAGATTCATTACAATCAGCATTAGTTCCCCATACGGATTTGGCACAATCAAGAATTAACTGTCCAGATGTGATGCAATCAAGATCAATGGTCCAGATTATTGGCCACCGACTTTTCAAGGGACAATCATTGCAAACCCTAATGATCACACCCCACTCCTATAAATAATAAGGTGTCATTCCCTTGCAAAAGGATCCCGATCCCAAACCGGAAAAATATATTAAGGTGTCATTCCCTTACAAAAAAGATTCTCTCCATCCGGTTGGACACACAGAGAGACAAAGGCGCGCACAGAAGAGTCTTCCCGTCCTGAGAACATTTCTTCATCAGAGCCAAGGCTACATTCGATCGTCCAAGGAGTAAGACAGAGCTGTCGTCGCTTTCCCGAGCCTCTATCGTCACCCCTCAGAATCAAAAATAAACAATCGTACTTAGATTGTTGTACCTAGGTTTTTAATCCTAGGCTTTTTTTGTGCGAGCGAGTTTGTATTGAGAGTCTAAGTTCAGTCCTCCTATAAAATTATTATGTACTTTTATAATCAATGGCAAATACGATGACGACTCTGCTGGGGACTAACTTCTCCACGGCTGAGGAGTTGGTGACGCTATCAGAAACAGCCAAACTTGGCTCCACTCAACAAATGTTGGTCGCCCGGTTCGACCAACAAGCGTTTGAAGAAATGCTCTCCGACGGGAGCGCTAGCCCGGTCCAGCGGCAAGCCCGCACAAAGAAGGCCCGCAAGGAGTGGAGACCCAAATCATTCGCTCCTTCCCAAGCTCTCGAAGAAGTACTCTCTGTTGCCCGAGACAGCAGAGAAGTCTCGCTTGCGACCCCACTTCAGACCATAGAGGACTCTGCTGTCCCCAAGTCCGGCAGAAGAAAACACTTTAATACTGGACTTGCAAGGGCAAAGAGGAACTCTATGCAGTCCAAGCCGCATAAGGGCATCAGTCACATGGAGAAGGCTCGTGCGGCCACAACTGCCAACCGCATGGAGAAAACTCACGTGGCCACAAAAGTCAGCCGTATGCAGAAAGCCCATGCGCCTAGAACTTCCAGCTGCATGCAGGCAGCCTGTACGGCCATGACTTCTAGCCGCATACAGAAGGTTCGTGCGGCCACAAAGGATAGCCGCATGCAGACAGCCTGCACAGCCACGACTTCTAGCCGCATGCAGACAACCTGCACGGCCACTGATCCCAGCCGTATACCATCTGTTCGATGCGGCTCACGGTCAGTCTTCGACCGCCTCTCAGGCGATCCTGACCCCAGATGCTCTCATGTGCCAATCTCCGTGGACTCTTCCTACTATGCACTCTCAAGTGCTAGAAGGAAAAAGTCTCGGGCAGCAAGGGCTCGACGAGCTCAGTCGGCTGTCCTAACTTTTGACTATCAGGGCGTCCCGCTAACTATTACGTGGGCCCCTGATAGAAAGTTATACAGAACTACCCGTGTCCAGCCCCCGGCGGCCAACGAACGGGACAGTTATCAAGAATCTCCCAACAATGATCAGGGGCAAGTACTCGTGCTACCCCCACATCAGGGAGCAGGCAGGAGGCCAACACACTCATGGGTTCAAAATTCTCGGACCTACAAAATGGGTAACTTGTGCAATGTGATTCTTCACAAACGCAAGGAAAGAGACGAAGATTTGGTGTACAGAGGGTCCTGTCAGGGACATCAATACACCCAAGTCATGGTCAACTGCTGTTGCAATAAGGCGGTAATACAAGAAGACCGGCGGTCCGTCTTCCAACGGTTGCAACGCCCAAGCTCAGAAGACGAGGCATTTTTCGTAGCCTCCTGCAATTCTGCTCTGAAGATTCCTGGCAGCGGAAGAGGGAAGAAAACAAGTGTCTCCAGCCCAAAAATTTCAACCGGCGTAACCAAGAAACTTTTTTCTAAACGGTTGTCTACCACCGTTACAGGAGGAGTTTACCAAGGTACCCGCTCAAAGACAAAATTTTCCACACTTGGAGATTCGTCATCCACATCTCTGGGAGACACTGGAGCCGGGGGTAGCACTCCTCTAAATATCCACAACAATCTGATGTTCCAAGAAGATAATCCGGGGAAATGGTTCACCCAATAGATATAGCAGATCCCGACGTCTCCGAGGACGTCCCCAACTCTCAAGACGAGGCAAGCTCTGAAGCTGGGGGTACCACTCTTTCTGAGTCCAAACTAGAGGAGAATATTTCCACATACCCTGACGACTTCTCTGTACAAGGGTATGACTGAGAGGGCACGTCCACTACCATTCCTTCCATCTCTCCTCATGTGAGGACGGTATTCATGACGGATAGCAACCAAGAGGGTCCCAGTGATCGCCAACGCATTGACACTCTGGAGGCCATACTGCATGCCTTGGTCAAGTCCGTGGACGAGATCAAAGCGGCCCTTCCAACTCTGTAAGGAAGGACGCCTGGCCAAACAAGCTTGGGTCCCGCGGTCAATACGAACTCGTACTCAGCTGCACCAAAACCGGGCAATAATTCTCCTGAAATATTGGCTCCCACCGTTGCAGACGAGGCCAGGGAGGCAAGAAGAGAGGTCCAAATGCTCCGGGCCATGTTCCAAGATCGAGAAACCTGCCAGGACCTCAGGATACGACAACCGTATCCTGCGGTATGGAGAGATGTGCCTTTCCCACCAAGATATAAACTATTCAACATCAATCCGTATGATGGAAAGACATCTGCAAGCAGGTACATCACCTACTTCGAAGTCACAACCGACCATCTGCCTCATGACGATGCCATCCTTACACGGTTGTTCATCGGGGCACTGGAGGGGGTCGCCTTCGACTGGTACCACAACTTGCCGGACAACTGCATCCATTCTTTCACCGGCTTCAAATGTATGTTCTTGAAGAGGTTCTACGAAGTAGGGCAAGACGTGACAATTTCCACCCTCATGGACGTGGTCCAGGGAGAAAAGGAGCTGACAAGAAACTACATCGAGCGGTTTAGCCAGACCGCGATGAAGTTGCCTTCCGGTAACCCTGATTCCTCCTTAATTAAAATTTGCCAAAAGAGGCTGCTTCCTACGATCAGCCTTTGGATGGGAGAAAGTTAGTTTAAGGATTGGAAGACTTTCATTATCAGCGCCACTAGCACAGAAGACAAGTTGAAGAATGCTCGCCAACTGGGATTGCACGTCTCGGAAGGAGAAGACAAGGGCAAACGCCCTAGCACCAATAGCAACAATAGTGGTAACCCCTCCAACAATCGAGACAACAAGGGCAAACAGGCTATGGTGGCCGACACAACCCCAAAGCCTGAACCAAAACCGGCAGAAAAACAGTGGCCTCAGATGACCTATTCCTTCGAGGACGACCATGTCAAGCCCATCTTAGACATGCTCATCCAAGTAGGTCAAATTCAGCTCCCTCCTCCAAGGCGTGAACCTCGTCCTGCAGAGATAGAGGGCCCCAAGTACTGCCACTACCATTGCTATGTCCACTATGATACACAAGACTGTTACCAACTGAAGCGATACATCCAACATCTCATCGATTCTAAGGCCCTGGCCATTGATTTCGAAGAGGTGACCGTAGCAGCCAACATGGTGTCAGTACAATTTAGCAACTTCCCTCCAACAAAGGCTCAAGATAGAGTAGTGCCCGTCTCCAGAGCAAGGATAGAGGTCGCTAACCTTCCACCTCCCCGAGACCAGGCTGCTGGTCTAGTGCCCCTTACCATATCGCGGGGGGAGATCATGTAGGTCCATCCGGACTTGGTACCTGAGGTAACTCAGTTCGTACCTCCATCCACCAGCAAGAAGAAAAGTGGGAAAGTCAAATCATGCCGTACAATCTCGACAAATGTCGAAGAAGCTACTGCTGTTGTTACCCGTTCCGGCGCACAAGCCCAACCTCCACCGGGTAACTCGGCTGAAAACCCTCAGCCGACAGCTGCTGATGCTCCAGGACCTTCGCAGCCTTCGACGACCAACAAGCCTAGGCCGAAGAAGACTCGCTTCGACAAACCACTCCGAAGAGAGACGTCTCATGGGCTAGAGAGGCCCTACAACTTTGACATCTTGGCACAATTGGCCAACACACCGGCCAAATTGTCGCTATATGAACTCCTGAGGCTCTCCAAGGATGTTCGCATCGCATTAAGCGAGGCACTCCAGAAAGTCGACGCATATCTGGCTCAATCCAATCTCACTGGGGAAAGCTCGCCTGCAGGTCTCTAGGACAGCGCTTGCACAGGCGTAATGCCCAACATCGTCTTTACTCCACATAATATGCTTATCAATACCAACCTGCACGATCGCCCTCTGTATTATACTGGGTACATTAGCGACATCAAGGTGGATCGAATGCATATTGACCCCGGTTCTTCCATAAGCATCATCCCGAAGAGCCTACTACACTATCTGTGCATCCCGATGCACCGTCTGACGCCAACAAGCACCGTCATTAGCGGTTTTAATTCAGGCATAAGCTATCCAATCGGGAAGATTCGCTTAAAGTGCCAAATCGGCGACCTTCAGTCAGAAGTGACATGTTATGTCATAGATGCGGACACTTCCTACAACATTCTCCTGGGGCATCCTTGGATACACGATTGCATGATCGTGCCTTCCACACTGCACCAGTGCTTCAAGTACGATGACAAGTACGGCTTCGTGAGGACGAAATTTGTCGACATCGACCCCTTTAAAGGGGTCGAATCCTACTACTCAGATTCATGCTTGTACAAGAAATCGAAAAAGCACCTCGCCAAAGGAGATACTCAAGCTCAAACTGAGGCAGCATCTGGATCAGAAGAACCTCTGACGATCCACCTCCAAGCCCGCAAGCCTGGCATAACTGCGCCCCTTACAGCCACTCTGCGTAAGGACACAATCAGCCTCTCTGTACAAGAGGAACAAATAATAATTCGACTGCCAAGGTCTGGCCAAGCGCCAAGACCACGACAGAGCTACTGACAATCAGACTGCCTAAAGCTAACCAGCAATAAACAGTGGAGCTCAATCCCTCTGTCAAGCCGATGATAATTCGTCTTTCCAGAATGAATCGACAATCGAGCACTAAGCCAGGGACTGCTAGCTAGCCAACAACTCCCCGCTCAGCACCGAGCACCAAACTGACGGTGGCTAGTACGCCAATGACTCCACGTTCTGCTCCACCCATGGAGCCCCTGATGATTAAGTTGCCCAAGTCATCCTCCCAGTCTTTATTTACACAGGGCGTAGCTGAAGAAGAGTCAGAACTGGCCAAGTATGTGGCTGCTTACACTGATGTGCCATCCGCAGATGATGTAATCCTACTGGAAAAGATACCTTACTTCATCAATAAAGGGATATCTTTGAATTATCTCAAGCTTAATAAGCTTTGTACAATGTATGCTATGGAACATGGTATAGGCACTCACCTGCACACACAGGTAACAAATGTCTACACCGTAAACCATCTAACTCCAGTAGAAGACGCTTACCATATAATTGAGGGAGAGGATCATCCAATCATCTTAGGCCGGAAGAATGACCCACAACCCTTTAGGGTAGAAGAAGTTGATCACGAACCCGACATCGGGAGATTGCCCCTTTATCTGTATAGTTCCCAATCCAAGTACCTCATGCAAAAACAAGGATATAATCTGGAAACTACACCAGGCTTAAACTAAGGCGCTGGACGGCGGTTACCCTTACAATTGTCGGTCCCAGATGGGAAACTACGAGACTACTACAAAAAAACTAAATGTGGGCTGGGTTATGTTACACCGACAACGACCCCTGAAAGCTCAGACGAGGAATGCGACTGGCACTCACACTCAACCAGATCACCCACTTCTAATTTGGATGTCAGCATTGGGGACATGTTCAAGCAAGTCTGGTCCGTCAATATGGCATTTGCCGACGCCTACGAAGAAGATGAAGACATTTCTGAACTTCTTGAGTTAGAGCCGTGGACACAACAACTAGATGCACAGTGGGAGAAGCGGTTCGAACAAAGAGAGCCTCCCACTGAAGACGAGGTTGTACAAGTCTATCTCAGTGATGAGTCCTCTCCAAAACCCATCTTCGTCAGCAAGAATCTGACAGACGAAGAGCGAGAATCACTACTACAACTCGTCAGAGAATACATCGACGTGTTCGCCTGGAGCTACGAAGATATGCCAGGACTGAACCTTGAGGTTGCACTTTACAAGCTTAACATCAATCCGGACACAAAATCGGTCAAGCAACAGCAACGATGGTTCCGTCCCGACGTCATGAATGCCATTGAAGCTGAGGTCAACAAACTGATAGCCAGCGGCTTCATCCGTGAGGAACAGCATCCTGACTGGGTCGCCAACATAGTACCGGTCCTCAAAAAAAGTGGAATGATTCGAATCTGTATCAAATTTCGTAATCTGAATGAGGCATGTCCTAAGGATTAGTTCCCTCTCCCTATCACAGACATCATGATCGACAACACCTGCGGCTTTGAGCGTATGTCATTCATGGATGGGTTCTCGGGGTACAACCAAATCAAGATGTTCCCCGATGACGAAAAGCATACATCATTCCGAACACCAATTGGCACATACTGCTACACAGTCATGCCTTTCGGTTTAAAGAACGTTGGCGCCACCTATCAAAGAGCTATGAGTGTCATCTTTAGAGACCACTTGCGCAAGACAGTAGAATGCTACGTCGACGACGTCGCCGTCAAAATCCGCTCTAAGGAAGATCATCTGCATGATCTGAGGACAGTGTTCGACCTGCGAACGCACAATTTGAAAATGAATCCTATAAAATCCTTCTTGGGCGTATCCAGCGGGAAGTTCCTGGGTTTCATCATTACCTCCCAGGTTATCCACGTAGACCCTGAGTAGACGAAGGCAATTATGGAGATAGGTCCCCCGAGAAATCTCCGTGAACTCCGAGGCCTTCAAGGGAGGCTAGCCTACATCAGGAGGTTTATCTCCAACCTCTCCGGACGATGTCAGCCATTCACCCACCTCATGAAGAAGGGCATTTCATTCGTATGGGATGAAGAATGCCAGCGAGCCTTCGACAGCATCAAAGAATATCTAACGAACCCTCCTGTCATGGTGGCCCCGGTTGCTGAAAGGCCATTCATGCTCTATGTACGAGCAATGGAACATTCTCTCGGGGCTCTGATAGCACAAAACAACGAGGCAGGCCATGAGCAAGCTATATATTACCTTAGCCGAATGATAATGGGGCCAGAGCATCGATACACTGCCGTAGAGAAAGAGTGTCTTGCTCTGGTTTTCGCCATTCAAAAGACGCGACACTACGTCACGGGACTAACCATCTATGTCATATCTAGAGTCAACCCCCTCAGGGTCCTCATGACTAAACCAGGTGCACTCAGCTCTCGCCTCGCTACCTGGGCGATATTACTGTCCCCCTACCACATGATCTTCGTCCCACAAAAGGTTGTTAAAGGTCAAGCTCTGGCAGACTTTTTAGCAGCTCATCCAGGTTCGGAGTCAACCAAAATAGATGAAGAGATTCCAGACGAGGTCACTAATTCAAATGTGGCCTCCCATGATACCATATGGCGAAAGTTCTTCGACGGCATTTCCAGAACTGGGCCCAAGGGCAACATCATCGCTGGAGTCGGAGTAGTGCTGATTTCTCCTACCAGGTTGGTGATCAATCGAGCTTATTCCCTCACGGAGCCCTGTTCAAACAATGTGGCCGAGTACAATGCTTTGGTCATTGGCCTCCGACTTGCAAAAGAGCTGGGGGTAGAGCACCTTGAAGCATACGGCGATTCACAGTTAATCGTCAATCAGATTCGGGGTTCATACGAGGTTCGCCATGAAGACATGATCCCCTATCACCAAATAGCTATTAACATCATCTCATCCTTGGAAGGGTTCTTCATAGAAAATGTTCCCAGGCTCCAGAACATTGAAGCCGATGCCCTAGCAGGACTTGCCGCTTCCTTAGCAGTTCTGAATCATGCTCATCATCTGGTTGACATAATAGGCCGTGAATTGGTCTGTCCCAGGAATAATGTTCAATGTGTTGAGAGTTACTCCGCGTTGACAGTTGATAAAGCACCAGACTAGAGACAACCATTCATTGACTTCGTAGTCTACGACGTCCTGCCAGAGAATTCGAAGGAAGCCACTTCTATCAGAAGACGTTCTCTCAGATTCTTCTACGATACGGAGATGAAAATGCTATATCGGCGATCATACGATGGATTACTGCTTCGATGTCTGTCGAATATAGAAGCCAAAGAAGCCGTACATAAATCTCATGATGGCATCTGTGGGGCCCATCAGCCTGGCCCGAAACTACAATATCGCCTTCGCCGAATGGGCTACTACTGGCCCACGATGGTTGCAGACGCGATAGACTATGCAAGAAAATACAAAGCCTGTCAAGTCCACGCAGATTTCATCCACCAGCCATCCGAGTTTCTACACCCGACGGTGGCATCCTGGCCATTCGAAGCATGGGGAATGGACATCATTGGTCCGATCACTCCACCTTCGTCCAGAGGACATCGTTTCATACTCGCAATCACAGATTACTTCTCCAAATGGGCGGAGGCTATTCCGCTGGCAGAAGTCAAGACTTCAAACGTGATCAGCATCCTCAAACATCACGTCATTTATCGCATTGGACTGCCCCGAAGGATCATCCATAATAATGGTCCGCAGTTCGCAAGCCACGCTTTCTATCGATTTTGTGACAAATACCGAATCCAGAATATTGCTTCAACACCATACAACCCGGCGGCTAATGGTCTGGCTGAAGCATTCAACAAAACAATCATCAAGCTCCTCAAGAAGTTCATGTCATCAAACAAACGTGACTGGAATAAAAAGCTCGGCGAATGCTTATGGGCGTACCGTACTACAGTACGGACTGCCACCGGGAATACACCATTCTCTCTGGTATATAAGCGAGGCAATTCTTCCACTGGAGACTCAAATCCCCTCACTCCGTATCGCTCTCACCTACCGATTGACGACAGATGATAATCACCATCACCGACTACAAGAGTTGGAGGCCCTAGATGAGAAGCGCCTGTTAGCTCAACAACGAATCAAGCTGTACCAGGCACGTATCTCCGGAGCCTTCAACAAGAAGGTTAAAATCAAAACATTCCAAGTGGGCGACCTCGTTCTGGCAGTTCGGAGGCCGATGGTTATGACTCACAAAACCGCCGGCAAGTTCCAGCCAAAGTGGGAAGGCCCGTTCACATCGATGCTGTATTCTCCAATGGAGTTTATCGCCTCGCAAAACAAAATGGAGACTTTCTCATGTTGCCCATCAACGACAAGTTCCTAAAGAAGTATTATGTCTGAAACAACATCTGCCAGGGTGATGAGTTATGTGCCCTGTGGTACCGCTGAACTCGCATCCCGACTACAAATCTGCCAAAGTGATGCGTTACGTACCCGCTGGTACCGCTGAACTCACATCCCGACTACAAATCTGCCAGGGTGTTGAGTTATGTGCCCTGTGGTACTGCTGAATTCACATTCCGACTACAAATCTTCCAGAATGATGTGTCATGTACCCTCTCGTACTACTGAACTCACATGCCGACTCCAAATCTCCCAGATTGTCGAGTTATGTACCCGCAGGTACCGCTGAACTTACACTCTGGTCACTACAGATGAATCTATATCGCGTCTTTTAGGTAGTAAGTCATGTATGATTATACCTCTGAACTTTCTTCCCAAAAAGAGCTTCCTCCTTATGATCCAATACCCGTACTTTCAGTGCACAAAAAGGATAACAGATCCACAGATTTTCTGAAACAACAACGTCGATGTTACCTCTGAGTTGTTTCCCTTCCATCAAAAACAAATCGCCCCTTACATAGAACTTCCACGTCCTCATTACCTCTGAGTTGTTCTATGTTCCCTTCATGGAGCCCACTCCTGCCATGTCCTCATTACCTCTGAGTGGGATGGCTCCATCGAAGAAACCCTCATATTTACCATGTCCTCATTACCTCTGAGTAAGTATGTTGGTTCTTCCCTCTCTCGTCTTATTATCCGTATCCAGAACCAGGATACGCCATGGATAATAAATCCACAAAAAGTCTCTCAAAGAACAGAGCAAACATATTTTGTTCACTCAAAATCAGTTGCATTCACATGACTACATCTCATGAGCAAACCAGAAAAGTTCTCTATCATTTCATTCAGACAAGAAGAAAAAGATTACATCGATGCCCAAAAGAAGCGAAACACAAACTATAGCTAAAGACAGACAAGGAATATCAAGACAAAGACGGACATTTATGAGAGCCCATGAATCCTAGTTGTGGGGGCGCATATACCAATCCCTCAACCATTTTTCATACGAAGGATCTATTGGAGCAAGAGCCTCGTCCGAAGCAGGAGGATCAGAACTCTCAATACTACCACCTTCAGACTAGGGCTCCTCCTTTACAACAACTTCAATGTTGGGAGCATCTCCCTCTCCTATAGACGCCAACTCTTATTTTTGTTTCTCCATTCTCGGCATCACCTCCTCCTTAACGAGCGATGGCTCTTGTTTGATGAAAGGAGGCAGTAGCTCTTCCTTCACAATGATCTCAGCCTTCGGCTGGGATGCTGCAAGAATCAAAGATAAAAGAAACAAAGTTAGAAGATAGTCAGGGCCTCATGCGGTCCAGTCCAGACGAATTTATGCGGTCCTGTTTGAGAGGGCTTCATGCGGCTCGATTCAGAGGGACTTATGCGGCTCTGTTCGAAGGGTTATTATGTGGTTCAGTTTATGAAGCGTCTATGCGGCCACTAGATAACTCCCATGCGGCTCGAACATGGGGCATACCCCCATACGGCTCGGACATGGGACGTACATGCGGCCCATACAATTTGAACAGTTCGACGAAAATGTGGAATGCATTAAAGGCTTGTGCATAAAGCATGCAACAGAGCCGTCTTTGTTATGGTTTCAAAGTATACGATCCGCCCAAACCCTTACCAGCAATGGTGGGGTGACCGTCGGGGTGGACTTCAGGCACCGTAGCTGACGAAGAAGCCACTCCCTTACCCTTCGCCGCGGCTGTAGAAGACTTGGGGGCCATTGTTGATTGATGAGCAGAGAAGGAAGACGAAGACAGCAACTTAGGGCAAGAAGAGTTAAAGATAGAAGAAAGTAAATAAGTCTCTCTACCTAAAAATGCTCTTATTTATAGGCAGAAGGAGAGGGAAGAACGCTTTGATCCGCGTGCTGTAAAACCGACTTTTTAGTCATCGAGGCAAACCCGAACCGACCCTTGGGATCTTGCCCCAAAAGGCGGCTTTAAATCCAAAGCAAATCAAGGGCAATAAATGAGATGCATACGTGGCAGGAAGACGTGGCAGAGAGCCTATGCGGTCAGACAGTCGATGCGGCCAGACAGTCTATGCGGCCAGAAATGACCCATGCGGCTAGGAAGGCCATGCGGCTAAGAAGTCTATGCGACCAGAACATCCTATACGGTTAGGAAGTCCATGTGGATAGAATACCCTATGCGGCCAGAAGAGCTTATATATAGCCATGCTTCTTGTTCAAAGTATTTCAATTTTTAAAATTGAAAACTTTGAAGGAGGTCTTGTAGAAGCATGGAAAAGGACAAGAAAAGCACATGCGGCTCCAAACAGAAGGAGCCTCATGCTGCTCAGGAATCCCTCAGAACTTTATACGGCTCGAAACTCTCCAACAGCTCCATGCCGCTCAGGCAAAGACACGTGGCCATACGCTGTCCGCTTCTACAGCTGGCCATAAAGCAGCCTCCCAATTAATTGCTTTGACGATAGCTCTGACGCAATGAATGACAGCTCTGACACAATGAATGACAGCATTGACATAAAGCTGAAATAATGATAGCGTGCTTCTTGGGAAAAGAAGAAAATCTTTTATAACTGGCAGGATCCGTCAAGTCCCAAGTACCCCTATGCGGCTGCCACCTTCATGCGGCTGCCACCCCTATGCGACGGCCCTCTTCTTGCGGCTGCTACCTCCATGCAGCTGCCCGCTTCATGCGGCTGCTTTCTTCATGCGGCTGCCCACTTCATGCGGCTGCTTCCTTCATGCGGCTGCCTCCTTCATGCGGCTGTCACCCTCATGCGGCTGCTAGCTTCATACGGCTAGGATCGTGGGGGTCACCCGTATGCGGTTCACTTAGAGACCGCATTCATGCGGCTCTGTCAGGACGTCCCACTCACGACAGATAAGACATGTGGCGGTCCTCATGACAGATAGGACACGTGGCGGTCCTCATGACAGTTGAGACACGTGGCGATCCTCATGACAGTTGAGACACGTGGCTGTCTTATCCCCTCGGAATTATGGCTGCTCGTAAATCATAACAACCAGATTTAGTACAATCACCATAATTACACGGATCAAATCAGATTTGTTGTAATTTAGCAAATTGAACACGTGGCAGGAGATCCGAGCTTGTCATGACAAATTATGAAGATTCATTGCAATCAGCATTAATTGTCCATACGGA
The DNA here is from genome assembly GCA_029216955.1 of Iris pallida. Taxonomy (NCBI): domain Eukaryota; kingdom Viridiplantae; phylum Streptophyta; class Magnoliopsida; order Asparagales; family Iridaceae; genus Iris; species Iris pallida. The sequence continues at coordinate 25,942,993 of JANAVB010021798.1, forward strand.
TTTGGCGCAATCAAGAATTAACTGCCCAGATGTGATGCAATCAAGATCAATGGTCCAGATTATTGGCCGTCGACTTTTCAAGGGACAATCATTACAAACCCTAATGATCACACCCCACTTCTATAAATAGCAAGGTGCCATTCTCTTGCAAAAGGATCCCGATCCCAAATCGGAAAAATATAGCAAGGTGCCATTCCCTTACAAAAGAGATCCTCTCCACCCGGCTGGGCACACAGAGAGACAAAGGCACGCATAGAAGAGTCTTCCCATTCTGAGAGCTTTTCTTTATCAGGGCCAAGGCAGAGCTGCCATAGCTTTCCCGAGCCTCTATCGTCAACCCCCAAAATCAAAAATAAATAATCGTACCTAGATTGTTGTACCTAGGTTTTTATTCCTAGGCTTTCTTTGTGCGAGCGAGTTTGTATTGAGAGTCTAAGTTCAGTCCTCTAATAAAATTATTTTGTACTTTTACAATCAATGGCAAACAGTCATATCAAGAGAAACTGCATGAAGCTCAATGCTGAGAAGGCCAAAGGAAGGACGATCAGAAGGATCATACGAAGGTTGGAGATATCCTCGGTTCGTTCTGGTCTGATACCCAATATTATCATCATCATAGCGACTAACGCAGTGGAAGCTTGTGGCATGTGTCATGATGGCGATTGGATCATGGACACAGGGGCATAGTATCACGCCACTCCACATAGGAGGATCTTCACATCATACCGCAGCGACAGGTTTGGACGTGTGAAGATGGGCGACAAGGGGACGGCTACAGTTGTAGGCATCGATGATGTGCATTTGATGACGGAGTTTGGGGAGAAGCTCATCCTCAGGGACATGCAACATGTTCTGAGTTTGTGCTACAACTTAGTTTCGGTATGAAGGCTGGCAGATGATGGCTGTCGCAGTCTGTTTGGTAGCAAAGATTGGATGCTTGTGAAGGGTTTCCAATAGCTAGCTGGATAAGATTTGGGTTGTGTCATGTACAGGCTTAAGCTGATGAGCTATTCAGGCAGGCCGAAGACACCGAATGGATGCTCGAGGGGTGTTCGACAGGAGTTGGATCATCGAGAACTTGCTGAGGAGGAGCTTCTAGATGCTTTAAAGGATACAGAAGATTTGGTTCGTCGAGACAATACGATAGATGGTGATAGGCCAAAGATTGAGGGTCAGTCTGTTGGTCCCATAACAGCTGGTCGGTCTCTAGGTGGGGGTTGCTCTATGGATGTAGTTTTAGCAACAAATGGTTTGCCAAATCTTTATGGAGTGACATCGGTTGCAGCAATTTGAAGCCAGGAAGGAGATCAAGGTTTTCAGCAAACTTAATCTGAGGCGGGACCATCATCATTCATACAGTTCATCAGGAGCTGTGGGTCATCGACAGCATGCACAGTGCGTGATATTCTGCTCAAGGATGCATGTGTATGGGGGAGCTTCAAGTTCGAACACAAAGGTGGGCAGATTCAGGAGTTCGAATCTTGTGAGAACCGCATCGTCCGCTTGGTTGGGCCAGCCAAGGGTGGAAGCTCGTCGGAACGTTAACAATTTTCGGTGGAAGAAGAAAGTCGGGACATGCAGCCGAGACTTACGGTGAGGCTTGATTGTTAGGGACTTCAGTCTTGGTCGTGTCATTGATAACGACAGGATCCCAGTGGTGCAGGAGGTGCTACGCATGGCAGCTAGCATCGACGTGACGGCCGAGGAGCTGGAGACTGTAAAACCCCTAAATTTTTACTAAATATTTTTTTATAAATTGGTGCCGACTTTTTTTGTATTTAAACGTCTCAATAATGTATTGTACGTCGCACGCAAGATTTCATTTTTCTTGCTCGTCGAGTGCGAATATGTGCGAGCGTACATATTTTAGAAAAATATTTTTTTTTATTATATACTTTCAAAATATTATATATAATTGTTATTCTTGCTATAAAAAGCCTTTTGTTTTTAGCAGTTATTAATCATAAATAATATTTTATTGTATACTAGGAAAAGCATAATCAGGAACACATTATTTGTGCTTACATATATATTTCATAAATATTTTATTAAGTTTATTTTTAAATAATAATGTATTTTTGAAATTATTATTATAGTATTTTTGGAAAATATATTTTGGAATTATTGTGGCAATTTAAATCTTGAATTGATTTATGGATATGTTTTAATAGTAAATTAATATCTATACTTGGAATTTGATTTATCTTATTTGATTTTAAAATAAAAGATAGAATTTAATTAGATTTAAATTGGATTTTGATTTAGATTTGGATTTATTGAATTAATTTAAATTAATAGATGAATTATCTAATTGGGTTTTAAATCTTCCTAATCCTTATCCAACTGGGAATTCCCCCATCCTATAAATAGGCAGGTACTCATCCATATATTTCTATTCTCCAAATTCTCTACAACAAAAAAATGTGCATCGTGTCCGTGCCCGTGTCCCCCTTCCCATCCACTATTCTCTTCTTTTACATATATATTATTTTTGTCCCATGTCCGACAACCCCGACATAGCCATACAATCCAAATCCCATAATGTTTGTGTCGGACACACCCGACATGAATCACCAAAACCTTAAACCTAAAGTTTGTCCCGACCACAGCCGCCCTTCCCGTCTTCCATCCTGTTGTCGACCACCCAATCTCGGCCAGACCCTCGGCCAGATCCCGTCACACCAACGCCACCGCCAACACAACTCCCGACGACACCCGCCATCACCACAACCATCCCACAGCCATCACCACCATGACCCAAACTCCCATCGTCACCACCAGCATCACCTTCACCATACCCACTCTCCCTCCGCGCCTGTGACCACGTCGCCAATAGATCCACAACCCCCTGGTCGAGCCTATCCCAGCCAAGCTTCGGCCGACCATGCATCTTACCACAATCAACTCCGGCAACACCAGAAAAGAAAATCAAAAACCCTAACCCTAGACTAACCTCACCGAACCGCCGGCGCCGCCCTAGCCGCGCCGTGCACCCCCGCCTCCGCCTGGCCGAGCTTTCCACCAACTGTCCTGACCTCCCGCGCCGCCTCCTCCTTGGCATGCAGCGCCAGACCACTGCCTCTTCTGGCGTGTAACGCCCCAGTCCCAAAATACTTAGGACTAGGTACGTATCCATGTCAGCTGCATACCTACAAAGTACACTCCAATATATGGAAACCTTGTATGTATATATAAGCTGTAAAATGCAATAGAACCATAATAACTAAATCTCATCCACTAGACGAATAATTGATATAAAAGCAACTTTGAATTTGTCATGTATACAATCGTTGGGCGGAGACAAAGTCCACTACCAATTATCTCAAGTAAAATGTACAAGAAGGGATCGATAAAATAACGAGGCGAACCAAGCACAATCGTCTTCGAAAGAATGGAGAAGATCACGGCCTTGGCTAGAACACCTGCAAAATCACAGAAGCACACACCTGGAGAGATAACCAGGTCCTCAGAGGGACGTAACAAGATACAATAAACATGCCATGTAAATACTGACTATAAATTATGCCACCATCAAAGAAAGTAACAAGACATAAATAAGGTAAACTAACCGTACTAAAGTGAACATGCAATTTGAGAAACAATCCTTCGACGCATGAGCCCTGGCTGTAAATGGGATCTGGTATAGTCTCCACTTGGGCACCAGTGACCTAAGCGCATGACGTTCAAAAACGACAGTGGCCAACCTGAGAGGCTCATACCCGTATCTCCAGCGGAGCTTCCGGGTTTCAAAGGAAGTGCAATCGAAACCATTATCTCAGGTATTGTTCTCCCCACCCAATGTACTTATCTAAGTCGCCTCTACGACCATGTTTCTCTACTAACTGCTAAGTCTCATAACATACCTCTATTAGCAGTTAGTCCTAACGCATGCACATGGGGGATCAGCCCACACACAAGAACCTCTACATGCTACTCATCTCACACATCCTTGTGGTACAACTGTGTCAAGGTATATGCGATACACTACAAACGGTAGTCCCTTAACTCTAGGGTCATATGCAATCAAAGGATAATACCAAATAAGCTAATATCACTGAGCAGGTAGTAAATTAAGAACTGTAAGAACTGGAAATAAATGAACAGTGATATGTAATAAAATACAAATTAACAATAAACAGTATAATGGCAAGGTATCTTGCCTGAGGTTATGTGCACAGAGAATAATCCAGCAGCTCGAACAAACAAATAAACGAAGCAAGAAAAGCCAAATCCCGCAGATGACTCCTGATGCTGCAACAAACATCACGAACGAGTTTAGAATATAAGATATGCCTAAAAAATGCCTGTCCAAAAGTTAAATTCTGGAACAGGGGAAAAATCATAATTTCGGATCAAAACGATGTCTACCGTTGGACCCGCTTTGCACCGAAATGCGTGTCAATATCTACGGTCTCTAAAGTCGTCAAACTACATGTCTACAGATTTGTTTGGATGAGACAAACCCAACGATATGTCCAATTTTGGATTTCGGTGGGCTGTGCACAAATCGCCCGTTGAGTGGGATTGTGGGCCCGCCAAAATAGCGTCCCGATCAACCTTCTCAGAATTGAACCAAACTTGGCATACAGGACCAGAAAAATATTTTGAGTCCAATGGCGCAATTTCTTCACGATTTGATGAGTGTGCACAAAGTTGTGACTTAATTTACAAAGGGTCGATACGGGGATATCTCGACGGATACGCACTGATTTCGTCGCGCACATGCAACGAAATTGGGTTCCGTCAGTTCCCACACGTCGACAACATCCATACGCGCCTTTCGATGCGTATAGTGTGCTACCACGTCGCCCGGTTTGTCGTGGCGCACTCCGTATCGGGTATTTTTTAAATTTTCAAAAACAGAATGTACAATTTTTCGTGAAACTTTAACAACGTATAACTTTCTACATACTAGATGAAAAGTGAATCCAGAAAGTGCGCTACAATCTCGGTTATGTTGTTATTCTCTGCCTTCAATTAGTTTCTATGAAAGTTTAATGGACAGCGAGGAAAGTGGTCGACAAGTTGGTGTTTCAAAACAGTTTTAATATTTCAGAAAAGTGGTTTTTTCTCCAACTTTGTCTCGATTTTTCGAGCAAGTTGGATGGCAATGTCGAAATCCACCTACGGGATCTCGAACAGGGTTATGTGGGCGTTCTACACAAATTTACGGATCTAAAACCGGACTAGAATCGAGAGAGAAATCAAACAGAAAAATTGGGTACCTTAAAGTGGGAATCTGTTGTTGTTGTTGTTGTGACGACCGGGAGGCGGGACTGCTGTCGCTCCGGCGAGGTTGGGAACGCCCGCCGAGAAGAGGGAGGAGGATGGAGGAGAGACGAGGAAGAAATTTAAGGGTTTTTCCAAAACATATATATATATATATATATATATATATATATATATATATATATATATATATATACATAGTTAGGGAGGAGAGGGTTCGGCCTAGGTAGCTGCTGCTACCTATTATATATAATGCGGCAATGGGTATGCAAGCAGCTGCTTGCTGGCGGCTTAATGTTGTGGTGGGGTGGTCGGTCCCACCCCATTGGGCCGACCACTCCTTGGTTGTTTTTTTTCTTTTGTTTTCTTTTTCTTTTCTTTTTCTTATATATATATATATATATATATATATATATATATATATATATATATATATATATATATATATATATCAATTAATATACATCATAATCTATTTTAAAAAATAAATAATAATTTAAGTGTTATCTATCCAAATATTTAATATATTTAAACATATGTATATATATTTGAATTCAATTTATAACAAATCAATCTCAATATTAATAATAATATCTAAAAATATGTTTATTTAATTACCACCAAATAATTTTAATAGTAATGAAATAATAAAAATAGTAATATGGTTGTTTTGGGTGACTCATACTACGCACCCTAATCCGGATCCAGAAAATTTGCACAAATGTTGTAACATATTATTTTTTAATAAAATATAATTTTGTACCAAAAGTCAATAGATATTTAACAAGTTCCAAAATAATTTAAAAATATTTGTACACACATAAAACATGCCTATATGGCCACTTTGGCCTCATCCCATGCCTACATGGGCTTAAATTTGGTTTGGACCCAGTTCGGGCTGAATTGGACAAACTGGGTCATCTAAAATCAATATATAAAATAATATTTAATTAAAATAATTTAAATAAGTCCATTCACAACTCTGTCGGGTTTTCCTAGTTTGGTCATCACCATGGCTAGGCTTCCCCCGGCATGGCTAATGTACTAGTCAAGGCACACTGCTATATTTTCTGTGCCAAAATTCATGGTAGTCTTGTGTTACAAAATTCAACAGTAGCTAAGGACCTTCTAAAAAAATTAATAAAACCATAAATTATATAAATTCATTTTTTTTAGTCTAATAAATAATAAAAATAATTTTAAAAAATAGGGGTTTTTCATCCTACCCAACTTACAAGAATTTCGTCCTCGAAATTTAGGACTAGTAGGGTAGATAGGGTTGAGGGATAGGAAGAGTTCGTCAATACCAAAATACAATTAAATTTTGGAGGAGGCAATAAAACGACGTTCAATACCACCATACCATAGAAAATTGTGGAGTCGATATATACAAAAATATATCATGGTTATGGAATTCAAATAAGGATTACTAGTGAAGGTAACAAAATTTTGAATATCCAATTTTAGAGAACAGTAAGGAATTGAGTAGACCAAAGAGAATAAATTATACATTTAGGAAATGTGATCCCTTAAGGGAGAACTGAATACTAATCGTCTTGGTCGAGGGTTTGATTAAGTGAATGATTAGAACCATTCTCGAGTGCTTAAGAATAATTGGGAGGGCACGATAACAATTCTAGGGTTAAAAATGAGGAGTAGTTAAAGGCGAGGATATAGCCACATGAGTCGGTCGATGGCTATCTACATTTGTGTATAATTAACTGATTGGGCAACCAAAGATGATACATTGAGTCTATCTTAGCAAGTACAGTACCTTGTCTTTCCAAAATAAGTAAAAGACAAGAACAACAAAGATTTCAAAGACGGTGTTATATATTGAATACGAATTGCGGGGTTCATAGGCGACGAAAATAATTTCAAAAGAGAATTGCCAAGGCTGTCGCGGATGAGGCTCTAAGGCAAGTTTACTATGTCTCCATCCACGTAGAATAATATGTTATAGGCGAATCAAAGTGCAATAGGTTGATCAGACCATCATGCACCGATTCTGATTAGACAATATGTTAGTGGGTGCACCCAATAAAATATGTCATGATCAAGCTTGATAACGAAATAAGCTTGCAAAACTGAAGCTATATTAGCAGCATGAGATAGTCAAAATATGAGCAAAGGAGGTACTGATGAAGGAAATTTTTAAATAGTCCAAGATCTTTTAAAATCGAGTCTTGCCCGAAGTGTGGGCCTATGCGGTTGTCCTAGTTTTCTCTACTTACGGTTTGGTTGTCTAGATAAGTTAAGGTCCTCTAAATTTTAGACTAAGTGAACTCATCACTAGGATCACAAGGACAAAGGGTTTGTTGGGCCGTGAGGTATTCTACCCAACTTACAAAAGTTAAACTAGTAGGGTGATGGGATAATGAGTCAAGCAATCAAGATAAAGCACAAAGTTAGGCATTTAATGAATGAAGTAGAACACAATCACCTGTCAGGTTGAAAGAAATGAGTCAACGTTGGACCTCTAATTCAAGTCCGAAAGTAACTGGTGTCATGGTAGAGGTTATAGCTTAGCCATTTGTCTGGAAAGTTATATCAAGAAAATAGGGTACAAGGAGACGTGTTTTAGTGGGACATGATATATCTACATGAAGGTGGACTTGTCTAGGTCTTACATATGAAATTTGTTGGAAGGAAAAGTCTAGTGTTTTGCTCCAAATATCCAAGTTAGGGTAAGGGATGCCAAAAGATCAAAAATAGAAGGTGGGAGTTTACGAGGTGATAATTAATGCACAAAAATAAAGAAGATCAAGTTAAAGCATGAAATAAAATTAATTAAAGAATCCAGTAAAATAATTTAGGAACACAATTTCGGAGAGAAGATAGTCTCCTAGATGATTACAGTTAAGGAACCATTAACTCATTATTCAAATTGTAAATGGGTTAGAAGGTCGTAATTAAAAGATCTAGATTTGAAGGAAGGTCGAGTAAGTCAAGGTGGAAATACAGTCACATAGCTGGATAGATGACTAACAACACTTGTGCATATACTACAATCATGGTCATGAGTGATATGGCAATTAGTGTAGAGTACATCTATCTTATTAGAGCTATCTTGATGGCCTACCATTAAAATTTTCAACTCGTGTTTCCTCCAAAAAGTTTCTAAAATAAACTTTCAAAAATAAACCACCAAAATTTGTATTCACTCCAAGCCGTTCAAACTTATCATGAAAAAAAAATTAAATCACTTTCATAAATCTCAAAGCAAATTTTTATCACGTTACTACTAACCTTTTCCAAAATTAACGTTTAAATTCAACTATTTAACTCAAGAATTCATAATTTATGAATCCATAAAAATTTTACAATCAATCAAAAATTTAACACTCTAAAATTTTCAAATAACTCATAATAAAACTCTTAGCATATCAAAAGCAATCTAAAAAATTAAGCTCAATGCTCTCATCAATTTTAACTTCTATTCATGCTAAGTTATTCCAACAAAATCATAACTTTTAAATGGTAACTTCCTTTAATCAATCAAAATAACTTTCCATGACATCTTTCGAAATTCTCCCAAAAATTTTAATATCTGCAATCCCTCATTAAACTAAATTTTTAAATAATCTTATCAGTCAAAATCTTTTTTTTACCAAAAATCTAAATAGATTTGTAAATCCTCAATCATAGGACACCATTTAAAATAAAAATTTCTCAAAAATTGTTTTCATAACTTTCAAATATTTTAAACCAAAATTCACCGTCATTATTTCCACTTAAAATTTAAAATTTACTAGACACAAAAATCGCAAGTTGTACAACTCAAATTTAAATAATTCCTATGGCCATTTTTTAAAAGCTAAGATCATTTTCAAACCAAATTTATAACTGTTCAAAGGTGATAACTATAATACAATAAATCATAAACATCAAAACTCAAAAATTAAATAAATTTTATATTTGTTCAAAGATGTATATCTATCACCCAAAACTCATAAATATCACAACTCGAAAAGCAAACCAATTTTATACTTGTGTAAAGATGTATAGCTATAACCCAATAAATCATAAATATCAAATCTCAAAAGCCAGTCAATTTCTTAAATCAATGGTATAAAGATTCTAGCTATATATATATATATATATATATATATATATATATATATATATATATATATATATATATATATATATATATATATATATATATATATTTTCCTTCCTGCAGTATCAATCCTATGGTGTTTACTATTTAAAAATCTCAAGATTAAAACCTTCCTTGGTAGTATCCTACTTTACAAATTACTAATCACTAATTCACACAAAAAAGCCTTTCTAACTCAATTAGAGTCTTGAATGTATTCCAATTGCCAATATTACTATTCTAGCCATATGTGTGACCTATGAGCATATACTAGTGTAGTCATCTTCCTAGTTGATACTAAGCACGAAAATAAGATTCGAAGGTAGAAAGGAACCAAGCAAGGTACAATTCAAGGAAGTCGAACGAGAGTTCGGAATTTGAAGCCAAGGAAAGAGGTCAAGCTGTGTGGATGAGATTCCTAGATTCTAATCATATGTTGCAGGCTCACATCGGTACAATTACATAACCGAAGTAACAAACTGACTTGCATGGGCCACCACAAAAACATGTAACACCCCAGTCCCAAAATACTTAGGACTAGGTATGTATCCATACCAGCTGCATACCTACAAAGTACACTCCAATATATGGAAACCTTGTATGTATACATAAGCTGTAAAATGCAGTAGAACCATAATAACTAAATCTCATCCACTAGACGAATAAATGATATAAAAGTAACTTTGAATTAGTCATGTATACAATCGTTGGGCGGAGACAAAGTCCACTACCAATTATCTCAAGTAAAATGTACAAGAAGTGATCGATAAAATAACGAGGCGAACCAAGCGCAATCGTCTTCGAAAGAATGGAGAAGATCACGGCCTTGGCTAGAACACCTGCAAAATCACAGAAGCACACACCTGGAGAGATAACCAGGTCCTTAGAGGGACGTAATAAGATACAATAAACATGCCATATAAATACTGAATATAAATTATGCCACCATCAAAGAAAGTGACAAGACATAAATAAGGTAAACTAATCGTACTAAAGTGAACATGCAATTTGAGAAACAATCCTTCGATGCATGAGCCCTGGCTGTAAATGGGATCAGGTATAGTCCCCACTTGGGCACCAGTGACCTAAGCGCATGACGTTCAAAAACGACAGTGGCCAACCTGAGAGGCTCATACCCGTATCTCCAGCGGAGCTTTCGGGTTTCAAGAAAAGTGCAATCGAAGCCCAAACGTCAGGTATTGTTCTCCCCACCCAATGTACTTATCTAAGTCGCCTCTAAGACCATGTTTCTCTACTTACTGCTAAGTCTCATAACATACCTCTATTAGCAGTTAGTCCTAACGCATGCACATGGTGGATCAGCCCACACACAAGAACCTCTACATGCTACTCATCTCACACATCCTTGTGGTACAACTGTGTCAAGGTATATGCGATACACTACAAACAGTAGACCCTTAACTCTAGGGCTATATGCAATCAATTGATAATAACAAATAAGCTAATATCACTAAGCAAGTAGTAAATCAAGAACTGTAAGAACTGGAAATAAATGAACAGTAATATGTAATAAAATGCAAACTGACAATAAACAGTATAATGGCAAGGTATCTTGCCTGAGGTTATGTGCAAAGAGAATAATCCAGCAGCTCGAACAAATAAATAAACGAAGCAAGAAAAGCCAAATCCTGCAGATGACTCCGGATGCTGCAACAAACATCATGAACGAGTTTGGAATATAAGATATGCCTAGGAAATGCCTGTCCAAAAGTTAAATTCTGGAACAGGGGCAAAATCGTAATTTTAGATCAAAATGATGTCCACCGTTGGACCCGCTTTGCACCGAAATGCGTGCCAATATCTACGGTCTCTAAAGTCGTCAAACTACATGTCTACAGATTTGTTTTGATGAGACGAACCCAACGGTATGTCCAATTTTGGTTTCCGGTGGGCTGTGCATAAATCGTCCGTTGAGCGGGATTGTGGGCCCGCCAAAATAGCGTCCCGATCAACCTTCTCAGAATTGAACCAAACTTGGCATACAGGACCAGAAAAATATTTCGAGTCCAATGGCGCAAGTTTTGTCGCATTTTGATGAGTGTTCACAAAGTTGTGACTTAATTTGCAAAGGGTCGATACGGGGGTATCTAGACGGATACGCACTGATTTCGTCGTGCACATGCAACAAAATTGGGTTCCGTCAGTTCCCACACGTTGACAACATCCATACGCACCTTTCGATGCATATAGTGCGCTACCACGTCGCCCGATTTGTCGGAGCGTACGCCGTATCGGGTGTTTTTTAAATTTTCGAAAACAGAATTTACAATTTTTCGTGAAACTTCAACAACGTGTAACTTTTGACATACTAGATGAAAAGTGAATCCAGAAAGTGCGTTACAATCTCGGTTATGTTGTTATTATCTGCCTTCAATTATTTTCTATGAAAGTTTAATGGACAGCGAGAAAAGTGGTCAACGAGTTGGTGTTTCAAAACAGTTTTTAATATTTCAGAAAAGTGGTTTTTCTCCAACTTTGTCTCAATTTTTCGAGCAAGTTGGATGGCAATGTCGAAATCCACCTAGGGGATCTCGAAGAGGGTCATGTGGGCTTTCTACACGAATTTACGGAACTAAAAACGGACTAGAATCGAGAGAGAAATCAAACGGGGAAAATGGGTACCTTAAAGTGGGAATCTGTTGTTGTTGTTGTTGTTGTGACGACCGGGAGGCGGGATCGCTGTCGCTCCAGCGAGGTTGGGCACGCACGCCGAGAAGAGGGAGGAGGATGGAGGAGAGAGGAGAAAGAAATTTTAGGATTTTTCCAAAACATATATATATATATCAATATATATATATATATATATATATATATATATATATATATATATATATATATATATATATATATATATATAGTTAGGGAGGAGAGGGTTCGGCCTAGGTAGTTGCTGCTACCTATTATATATAATGCGGCAATGGGTTTGCAAGCAGCTGCTTGCTGGCGGCTTAATGTTGTGGTGGGGTGGTCGGTCCCACCCCATTAGGCCGACCACTCCTTGGTTTTTTTTTTTCTTTTTTTTTTTTCTTATTCTATATATATATATATATATATATGTATATATATATATATATATATATATATATATATATATATATATATATATACATAAATATACATCATAATCTATTTTAAAAAATAAATAACAATTTAAGTGTTATCTATCCAAATATTTAATATATTTAAACATATGTATATATATTTGAATTCAATTTATAACAAATCAATCTCAATATTAATAATAATATCTAAAAATATGTTTATTTAATTACCACCAAATAATTTTAATGGTAATAAAATAATAAAAATAGTAATATGGTTGTTTTGGGTGACTCATACTACGCACCCTAATCCGGATCCAGAAAATTTGCACAAATGTTGTAACATATTATTTTTTAATAAAATATAATTTTGTACCAAAAGTCAATAAATATTTAACAAGTTCCAAAATAATTTAAAAATATTTGTACACACATAAAACATGCCTACATGGCCACTTTGGCCTCATCCCATGCCTACACGGGCTTAAATTTGGTTCGGGCTCAGTTCGTGCTGAATTGGACAAACTGGGTCATCTAAACTCAATATATAAAATAATATTTAATTAAAATAATTTAAATAAGTCCATTCACAACTCTGTCTGGTTTTTCTAGTTTGGTCATCACCATGGCTAGGCTTCCCCCGGCATAGCTAATGTACTAGTCAAGGCACACTGCTACATTTTTCGTGCCAAAATTTATGGTAATCTTGTGTTACAAAATTCAACAGTGGCTAAGGTCCTTCTAAAAAAATTAATAAAATCATAAATTGTATAAATTTATTTTTTTAGTCTAATAAATAATAAAAATAATTTTATAAAAAATAGGGCTTTTACATGGCGCGTCCGCCCCACCGAGCAAACCCCATCGCCGACCCGTCTCCGCCGCGTCCGATCGCCGGCGCCCAACCCTCGTGCACCGCCCGAACCCTCTCCTCAGCCCTCCTTCCGCCGCCGGAGTCCTCCGCTCCTTTCGGCTTCGTCCGCCATAGCTCCACCCTCACCGCGCTCACCACCCACAGAAACCCTCCGATCCGCCGCGTCTTTCCCCCAATACCCCCGCGTCCGCCGCGGCCAGCACCACCGCCCTCGGCACCTCGCACTCCACCGCCCTCCGGTGCAGCTCCGCCGCTCCACCCCCATTCTCTCTCCCTCCATCTCTCTCCCTCGAACTCCTCGACTTCCGTTCCTTCGTTCCTGCTTTCCCATTCTCCTCCGGTTACTTTCCCTATTATTCTTTGAGTGGGAAGGAAAGGAGCAGAGTTAGAAATTTTTTTATTTATTTATTTTTATAATCATTATAAAAGATATATATGGTTTTTAATTGTTTTGTTTAATAGGTGTTATTTTGTTCTGGTTTTGTTCCATTTATTTTCATTATAATTTTTATTATTGTTATTATTACTAATATTTTTATTATTATTAATAGTAGTAGTATTATCTTTCTTTTTATATTTATTGATACCATTAGATAAATATTGACAATAGTTTTATAATTATTTTATAATCAAACAAAATGTATTTAATAATACTTATAGCTATTTCCAAAGAGTTTTGTCCAAACTAATTTATTTTGATAAAAGTAAGATTTTTTTTTGCCCAACTAAATTGTAAACTTCCAAAATATTTATTTAAAATATTTTGATTTGTAATAATGTGTGTAGTCCACGCCTATTTTCAAAATCAATTTATAAATCCTAAATTTATTTTTATATTATTATTTTTATACTAATTTTAAATATAATTTTGACCTAAATGAGTTATTAATGTTTTCAAAGATTTATTTAAAATATTTTATGAAGTATAGTTTTTGACCTAAGAAGATTTTTACTACCTACCTTAAAATAAAAATTTTGAATGATAATATATATATATATATATTATATATATATATATATATATATATATATATATATATATATATATATATATATATATATGTGTGTGTGTGTGTGTGTGTGTGTTTCTTTCAAGGACTATAAGCATTTTCTAAATCATATATATTTTCTTATGTATCAAATTTCTTCGGTTATAAATCCTTGTCCATGACCAACCCTATTACTCCCGTTACCTCACCAATTCTCTACTTCCATACGTCTACCCTAACTAATTTGACCGTCCTGGACCCGATGAAACCATCCGTGCCACCATCCGAGGTCACCTTGCATAGTTGTTGCACTGAAGTTGCAGTTCGTGCCACATTGATTATCGCAGCACACCAGGCGTACTACCAGGCAAGACACCTTGCCATTTGCTGTTTATTTATTTTAGCTCATATTTCATGCATTATTTATTATTTTCTTTATGCAAATAAACTGTGATACATGGCATAAACCGGTTAGAACTTACTGTTCATTTATATTTCTTACTATGTATTAGTTTTCTTACACATTAAACCTAGATTTAAGGGACCACCTTTGTGTGTTGCATTCATTGGCCTTGACACGTTGTACCACGAAGTTGTGTGTCGCATGTAGAACACGAACATGCGTGACTGGCTGGGCACCGGTACGTATAAGCCGTACGATAGGAATAACCGCTAATAGAGGTTGCATGCTTAGTTTGACTTAGCGGTTATAGAGATTTACTGTTGTGGATACAACATAGTAGGCATTGGGCGGGGAGGACAATTCTTTAGCGTATGGGCTTTGATGTACTTTCCCTTTTGTAACCCGTGAGCTCCGTCGGAGACGCGGATGAGATTATCCATGATTACTGACGGCCACTGACGTTCTGCGGAACGTTATGCTCTTACTAATGGGGCCTCTGGTGCCCCAAGGGAGGACTATGTCGATCCTATTTAGCCAGGGCCCATGTGCAGGAAGGATTGTTCTTAACTACATTTTACTTAGAACGGTTAGGCACCTTTGTCCATTAGGTACGAGTACTTTTGGTTTGGGTGCTTGTATCTGACCGTGGCTTGGAACAATAACTTGTTGCGGATTAGTTCGTCACATCTTGTCCTTATTTGGTTGTAGGTGTGACTTACTACTTCGATGAGAAGGTATTGAACCTTGTCGGGGTCCGGATACCATATTGGGTTCATAGCATGGAAAGATACGTCACCGTGAATTAGTTTACCATCTCCTGTCCTTGTTTGGTTGGGGGATGGTACGCTAGTTCAATAGGTGTGTATTGGACCATGTTATAATTCAATTGAATTATTTATTGAGCAATTTATATTCAGTTTATATGGCATGATATTATGTGTCTTGTTACGTCCCTCTGAGAACTTGGTTATCTTCCCAGGTGTGTGCTCTTGTCTTTCGCAGGTGTTCTAGCTCTAGCCGTGATCATCGCTATTTCTTCGAGGATGATTGCACTTGGATTGTCTTCGCTTCGTTCGCCAAAATCATTTTTTTTCTCATGTATTTTTTCTTTACTTGTTGGTAGTAGATTTGTCTCCGCCCAACATATTGTATCAAGACAATTCCTTATCATTATATGATATCCTTTATTCATTTGTTTTGTGTGGATGAGATAGTTATGGTTCTAGTACATTTTACAGCTTATGTATTCATACGAGGGTTATATATATTGGAGTATACTTCGTATGAATACAGCTGGCATGTCTACGTTCCTAGTCTTACGTATTTTGGGATTGGGGCGTTACATGTTTTTGTGGTGGCCCATGCAGGTCAAGATAAATTGTTTGGTTACTTTACCGTACTAAGCAAGCCTGCGAATAGGATTAGAAGTCTAGGATCTCATCCACATACTTGACCTTTTTTTCTCGATTCCATATTCGAACTATCGTTCGACTCATCGACTGCATCTTGCTTGATTCCTTCCATCATAGTTATCATCTTCCCTTTATGTTTTGCTAGAGGTTAGACAGGTGACCCTTACTAGTTAGACATTGTCCCAAAACACCATTAGTTTAAATTTTAAGTTGGGTAGAATGCCTTGTGACCTAGCAATCCCTTTGTACTTGTGACCTATATTCACTAGTTTACTTAGATTCTAGAATTTAGGGGGCCCTAACCCATCTAGTCAACCAAGAACTTGGATAAGCAAACTGTAGGACGACTGTATGGAGACCAACACAGGATATGACTTAAAATCATTCGAACTAATTCTACTTTATTTCAATCTTAATCTCACGTGCCTATATTTTTACTATCTAGACTAATGATGCTAATGTAGCCTAGTTTTTGCAAGCTCAATTCTTTATCAAGCTTGTTCACGACGTATGTTATTGGAGGCCTCCACTAACAGATCGTCTACTCAGAACCGGTGCATGATGGTCTGATCAACCTAGTGCATTTTGGTTCGCTTCTATCTATCATTTTACGTGGATGGGGACATAGCTAAACTTGTCCTCTAGAGTCCCCTCCGCGACTGCCTTGACAACTCCATTTGAATTATTCGGTCGCCTTTGAACCACGTATTCGTATTCGATAACGTCTCCTTCGAACTCTATATTGCTTTCGCCTTCACCTATTTTAGAAGGATGAATGCGTTGTACTAGAATCTTCTCTAGCCTTCATATCGATTATGATTATTATCACTCGATATTGCTATATCTTCGTCTTAACCTACTCGTCCTTCTTCTCTGCCCTATATTTACTATCATGACTTTCTAATCGTTTAATTTAGGCGTGCACCTAATCACTCTCTTAATCGTGCCCCCGACCTACTCTCAAGAGACCATAAAGGTCTCTAAATTGTTTTATTTTTTGAACCCATACTTTTCTTTATTGCGCGTTATCTTAACCATTTTCCTTCTTGCGTTAATCCATAATTATCTTTGCCCTTATTGATATCACGACTCTAATGCATGTTTTCATTAAACGTTGTTTCCTTGTCTCGCCTAATGATTTGACCGTATTTCCTTATCGATATAACCTTGTACCTTCTCACCCCTACTAATCCTTAATTTCGAGGACGAAATTCTTTTAAGTTGGGTAGGATGTAAAACCCCTAAATTTATACTAAATATTTTTTATAAATTGGTACTGACTTTTTTTTATATTTATTCGTCTCAATAACGTATTGTACGTCGCGCGCAAGATTTCATTTTTCTTGTTCGTCGAGTGCGAATATGTGCGAGCGTACATATTTTAGAAAAATAGTTTTTCTATTTTATTATATACTTTCAAAATATTATATATAATTGTTATTCTTGCTATAAAAAGCCTTTTGTTTTTAGCAGTTATTAATCATAAATAATATTTTATTGTATACTAGGAAAAGCATAATCATGAATACATTATTTGTGCTTACATATATATTTCATAAATATTTTATTAAGTTTATTTTTAAATAATAATGTATTTTTAAAATTATTATTATAGTATTTTTGGAAAACATATTTTGAAATTATTGTGGCAATTTAAATCTTGATTTGATTTATGGATATGTTTTAAATAGTAAATTAATATCTATATTTGGAATTTGATTTATCTTATTTGATTTTAAAATAAAAGATAGAATTTAATTAGATTTAAATTAGATTTTGATTTGGATTTATTGAATTAATTTAAATTAATAGATGAATTATGTAATTGGGTTTTAAATCTTCCTAATCCTTATCCAACTGGGATTTCCCACATCCTATAAATAGGCAGGTACTCATCCATATATTTCTATTCTCCAAATTCTTCACAACCAAAAATATGTGCATCGTGTCCGTGACCGTGTCCCCCTTCCCATCCACTATTCTCTTCTTTATATATACATTATTTTCGTCTCATGTCCGACAACCCCGACATAGCCATACAATCCAAATCCCATAATTTTTGTGTCGGACACATCCGACATGAACCACCAAAACCATAAACCTAAAGTTTGTCCCGACCACAGCCGCCCTCCCCGTCTTCCATCCTGTTGTCGACCACCCGATCCCGGCCAGACCCTCGGCCAGATCCCGTCACACCAACGCCACTGCCAACACAGACTCCCGACGACACTCGCCATCACCACAACCATCCCACAGCCATCACCACCACGACCCAAACTCCCATCGTCACCACCAGCATCACCTTCACCATACCCACTCTCCCTCCGTGCCTGCGACCACGTCGCCACCAGATCCACAACCCCCTGGTCGAGCCTATCCCAGCCAAGCTTCGGCCGACCATGCATCTTACCACCATCAACTCCGGCAACACCAGAAAAGCAAATCAAAAACCCTAACCCTAGACTAATCTCACCAGACCGCCGGCGCCGCCCTAGCCGCGCCGTGCACCCCCGCCTCCGCCTGGTCGAGCTTCCCACGAACTGCCCTGACCTCCCGCGCCGCCTCCTCCTTTGCGTGCAGCGCCAGACCACCGCCTCTTCTAGCGCGTCCGCCCCACCGAGAAAACCCATCGTCGCGCCTACACCCGTCTCCGTCGCGTTCGAACGCCGGCGCCCAACCCCCGTGCACCACCCGAACCCTCTCCTCAGCTCTCCTTCTGCCGCCGGAGTCCTCCGCTCCTCTCGGCTTCGTCCGCCATGGCTCCACCCTCACCGCGCTCACCACCCACCGAAACCCTCCGATCCGCCGCGCCTTTCCCCCAATACCCCCGCGTCCACCGTGGCCAGCACCACCGCCCTCGGCACTTCGCACTCCACCGTCCTCCGGTGCAGCTCCGCCGCTCCACCCCCGTTCTCTCTCCCTCCGCCTCTCTCCCTCGATCTCCTCGACTTTCGTTCCTTCGTTCCCGCTTTCCCATTCTCCTCCGATTACTTTCCCTATTATTCTTTAAATGGGAAGGAAAGGAACAGAGTTAGAAATTTTTATATTTATTTATTTTTATAATCATTATAAAAGATATATATGGTTTTTAATTGTTTTGTTTAATAGGTGTTATTTTGTTCTGGTTTTGTTCCATTTATTTTCATTACAATTTTTATTATTGTTATTATTACTAATATTTTTATTATTATTAATAGTAGTAGTATTATCTTTCTTGTTATATTTATTGATACTGTTAGATAAAATATTGACAATAGTTTTATAATTATTTTATAATCAAATAAAATGTATTTAATAATAGTTATAGCTATTTCCAAAGAGTTTTGTCCAAACTAATTTATTTTGATAAAAGTAAGATTTTTTGCCCAACTAAATTGTAGACTTCCAAAATATTTATTTAAAATATTTTGATTTATAATAATGTGTGTAGTCCACGCCTATTTTCAAAATCAATTTATAAATCCTAAATTTATTTTTATATTATTATTTTTCTTCTAATTTTAAATATAATTTTGACCTAAATGAGTTATTAATGTTTTCAAAGATTTATTTAAAATATTTTATGAAGTATAGTTTTTGACCTAAGAAGATTTTTACTACCTACCTTAAAATAAAAATTTTGAATGATAATATATATATATATATATATATATATATATATATATATATATATATATATATATATATATATATATATATATATATATATATATATTTCTTTCAAGGACTATAAGTATTTTCTAAATTATATATATTTTCTTATGTATCAAATTTCTTCGGTTATAAATCCTTATCCATGACCAACCCTATTACTCCCGTTACCTCACCAATTTTGTACTTCCATATATCTACCCTAACTAATTTGACCGTCCTGGACCCGATGGAACCATCCGTGCCCCCATCCGAGGTCACCTTGCATAGTTGTTGCACTGAAGTTGTAGTTCGTGCCACATTGATTATCGTAGCACACTAGGCGTACTACCAGGCAAGACACCTTACCATTTGCTGTTTATTTATTTTAGCTCATATTTTATGCATTATATTTTTTTTTATGCAAATAAACTGTGATACATGGCATAAACCTGTTAGAACTTACTGTTCATTTATATTTCTTGCTATGTATTAGTTTTCTTACACATTAAACTTAGATTTAAGGGACCACCTTTGTGTGTTGCATTCATTGGCCTTGACACGTTGTACTACGAAGTTGTGTGTCTTATGTAGAACACGGACATGCATGACTGGCTGGCCACCGGTACGTATAAGCTGTGCGATAGGAATAACCGCTAGTAGAGGTTGCATGCTTAGTTTGACTTAGCGGTTATAGAGGTTTACTGTTGTGGATACAATATAGTAGGCATTGGACGGGGAGGACAATTCCTTAGCGTATGGGCTTTGATGCACTTTCCTTTTTGTAACTCGTGAGCTCCGCTGGAGACGCGGGTAAGATTACCCATGATTACTAACGGCCACTGGCGTTCTGCGGAACGTTATGCTCTTACTGATGGGGCCTCTGGTGCCCCAAGTTGGGGACTATGCCGATCCTATTTAGCCAGGGCCCGTGCGCAAGAAGGATTGTTCTTAACTACATTTCACTTAGAACGGTTAGGCACCTTTGTCCGTTAGGTACGAGTACTTTTGGTTTGGGTGCTTGTATCTCACCGTGGCTTGGAACAATAACTTGTCGCGGATTAGTTTGTCACATCTTGTTCTTGTTTGGTTGTAGGTGTGACTTACTACTTCGATAAGAAGGTATTGAACCTTGTCGGTGTCCGGATACCATATTGGGTTCATAGCATAGAAAGATATGTCACCGTGAATTATTTTACCATCTCCTGTCCTTGTTTGGTTGGGGGGATGGTACGCTAGTTCAATAGGTGTGTATTGGACCATGTTATAATTCAATTGACTTATTTATTGAGCAATTTATATTCAGTTTATATGGCATGATATTATGTGTCTTGTTACGTCCCTCTGAGGACCTGGTTATCTCCCCAGGTGTGTGCTCTTGTCTTTCGCAGGTGTTCTAGCTCTAGCCGTGATCATCGCTATTTCTTCGAGGATGATTGCACTTGGATCGTCTTCGCTTCGCTCACCAAAATTATTTCTTTTCTCATGTATTTTTCCTTTACTTGTTGGTAGTGGATTTGTCTCTGCCCAACATATTGTATCAAGACAATTCATTATCATTATATGATATCCTTTATTCATTTGTTTTGTGTGGATGAGATTAGTTTTGGTTCTACTGCATTTTACAGCTTATGTATTCATACGAGGGTTCCATATATTGGAGTATACTTCGTATGAATACAGTTGGCATGTCTACGTTTCTAGTCCTACGTATTTTGGGACTGGGGCGTTACAGAGACAAAGGAAGCTGCAAAGAAACTCGGGGGATCAGAGATCAGTGGCATGGAGGAGCAGGAACTCTGTCGCAGGACGACAGGCATGGAGTCCAGTTAAGGACCCATGGAGTCAATACCATCTCATCAGACTGGAGGAGGAGATTATTGTAGTCCAATCTGAGTTTGGTAACAACATATTTGTAGAATCCAAATCTAATTAAATATTTCATTTGATTTAATTAGATTTGGATGTCCATAATTGATGTTGTTCTATTTTCGATATAATAGGATTCTTATTTTATGGAATCCTATTATGATCTAAAATAGGATAATTGATGAGCTATTTTAGGTGTAATAAGATTCTTATTTGAGGGCTTCCTATTTAAAAAATTATATTATGACCTAAAATAGGATTTTTCTCATCCTATATATATGGGGTAAGGGTAGAGGCATAAAGAATAAGCACAAAGCACAAAGTGGAGATTCGGGGTGCTCGTTCACAAGAAAATCTAAGAGAAAGTACGTACTTTGCTCTTAGGACTTCGTCATCCAAGGCAGAAGGAAGAAGAAGATCTAATCGAGGAGTCGTTAACTTCGGTTAGGTAGATTGCTAGGGGTTGGTGAGTGATCTCAATTGTAATATTCTATTTTTCTTCTTGAGAGTGGTTAGGGGGTTGAACCTTTTAGGGCAAAGGGTTCAACATGAGTTATGTCAATCTTGTAATTTCATCTGAGTTATTAAAGGTTGGGATTTATCCATGTGACATACGTCACCTCCATATACTTTTCTTCATCTTGTGCTTGGTGTCCGTTAGACGAGCGTTGATTTTGATCAGGTGGGTTGGCAAATGCTTTCGCACGCGCCCAATAAAGTCTCTATCAACCAGGAAATTAATCAAATTTATTAGAAAAAAATTTAACAAGTCGCAAACACCTAAAAAAAGGTGCTTAAAAGATCAAACACAATCATTAAATTTAAACCTTAGTATAAGTTTAATTACACCAAAATTTACTACAAAAGTCCATGAAAAGACAAAAAACATAAACTCAAAAGACCAAAAACTGAATTCTTAGCGTTCTTAACATAACATTAAGTCTACCAAAGTCCATTCTAAGTTCTAAGAAACTGGTCTCAACTAAAACAAAAATAAATAAATAAAATGAGTAACACAGAATTATTCACGAACAACATTCTAAGGAAAAATATATATATACAAGTTGATATATATATATATATATATATATATATATATATATATATATATATATATATATATATATATATATACATATATATATATAAATATATATATATATAAATATATATATATATATATATATATATATATATATATGTATATATATATATATATATATATATATATATAAAAATATATATGTATATATATATTATATATATATTATATATATATATATATATATATATATATATATATATATATATATATATATATATATATATATATATATATTATATATATATATAACAAATATATCAACTTGTATATATATATATAAAAAAACCCTCCCACAACTTCTTTAATGCATAGCATCCTATCCTGGAATGTCCGCGGTCTGGCGAACAAACCTACATTAAGGAGAATTACCAGCCTTCGGAAAATCCACAAGATTGACATCCTCATTATTCTAGAACCCAAAATCCTCCCCCAAAAGATTAAAATCTATCCAGTTGCAACTGGGCCTCCCCACGGCCATAGCAGGAAGACACGACATTTGGATCCTCTGTATGAAGGATGTCAACATCGGGGTCATCCAGGACTCCCGGCAGGCCCTCTCCTGCTGGTTGGAACACCCCATGCTCCCAGAGCGCGCCATCCTCTCAGCAGTCCATGGCAGCTGTGATATTACAGAGCGAAAACACCTCTGGAACGATCTCCTTGACATCCATCTCCACCACATCAACTCTCCTTGGCTTTGCATTGGGGACTTTGTGTCAGAGCTGCCGTATTGCGTCAGAGCATTTAATGAGCCAGCTGCACAGAGTAGTTATGGCAAGCTGTAGAGGCCTATTTTTGAACCGCATAGGGCCATGTGGCTTTTCCCGAGCCGCATGGAGCTATCGGGGCCTTTCGAGCCGTATGAAGCTCTAAGGGTCTTTTGAGCCGTATGAGGCTCTAAGGGACTTTTGAACCGCATGAAGCTCTAAAGGATGTTTGAGCCGCATGAAGCTCTAAGGGACTTTTGAGCCGCATGAGACTCCCTCTGTTTTGAGCCACATGGACTTTCATGTTCTTTTCCATGCTTCTACAATGGGTGCCGTCATCAATTCTTGCTTCAACTTCTCAAATGAAGTCTGACACTCTGCTGTCCAAGAAAATTGTACATCCTTGTGGGTTAACTGTGTCAGTGGTGCTGAAATTCGAGCAGAGTTTGATACAAACTGCCGGTAATAGCCAGCCAATCCTAGGAAACTCTGAACTTCTATGACGGTACTAGAAACTGGCCATGACTTTATAGCCACTATCTTCTGGGGGTCCACTTCTACTCCACCTTTGGTGATGATGTGACCCAAGTACGAGATACGATCCAGCCAAAACTCGCACTTACTGAGCTTTGCATACAACTGGTGCTCTCTAAGAATCTGAAGAACTACACAAAGATGATGCTCATGCTCCGCCTCATTCTTGCTATAGACCAAGATGTCGTCTATAAACACTATCACGAACTGGTCCAAATAGGGCATGAAGATACGATTCATGAGGTCTATGAATACGGGTGGCGCATTGGTTGCTCCAAATGGCATAACAAGGAACTCCCAATGCCCATATATGGATCTGAACGCTGTCTTCGGAATGTCCTATTCTATAACTCTGATCTGATGGTACCTGACCGCAATTCAATCTTCGAGAATACTGCCGCTCCTTTCAGTTGATCAAATAAATCATCTATCCTTGGTAGAGGATATCTGTTTTTAATTGTTACAGAGTTCAAGGTACGATAATCAACACATAATCTTGACGTACCATCCTTTTTTTTCACAAGAAGTATTGGGGCTCCTCAAGGAGATATCCACTAGCACGAATGAATTCCTTGGTTCTGAGTTCTTCAATCATCTTGTACGAGATCTCTAACTCGGAAGGTGTCATCCTATAGACTCCTCCTGAAACTGGTGCCGTCCCCGGAAGCAAATCAATGGTGAACTCTATCTCTCTCTCTGGGGGCATGCCTGGAAGCTCTTCGAAAAATACATCAGAAAACTCTTCAACGACTCTGGGAAATTGAACAGCCACTGTGACTGCCATCCGCAATACTGGTAGAGAAGGTTCTACTTTGCCTCTGGAAAATAAAAACTCCGGTTCGTCGGGAATACCAAAAATAATCCTACCAATATGGCAGTCTATTCTCGCATACTGATCCTTCAGCCAATCCATTCCTAAGACCACATCATAATCGGCCATCGAAAACTCTATCAACCTAGTAAGGAACTTTCTACTGCTAACTACGATTCGACACGAAGAATAGACTCTATCTACTCCCACAAGACCATTACCAGTAAGTATATTGAGCCTTACCGATAATGACTCGGGCTCTAGTCCCATCCGTGTTGCGAATCGTGCAGACATAAATAAATGCGATGCACCTGAATCAAATAATACTGATGCTGGAAAAGAGTTGACGAGAATGGAACCTGCCACCACCTCACCTGATGCCAATTCTTCTGCTATGTCAGAGCCATAGCCTGACCTTGTCCTCTTGATGCTGGTCCCCTCTGCTGGAAACCTCTCTGCCGATTCTGATTCTGAGCTTGGGCATACTGCAGAGCCTGAGGCGGCAATGGCTTCGGAGGCTGGTTCTGCTGCTGCACTAGTATTGGACCCCTAACCGATGGACTGGTTAAGTTTGACGATGATGAACTAGCTCTATTCGGACAGGACCCTATCTTATGGTCCGGTGCCCCACAAGCCAAGCACAATCCCTGTGCTCTGCGACATTCTGATACTACATATCCTAGCTTCCCACAATGAGTGCAGCCCATTGTGAAAGACTGCTTCTGTTGCTGAGGATACGTCGGTGTCGAGTGCTGAACCGACGAAACTGTGGTCGTCCTCCTAGGAGCTCCAATAGTCAAAGCCCTAGCTACCAGGGCTGGTGCTGAAGACTGGGACATCTGCCCATGAGACCTCTTCCGTCCTCTACTTCTATCTACAATCCTCTGTGAAGTATACTCATGCCTCTTCACTGCTCGTAAGACGGCATCAAAAGTCTGGTGCTCAAACTGCTCCACTGATATAATAATCTCCAGGTGGAGCCCCTGCTAGAATCGCTGGGCTCGATCCAACTCGGTTGCCACCAAGGTAGGAGCAAACCGACTAAGTCTAGAAAACTCGGCCGCATATCCATCGACCGTCCTTCCTATCTGCTTAAGATTGGTGAATCTCGTCTGCATATCATACCGAGCTACTGCGTCAAAGTACTTGGTCTGGAACTTATTGCTGAATACCGCCCATAAGATAGGCATCGGTAGTCCAACTGCTAGTATCGCCCACCAGCTGTGGGCTAAATCCAATAACTACAGGCGCACAACGGCCACCTTCTCTCCCTCGGGAATCCTGGCTACCTCCAGGATAACTTCTATATCCTAAAGCCCTGTATCAGCAGCGATGGCATCTTCACTGCCATCAAAGAAATGAGGGTTCAGACGCTTGAAGCTGTTGTCCGTGTTGTTCCCTTGGTAACCAACTCTGCCCATGGCATCTTGTACTGTCTGGTGCAGGGCATCGCCCTGACGATCTTGAGATGCAAGTAATTCCCTGATGAGTCCCACCAGGGTTCCATTATCAGGCTCTGCAGGCTGGACTGGCTGAACTGGTGGCTCTTGACCCCCGATAGGCATGACTCTGGAGGCTACCCCTGAATGTTGGGTTTAGTCTCCAGGTTGTTGCTGGTTCACTGGAGGTGCTCCGTCTTGCTGATCGGTAGGACCAGAAACAATGCCACTGAAGAAATGACATGGAAAACAATAAGGAAGTACCATGATAGATCAAGGATATAAGCATGTGATCAGATCAAGAATTTTGGAAAGATTAGAAGACACGAGTAGAGATCAAAGGCGAATACTGATTGAGGCATCTATTTCGTGAAACCGTCACATATCTTGATTTACAAGACCTGCATGGGCCACCACTTAAACCGTGTCACGCCCCACAAGCCAGAATACTGGAGAGCGGAGGACAGACACAGCCAGCTACGAATATTAAAGTGAATCCCACCGCGATATACGGTCACGGCTGTCTAGATACATGAGGGATTAACTACAAGCCAATAGTCTCTTAAGGTCAAGAGCAAGCCTAGTGTCTCAATCTCAAGCAAGCAAGTAAATGTAACAAGATGGTATATCATCATATATACAAATTAAGGCGTCCCATATATTACATATTCAGATGATCATGAAGCTAGTCATACAAAATACGAAGACTAGTAAGAGTTAAAGTCATACATGATCAACCCTAGGATTTGTCAACCATAATACAGCCCTTAGACAGACAGGAATGCAAATTTAACACGAGCTAACACTTGCTCGACGGCTAAACGTCTCAAAAGAATAATTTACAATAGAGTGGGAGAGCAAAATAAAACCCACTCGTTGCCAGGGTTGCGCCTAGTGTTCACCATCTGGCTGGAAGGCTGGAAGATCCTCGGGTGTTACTCTGAAATCTGGCCATACAAAACCAGTTTGGTCAGACCCCAGAAAGAGCAAGTGTCACAAGGAAGGCTTCACTTAAGAACTAAAACCAGCATATTAGCACATAAAGACATAAATGATAACAAAAGATATGAGTTAGAGAAACAAAGCGATAAACGATAAGATAACTAAAGTACTAATCCAGTAACCAAGTTACAACCTGTAAACCAAACAAGGACCGGGGTTGTAACCCTTCACCGGAACAGAACTTAGTCTCCAACCAATTATCGTTAAGTGAAGTGTAATAGTAACCTGCTGGAATAACCATATACTGGTCTTGTCTAGGAAAGATCAGACGGGACTCCATCCATCAATCACAGCCAAGCAATGAGTACGGCTTGATACTTTAACTAACTAGGGTTATCACAAGCTTAGTTACTAACAAGATGCATCGAGATGTTCCAACAGCCACAAGCCCTGCAGTCTTAATACAAGTTATCCGGTCACAAGTTGAGAGAGTTAGATTAGGTGGCTTGGGGGTGCAACACATGACAGTGTGCTAGAAATGTGCCCTACTCGACGACAGGCTACAAGTTAAATTAGAGCGCCTAGATAACGGGACTGCCTATAGCTGGAAAATCTCTTCATGAACTACTTGATCAATCTAGTCATTATCTTAGTCAGATTCAGTATGAATCTCTGACCGTGGTAACCACAAATTCATGTCCTAGACATGATGCAAGACGAGACACGTAGCTTATACAAGCACAAATACCCATGGTGTCAAGACAAGAGTTACTTAGCAAGTTAAGATAGCCGTCACAACAGCATATCAAGGTTATCATGTTAGGTTGCTTATCAAGATTTCTTATCAAGGCAAGGGTGCGTCGCAACGGACCACTATCAAGAATTATCATGTCAAGTTACTTGTCAAGAGTGCACCACGGTGGGTCACTATCAAGAGTCATCATTCCATTAACATGTCATGCTCACATCGTGTTCATGTCGAGTTCATGTTGAAAAGGCTTAAGGATATAAAATGGGTGCAAAAATCATAAAAAGAGGGACCTGGAGGACATCATGCGCCCAAGGGGTGCATGCGTCCAGGGCTATGCACCTAAGCTATGCGCCTATATATATGAGTGAGGCAGGGGGTATCATGGAGAGACAATGGTTTGGGAAGGCATGCACCTGGAGCTATGTGCCCAGGGCTATGCACCCTCATATATGCGCCTGTATATATGCGCCCAAAGAGTGGAGCCAGGATGACTTGGAGAAAGTTAAGACTCACTCTATGACCAGTGTGCTGATAGGGTCTATGCGCCCAAGGAAAGTGACGATGCACTTGTACGCATGCAAGGTTATGCGCCCAAGCCAGGGAGGGCCTAGGCAATATGCGCCCAAAAGAAGGGGAGTCTAGAACACATGCGCCCAAGAGGAGGCATGCGCCCAGCGCCCATGCGCCCACACAAATCGTGGGCGCATAGTTATGCGCCAGCACTGTTCTTCTTCTCCAAAATTTTGAGAAGAAGGCCATGGAACCCATGAATTTCAAACTCCCATAACTTGGTCAAAACGCAATGAAATCTAACTTTTCAAATGTCTAAGTTGTGTAAAATCAAATTCTCTAGCACATGGAACTCTTAGTTTTCGAAAACAAGATGGTTTAATAGATCAAACCCAAGAAAACCCCAAAAAGGTGCAAAGTTAGATCTACACAAATATATACATAAAAATACAAAATGACAAGAACTATAGTAGCTTAGAATGTTGCATAGAAGAGATTAGAACAATAAAATGGAGGGTTCCTTCACGAAGCAAGTTGCACTTGCCTATGGAGGGGGAGATGTTTTAACAGAAAAGAAGAAGGAGTTATGAGAATAAGGAAGAGAGAGAAAAAGTAGGTGGGTTTATAAAGGAAAAATGGGAGGGTTTAACATGATGAACCAAAGGGAATAAACCAAGCCAAACCAAAATGAACCAAGTCAAAGCATGATATGCCACGATGAACCTAAACAAGATTAAACCAAAATTAGCTAGCAAGGTAAGATAAATAAAAATACGGATCAGGATTCTGTACACATATACTGGAAATACGTATAACAGAAAACGGAGATGATAGAGGTGGCATGCGCCTCACTTGCCGCATTGAACTGACCGTACTGATCAGCCAACTCACCGATCTCTCGAACAAGGACATCCTTCCTCACCTGGAAAGTAGTCTTCTCCTCCTCAAGAGCCATCATCAAAGCCTCGTCCTCTACGTGGAACAGGGATGACGGGCTCCGTTGCTTAGCATCCCGGAATCGAGCTACCTGGCCCTCCAGATCATTCAGAACTTTCCTCAGAGTATTGGCCCGCTATTCATAGCCGACAATGCTCTTGAGGGCCGCAACTTGGCACTCGACAATAGCCTTCACAGGGCCAAAGGCATCATTCTGATTCAAGACTCTAGGAAGCTTCACTTTCAGTACAGAGTAGAAAGCTTTAACGACTTCCTGGGCCATCTCGTCAACTTCGATGGAGGTCATCGGGGAGGAGGCTTGGAAAGTTTCTTCCACTCCAGGAAGGGATACCTGACAAGAAATCGAACTTGACAAGAGAATCCATTCCACCAAAAACCACTTCTGATTATCATGTGTCACGTCCACATTACCTCTGATACCGACAGCCTTCCAACTTGACACATGTACCCAACCCGGGATAAAAGACACGGTATCGAGACCACGAAACCTATCACGTCCATATTACCTCTGTTGGGTTTTGTTTCAAATTTATTACCCGTACCGCCAGTGTACAGAAGGGTAATAGGTCTACGAAAGTATCATTCAAATCTATTTGCTTGCATTCCCAGATGCACAAAGGGGCAATAGGTCCAAACAAAAAAAAGAAAAAAAAAAGCAGGGGGGTCCCCCAGTGGGATACCCTTTACACAAATACTGTATTAGGCCCTCTAATACAAGCACCATAAATACCACAAGCAAAGAATAGAGTGAATGTATTCTATTTATTCAATATCAGTTACACTAGTAGGACTACATCAGCAGCAAAAAGAAAAGAAAGAAAATCCACTACTCATCAGCAACACATAGTTTGGCCAGTTTGGCAGCACTACGCCTTCGTCAAAAAGCAGTTTTGTGGCCCTCGAAAGAAGTCATGTTTTACTGCTGAGAAGCAAACAAGGTTGTTGAACCTTCGAGAAGCTACACGGAGAAGGACAAATATAGCATGCTAAAAACATCTACAAATGATGATTTTCTCTCCTCCGTATTGCTGACGTCTTAGGCCTGTTCCTCCAAAAGGCCATACCTTTAAAACAACATTCCTAGTGTTGATTTTGCCTACTTGAAGAACCATGAAAATAGAACTTTCACGATTACGTCCAACCACCGTCCAACTCTCCGATGTATAAAGGTTCTTCCTACCATCTGAGGAAAACCCTTCCAAAGCACGAAGAGTTCTGAGCTCTCTGATGTGTGTGTCAAGTATTGCATCTTCACCATGCCCAAAATCGCCGATACCGGTCCAGGAGAAATTTGCTAGCCAGATCCCTGCAAAATATGAAAAGGGAAAACAGAAAAGAAAGTTAGATTCAGAAAACCACAGGAAAAACTAAGTGATGAAGGACTCTTATGTGCCCAAAGGGCTATGCGCCCAAAGAGCTATGCGCCCAAAGCAGGACTATGCGCCCAAGACAAACATGTGGGCGCATAACGTATAGCAGTACGTGGGCGCATAACGTATAGCAGTACGTGGGCGCATAACATGCCACAGCATGTGGGCGTATAATATGGCAACATGTGGGCGCATAGCACACCACAGTGTTGGTGCATAACTTCTGTGGGCACATAATGATGCTCACAGAAGTATGTTTCCTTAAGCGCACGCGCCCAGGCAGAAGAAAAGTCTGAGCGTCACAAATTAATGTTCGAGACTTTGTTTTTTGAGGCGTGCCCTCACCCAGAATCGGGTCCTGGACTGGTGAGGACGCTGCCGCAGGAGGAGAGCCACTCGGTGCAGCCCCCTTCCCCTTCGCGGATCTCTTGGCGACCTTAGGAGAAATGGTTCTTAAAGAAAGTAGACGAAGAGTCTTTTTGAAAATTCTAAGAGAGGAGAATAATAAACTTTCTCTCTCCTTCAGAGCCTATTTATAGGCACAGGCTATTTTCTATGCGCCCACCCTCTCTATGCGCCTATGCGCCCATTATGCGCTATGAGCCTACCATGGCTTATGCGCCCAAGTGAAGATCCAGCCTTTTGTACTCTATGCGACTGCTACTTGCTGACATGGACAACGTATGAAGGATGGACCTCTTCAAATTCTACCCCGATGAATCTGTCAGTTCAGATTTTTGAGGAAGATCTCAACAGTCGTATCTCTCTGACAAGCTGGCCAAACGCTATGTGCCCAAAGAGAGGGCCGTGCTATGCGCCCACTGCATCACAAGAAGACGGTCCATGCTTCTTTCAAAGTATTTCGAACTCGTTCAAGTATCGAAAACTTTAAATGGGGTCTTGTAGAAGCATGAAAAATTTTAACAATGAAGCCTTATGCGCCCAGCCAGTGAAGCTCTATGTGCCCAGCCAGTGAAGCTCTATGGGCCCAGCTAGTGAAGCTCTATGCGCCCAGCCAGTGAAGCTCCATGCGCCTAAGGCAAGCTTCCCCAAAAGGAGGGCGCATAGCCTGAAACAGGGCTATGCGCCCAAGCCTGACTCAGTCAAAGCCATGATCAAAACATACACCGAAGCGTATGACCACGTCAGTCTCTACGAGCAATCATGCACCGAAGCATGCGGCCACGTCAGCACCACGATCAACCCACGACTACGCAGCCTGCATGCG
The DNA here is from genome assembly GCA_029216955.1 of Iris pallida. Classification (NCBI taxonomy): domain Eukaryota; kingdom Viridiplantae; phylum Streptophyta; class Magnoliopsida; order Asparagales; family Iridaceae; genus Iris; species Iris pallida. The sequence goes on from JANAVB010021798.1 coordinate 25,974,917, forward strand.
CCTATATCCTATCGCCCATAGCAGGATTATGCTCCCACATGAAGACTAGTGGGTTTTCTCATGTGGGTGCATAACATCATTCTAGCTCAGAAACTACTATAAAAAGGGGTCTCATCCCTCTTCAAGACAACAAGAACGGAGAGCATTTTTAAGAGATAAATTGCTGCACTTTTTGCCAGTGAGCCGAGAGTTAGCAATTTTCTTAGGTTTTCTCCCACTTTTGTAATCGGAGTGTCAACGGAGTAAAGGAGCAACTGTCGTTCGATCTACATCGTCCCATTCCCTATAATTCTTTTTTGTACTCGGGGATCCTCAGCGTAGGATCTCTCAGGCGTACTCAATTTGTGGTGCCTTGCGCCAATAAAGAAAAATAGCATTTCTTCTTCTTTTTGTGTGTGTCCACAACAAGATGCCATTGCCGGAACTGAAGGGGACAACACACAAGGGGGTGGGCCCACCACCGAAGAGAAGGAGTCAGGAGAAAAGTGCCGAACCAAAATACTGCCCAAAGGACGATGCTCGTGAATCGATGTGGCATTCGAAAATTAAAATTACTCCGGGAAAAGGGCTAGCACAGAATCCGAGGGCGTTGCGGCAGCTACCTCCGAGAGCAGGGGAGGCTCAGCCTCCACCCGTCGTGCCACAGGAGCGCCGACGGGGAAGGTCGCCTGGAGGTGGGCTAGGGCCCACGAAACAGGGGGGAGCGGTCTACCGAGACGTGCAGTGGACGACGGCATCTGGGGACAAGCCGGCAGAGAGAGGGGAAGAGGATACAGGAGGGAGACGGGTCGGAAACATGACCCGAGGGCTGCAGGAGAGATAGAGTAGACGGCGAGGGGTCGAGCGGTTGCCCGAGGAGAGCCAAGCAATCTGGAAAGGCGGAAGCCAGGGGAGGGCAGCAAGGCGGAGCCATAAGGAACTACCGAAAAGACTAGAGGAGGGCGGCACCGGAGAGCTAAAAGCGGATGAGGGACCCCCGCAGGGGGTACACTACGGGGGAGGCATCCCACGGGGAGCGCAGAGCGGAGGAGTAAGCCATTACTCGAAAAAATATTATATATATATATATATATATGAAAATTCTACAATACATCCACCCTTTTGGGATGTATCGATACATCCCAAATCTGAACCGTTGGTTGATCTAACGTTTCTGATTAAATTCAGATTAAATAATACAGGAGACATCATTTAATGCTGTTTTTGACTTTTGACCTCTTTCTAACTTGCTATAGCAGGTCATTCTTCAATACAATTTTTTCAATGAACACCCTAAATTAACTCATATTTACTTTCTCTTTCGTCCATGTAATTTAATATTTTGTGCAACTACGTATATATAACAATAATTATGTGTCGACCGAAAAGCAAGGACACAGTGTGTCCAGATCTGTAGGCGATGTAGACGATGACAACACCGCTGCTGGCGATCTAGATGATGACACCGACGACAACATGGACGAAGTTCATGTAGCCAATGTGGATAATAGTAAGGAAAGAATTTAGAGGAAGAAGAGTGGTAGGAAGCCGATAAAGGCTCGTTCTCTCAAATCTCTTCTTTGTGTAAATTAAATCCAAGGAGGACACAATCCCTAATTTTAGTTATTGCTTAGCAGAGTCTACTTAGTTGTTGTAAAATTCGGGTGTTGCTTCTGTAACATTTTCATCTTTAATCTCATATTTTCTATGAATATGTGTTCTGTTTGATTTTGATTTAGTAATATTTTTGTAATTTGTTTTTTTATTTCATCTAACAATTTAATATTTTGGTTATAAAGCTACGGGCCATGGTGGTGGCAGTGGAAGGAGAAACGGAGATAAAGAAGGAAAGAAGAAGAAGTTTTGGTTCACGGCGGACTTCGTCGAGCCCTCCTCGAACAACGAGGAGTACCAGCAGAATTAAACCTCTTATAGATTTTCTCAAATTGTTAATCATGATAACCTTTGTACTTTTCAAACGGCTAGTAGAAATTTTCTTGAGCCCTCCTCAAAAACGGCTAGTAGAAATTTTCTCGAGCCTTCCTCAAAAACGGCTAGTAGATTCTTTGCTAGTCTCGAAATTTATTTATCTTTCCATCTTTCTCACTTTTTGTACCTTTCTCTTGCTATATATACAATAGTTTTCTTGTTTTAACTATTATTTATTCTGAAATACATAGAATAGTTTTTTTATTTCATTTTGTAGTACTGAGAAAATATGTCTACTCTTGTGGTAGGAAATGTAGAAGACATAGAAGATTGGTTGCCAGCTCCAAATGAAACTTTCGTTCCGCGTATGTTGTGCAGGTTTGAAGAATAACTGTCGATGATTTCAGCTCAAATTGTTTCGGTCAATTCTAAGCTTGGTTCAATCGAAATTGAACAAATGAATATATCTCGACGTTTGGATAAGATTGAAGAATCTCCAGCTTTGAAGAAGGCATCTTCATCTGGAGTATTTAATAATATGGAGGAGGTTTCCGTTGAATCGTCCGATGAGGAGGACGTGCTGCTACAGAATCATGATAAAGCAATGGACCGAATTCTCGTATTGTGTCCTACAGAAGAAACTGACTTTAGTAATTTTTCGAAAAGAATGCATGGAAATTTAGATCCGGTAACACCTTTGAAAAGTTTAACAAAAACTTCAACTTCGAAGCCTAGCAAGTGTACTAGTGGTTCTTCGAGTTATTACGACTATATTTTTGCGGATGATAGACCTGAAAAGTAAGCAATATGAGTTTGATTTGATTCCAACAGTTTTTTTCTCCTAATTTTTTTGTTTCTTTTCTTAGTAAAATAATATCATCTTGCAACAAAATCTATGTGTCTCGGGATGAGATGAAGTCCTTAGCTCCTTTAACGAGAATTAAAGATGGGGTATGTATAGATAGTATATTTCTTCTTAGATGCCATCTATGTTTACTTCGATTCCATCGCTGACATTTTTAATGAGATATTTAGGTTGTAACCCTTGTCTCTGCTCTTCTTACCGCGAAAGAACAGAAAAGAACTTCCAATAAAGCTAATGTATGGTTTTTACCAATAAGGATAACGGTGAGTGAGCATTTTATTCTTCAATGATTATGCATTAACAATTTTCTCGTTTGTTTGTCCTTCATAATGTATTAATTGATGTGTATGTAGAAAGCAATGTTACCTCCATCTGACAAAAAGCTTCATGAAATATGGAAGAAGTACAAATATTTCCAGGATTACATGGGATCTTTAACCATTTGTAACGAGGTATTAATGTATTTCTGTTTAAATATTAATCCTAATTTTTTGAAAATTTACTAATTTGTTTTACCTAATTAATCATGATTCTGATATACATACTCATTCTTTTGTCTGGACACTATACTATTGCAAAAGTTATGGTTAAAACAAGGACTGTTAAAATTTGGGACACACTTGCATCTAAAGATGATCTGATTTAAAACAAATCAATCATAAAAGAAATAGTAAGCTCATATCATCAATTTTTATGAATTGCGTACAAGATCCACGGTATACTAATACATATTGTATTTTGGTAATTGTAGCTTTCAAATTTGGATCTCTTTCTCGAAGAAGAGATTTTGAAGTTGAGAGATGCTAGGTTCAGCTTTTCTACTTTTACCATAAAACGTCATCCTTATGTTCCCCGCCAAGGCAATTTACTTGATTGTAGGATTTTTGTAATTGTATTCATGAAAGACCGATGTAGTCTGGACTACCGTTCTCTCAATGTAAGTATAAAAATATGTCGTCAAAAACTTACACTTTTTAGAGCAATATTTTTGATGTTATGTTTGTTATATGCAGTTTGATGCAGGAATGGAGAGACGTAAAGCTGCTGAATGGATTGCAACTTCAGAGCATAATGAAGTACTATCCAAGTTGCGTATATAATATAATTAAGCAGAAAGGAGTCCAAACTGAAATGATTGAATATGTAAGACGATAATTTTTTTCCTTCTTTTATCTAATGTATTATGTTCATTTGTTTTGTTGAGTTGTAATTTTCTTAAAATATGGGATAAAAATGATATCAAAATGTTCATTTGTTTTATAATCTTGTTGTCATATAATCCTAAAATTTCCTAACCTGTGCCTTTGACCATATGGGTTTACCCTCTCCTCGTGCTAAAGTGATTTATGACTCTGACCCTATGTATCGAGAAAAATTCTCAAGTTATTGACAAGAGAAAATTTATAAAATGCCCAAAAACACAAAAGTTTTACGAAAAAACCCACCACAAAATAACATTTCATCGCGTGCCCAGAATTAGCTAAAAATATATAAAAAGGTGCGGCATGACCTTTGCCCTTCTAATTTTTTCAAAACACTCACGAAACCGACTCTTCAAAACCAAAATATTTTTATTCTTCCTCTTCTTCCATACGCTGCTCCTTTTCGTTTCTAGGTTTCATCCTCCAAAATCTTCAAACCCTATTTCAAAAACTCGTCAGTGACTCTCTATTCGCAATCTTCACACCATGTCGCAAACATCAGCATCAAATGGAACCCCAGTTAGAGAAGAGGAAGAAGATGTAGATATACAAGAAGAGAGAGCTGTTGTGAAGAGATTTAAGAAGGTGGCACATAAGCCAGAGGCTAGTAATCAAGAAGGAGGGCAAAAAGAAGGTATAACTATAAGTGTTAAAATGTAGGAGAATGGTTATTCTCCATACAAATATCACGGAGAATGTTCATTCTCCGTGCAAATATCACGGAGAATGACCATTATCCGTGTTAAAGTCATAGGGAATGGCCATTCTACAAGTTTATATTGATGGAGAATGGTCCATTCTCCGTGATAATATCACGAAGAATGACCATTCTCCTTGTTAGATTGAAGGATTAATTCCATTCTCCATGTTGACTTGACGGAGAATGGCTATTCCCGTGTTAAAATGAAGGGAAACTATCATTCTCCATGTTAAAACCACGGAGAATGGCAATCTCCGTGTTAAAATGTAGGAGAATGGTCATTCTTCGTACAAATATCACGAAGAATGTTCATTCTCCTGTGCAAAATATTACGGAGAATGACCATTATCCATGTTAAAGTCATAGGGAATGGCCATTTTTCGTGTTAGATTGACGGAGAACAGTTGACGGAAACTTAATTTTTTGTCTTTTGTAGGGAAAAAAACTATTAGAAATAAAGATTCAAGAGTTTTTCGTTCTTCTTTCAAGACGATGCAAACTCTTATGGATGATACCAAAGAAGATGGCGGCCGTTTGCCCGAGCCAGTTATCGATTCTTTGAAGAATACTAGTTTCTACAATTTTGTCGAGGTATTCTACAAAACAAAGTTCGCACTCAAGAATTGGCCAAGGTCTTAGAAGGTCTTGAAAATTTGATAGGAACTTATGTGAAAGACAAATCTGGTATCGGATACTTTCAACTGAGCACTACTGTTAAAATAGCGCCTAGTGTGGGCGATATAGCAGCCATTTTTGGTCTACCGTTGAAGGATGATAGTGAGGATGATGCTAAATACAGAAGATTGTTAATGAAAAACAACAGCAGCCCACACCACCAGCATTGTTGAGCCTGTGTAGAGACCACTTCACAAGATTGCTGGCTAATTCTAAGAGCAAACACTCAGAAGTCACGAATAAGGAAGTGAGGGAGAAGTTCTTTGAATTGTTACAATGACTTCGTGGCGGAGATAACGCTGTTAATCCAGATGATTTAGCCAAGCTAATAATCTTCCACTTGTGTCAAACAGTATTCTTCACAAAGTTCGGCAGTTCAAATTTGCCGTACAAATTCTTGGCCTTGGTAGACAACATAGAAGTTATCAAAAGAATATGCTGGCCAAGGCTAATCTTAGAGTATGTCATGGAGAGCATCAAAAGGACTAAGTAAAACTAAGGGAGGATTACTATGATGCATACTCCAAAATGGAAGGTTGCACAATATACTTCCTCAATTGGTTTGCGGAACATAGTACGTTTGTGGAAAGGAAGTATGCACCAATACGTGAATACCTGAGATTTTACACATGGAATGGGTACAAAATCTCGGTCTTCCTCAAACGCAAATATTACATTAAATTTAGATCGAAACAGATATTCAAAGATTTGGTTATAGCTGTCGAGAAAGAGGAAGACCACCTAGAAGAGGACGTAGAAATACGAGAAGAAGATGCATTTGAGGGAAAGGGACACCACCAAACTGGTGGGGATGAGGATGCTGAACAAGAGAGACCCCAACAACTTGGAATAAACACCGTGATGGAGGGGTCGGTGCAGGAATTAGAGGAGTTGAGAAGACATCATTCTCAGGTTCTTGCTGAGAATAAAAAGCTTAGAGAGCTGTAGGCACAAGAAGCCCAACAACGTCCAGTCAACGTTGTGATGGAGGGCTCGGTGTATGAATTAGAGGAGTTGCAAAGAGAGAAATCTGAGATTCTTGCTGAGAATGAGAATCTCCATAAGAAGCTTAAAAAGATAGTGGAACAAGGAGCCCAAAAGATTCAAAGGAACACCTCGATGGAGATGTTGGCACAGGAATTAGACTCCTTGCGAAGAGAGAAATATGAGATTCTTGCTGAGAACGAGAATCTCCATAAGAAGCTTAAAGAGCTAGAGGAACAAGGAGCCCAACAAATTCAAAGGAACACCTCGATGGACATGTTAGCGCAGGAATTGGACTCCTTGCGAAGAGAGAAATATGAGATTCTTGCTAAGAACGGAAAGCTTAGCGAAAAGGTTAAAGAGCTACAAGCACAAGATAAAATTTTCTCTTTTTTCGAAGTTCTGATTTGTAATTCTCCGTGTTAGAATGCAGAAGAATGGACATTCTCCGTATTAAAATAACGGAGAATGTCCATTCTCTGTTTTATTACCACGGAGAATGGCCATTCTCCGTGGTAATATCACAGAGAATGGCCATTCTCCGTGGTAATATCATGGAGAATGGACATTCTGTGTTAAATGGAAGGAGAGTGGCTGTTCTCCGTGTTAATAAGACTGAGAATGGACATTCCCTATTTTAGAATGCAGGAGAATGACCATTCTCCGTGTTTGGATGGAAGGAGAACGGCCATTCTTCGTGTTAAGGTCACGGAGAATGGTCATTCTCCCTGTTAGATTCACATCATACATTTCATTATTGTTTGTTTTATTTCAGTGCAAATAACCGAGTAGCTTAGAGAAACAAATAAAAGGCTCGTTAATGAGAAAAGGGAGCTTCAAAATAAAGTTGAATCGTTAAATATTGAAGCCATTAAAAAGGATACAAAAATTGCTGATCTCGAAGCCATTGTTGTAGCATTACAGCATGAGGAGACTCAAGCAGCTGCTAAACTTACTGCTCCAAAAAAAGCCAAAAGAAGAGGAGGATCGAGAAAAAGAGGTCCAGAAAACCATCAGCGACATTAGCCGAAACAGATGTTACTGCCTTGGAAAAGAATACAGTTAGAGAGGCTAATAAAAAGCGGAAGATGAATGCCGCTTCGAAATCCAAAGAAGATGCTAAAATGGCTGAACTAAAGAGGACGGGCATCATACTAAGGGAATGCGATGAACTCGTACTTTGGATGGATGCGGATGAAGAGCTGAAGAAGCATTACATTGACATCGTAATCCCCAGAAAGATGAGTCCAAAGTATATATTCTGAACTCGACCAATATTCATCCAATTCATAACGGAGAACAACCATTCTCCGTAACAGTTGTCCGGAGAATGATCATTCTCCGTGTCAGTTGGACGACGAATTACCATTCTCCGTGTCAGTTGGACGGCGAATTATCATTCTCCGTGTCTGTTGGACGGCGAATGACCCTTTTTTCCTAGACTTTTTTCACAATTATGTCCTGAGAATCTCTATTAATTTAATCTAAACTAAATTTATGTACAGTAATATTGTATACTTGAGTTTGCCCAAAGAGGGTAAAATGAAGTTGCAATCCAGCTATCGGCAATAGACATGCAAGACATACTCAACTATGAAGACATGGAGGCTGGCATACTCAACCTAATAATAAGGAAGCTAGAAGAAATTCAAGGCATTGCAAGAAGGTATGCCCAATCAAGTTCAAAGGACATGCAACATAAGTAGTCTACATTCTTGATGCCCCACTCATTGGTAAGAATCCAAACAAAAAAATCCATATTCATGTGTATACTGATGAAAAATGACATAAAAAATTACTCATGATATTGTATTTTATTTTTGGGAAACAGAACATCGTTGAACGTGCCATTGAACCAGAAGCAAAAACTAGCGTCCTTGACACTTTCAAAACAGATGTAGAAGACTTCGTCATGGGTTTAGAGGACGACATAGAATTGCTATTCATCCCACTCTTTCATGTATCTATCAAACATTATACGCTGCTCACATTCAACTTTATCTCCTACGACTGGACACACTACAACTCCTTGAGGCAAACCACGTACGAAAAGGGCAAGGTGGATGCAGAATTAATGAAGAAGACCTTAGAGCCTATCGTCGGGAAGAAAGTTGATATGATGAGGGAGGGATGCCCGGCGAAGATGGAGTATGAGAGCATAGTGCTGAATTGTTCTCCATGATGCCCACAACAATAGGCACCCAACTGCCTCTTATACACGGCGTATTATATGATGAGCTTGATAACTACTCCCTTCGAAATACCGAGAGGAAATGACGATGACACTCACCAGAAAATTACAATAATGAGGTTGGGATGGGCTAAGAAGTTGCTTTCAAGCGAATATGTAACACTACCAACCTAGCAATGACATTGTAAAACAATAATGTAATTGGGCAAGGAACTTTTGTCTTTTATAACGTCTGGTCTGCTCTGTCTTTTATAATAAAATCAATTTTGAATTATATTTACATTGTTAGAACCATGGAGGATGGTCATTCTCCGTATCAAAACCACGCAAAGTTTGACTTTTATTTACGTATGAAAGTCTGAACTACACATAAAATCCTACTACCAAGAAAAAAACCTGAAGCTACAGCTTCGACATAGTGTGGGTTGGCAATCACTTCATCGTCAATGTGTGTAAGTGTAACATCGTCAGAGCAAATCACTCCATCGTCCGATCTCGACAACCTGTGGCTCTTCCAGCATAACAAAAACTAGGTCGCGGCGATCCCGGACCCAGTAACCAACATCATGGCACACAGTCGATGAAGTACACGAACACGGACAGTCCACTCGGCACATCTCAGTCTTCTGATGAAGTGCACGAACATGAAACACTATGCATCGTCAGAGCAAATCACTTCATCATCAACGTGCTTAGACGGAATACCGTGCATAGTCAGAGCGAATCAACATATAGGCGCTTCGACAGAGTGTGGGTTGGTAATCAACCCAAACCCTGAGGATCTTCTAGTAACCAACATCATGGCATACAGTCGATGAAGTGCACGAACACGGACAGTCCACTAGGCACATGTCAGTCTTCTGAAGGACTTCACCACTAAAGCTTCTTCGAACGAGGAGATCGACAACCAATAGGAAAGCGTCTTGCGAAGGCGGGGGATCGATAGAGTCCATCTTCACAAGAAAAGCTAAGTAAGACAAGAACAAACTCTCCCTACACTACTGCCATTTATAGTCAAGGACAACTCGAACTCATGCGCCAAGTGGCGGTCACTTCGAATTCAATTCAATTAATTTGCATTAATACCAATGCATCTGCCCCTTCACAAGAAAAGCTAAGTAAGACGAGAACAAACTCTCCCAACTACTGCCATTTATATGCCATTAATAGCAAGGAATCTGCCCCTTCGAATTCTGCCAAGTCAACGCCATTCTCCGTGTACTGATGCGCCCAATTGAAGGATAATTGGAAAAAAAAGTTTATTATTAGAGCATCACCAACCCTATTGTGAGTTTAGAAAAAATGGTTGCCACGTAGGAATGACAAGCATATTTTTCAAAAGTACTTCTCTAATGCAATTGTGAAATAAATTGTGAAGTTGTCATGGCAAGGAGAATGTGAAGTTGGTTGTCTAGATCTAGACAATGCACTTCAAAATGACCTTATGTCCACATCATCAATTATGAATAAAAAATATATATATATATATAATAAGAAGTGAAAAAGTTGTCTTGGAAGTTGAAAAAAAAGTAATTTTATTGTCTTCTCAAACTTTTGCATTGGAGAACATATTTTTATCTCATTGTCTTGTGTGAATGTCATCTTGCCACATAGGAAAGACATTGTCTTATGTCTCATGACACATAGGATTCACAACATAAAACAAGACAATAGGGTTGGAGATGCTCTTAAGTCAATGACGTTTCATTTGATTCTATTGCTCTTTGTCGCTATTTCGCTTCCGTACTTTACAATTACGAAAATCGTGAATCGATTTTTTACAAACTCTACAAATTCTAGGCTTCAGAATAGTCTGACTTACTTTAGGCTGGCTTGATTTCCTATGAGAATGCCTTCCTTTTGTTGCTACCAGATTTGGCTCTTTAAAAGATTCATGCACTCCATGAACTGCATCAGCTACCATTTTTTCTTCTTCACCAATATCGGTCACCATTTTTTTCAACTCCATCAGAACAGATGACATCAACTCCGTTCCCTTCTCTTGAATTTTGCTCGATGTTTTACAATAATACGTAAACAGATTAACTTGTTCATTAATACCACCATACCTTCTGCTCTCAATACTGTCTTGGTGGATGAATCTTCTTTATGTGCCAGGTCCGGAGAGATAACTCTCTTTGCAATCCTTAAGCCAACGAGTTTTTATCAAGTTCTTTGGAATATCTCCAATTTGCAATCTCTTTATTGCAGAAAAATATGCCTACAAGGAATCCCCTTGGTCTCCATCCACAAGCAATCACAGTTTATGATGTTGTCAGCCCGATCAAATGTAACCTTCCGGTTGATACTGTTTGGCGACATATAGTTTTGGATAGTGCAAACTTCTGCCTCTTTTATGATGTGATGGTGGAGAACAGTATATGTATCAGAACGTGTGATTTCTTTCCTTACCTCTATATACACCGTTTTAGTGTAAATTGCGACAAATTTATCTTCTATTTCGGCCATGCAAATTTTTTTCACAGCTGGTGTTGAGAGTTTATCAGTGACATGCTTACTTATCTGGCCGTAACGTAAGGCCGCCAAACCGTGGTCACAATTTTGAAGGGCCTTCCATAGTGGCAGCTTCTCATTCAAAAATCTTTTCAGAAATGCGTTCATAGATTCACATCTATTTGTTGCAGTAGAACCACTAAAATAATTTCCATGTAAGAATGTATCCGCCCATCGCTTCCTCGTTCTATACTCATTGTTCTTTACATTATAATCCCTTAGCATCTGCTGCCAACGGTTTTCAAATTCTTCGACTGAATAGTACATGTTTAGAAAACATGGACAGTAACTAAAGTTTTAATATTGTAACAACAACATACTTCAAAGTAAAGTAGCAAGTGTGCGATGTACCTTTTAATCAGAAGACTCAATTCATTTGCAAAACCATCTCGGTGTACATGTTTAGCTGAATTGTTTAGGATATGCCATGAGCACGTTCGATGAACTACGTTGGGCATTAAATCCTTAATTACTTTATTTATGGATCTGCAACCATCCGTGAGAACTGTCACTGGTAATTTGCCATTCATACACTCTTGGAATTTTTTTTAAAACCCAAGAATATGTCTCTGCAGTCTCATTATGGATCATTACAAACCCAAACACACAAGTCATTGCATGATTGTTTGTATCCACTAGAACCACCAACGGCATTTGACTTCTATTTGTTTTATTTGTAGAATCAAATGCTAGTGAATTTTCAAATAATTCGTAATCGAATCGACATGCACCGTCAGCCCAGAAGAGATGGGTCAATCTGGAATTTTCGTCTACCTTGTACGCGTAGAAGAAATAAGGGTCAATGCCCTCCTTAGATTGAAGAAATATAAGTATTGTCGTAGCATCAACATCGTCTAGTGCTCTACTATCTTTAGCTAAAGCGTTGTATAAATCTTTTTTTGTCCATCCAACCTTATCCTAGCCACCTTTCTGGTGGACAAGTAAATTCCATATATCTCCAGTCCCCATCCCTGATTGCTTCTTAAGCTTAGTTTGTTCCAACTCTGCGGGTGATATCTTACGATGGGATCTCAAAAAAACTATTTCATAATCATTTGCCAGGTTATGGTTGTGATGTACGTGAAATTTTTTGATGACACACAGCTTTATAGAATTGGTGTACCCAATATGAAAAATTGCTTTACAACCACTTCTGCTTTCACTTCTTGGCTCACGAACCCTGTTAGAAGCTTCATTGTATTTCTTCTGTCTGAATCCTGCATTCGAACAACACCAACTATGGACCATCACCATCCCAGATTTGTTTTTCTTTACTTCGTTCTTTCTAATACAGAAACCAAATGCTTTTGAATATATCCGGTAGAATGTCTCTGCTTCTTCAATAGAGTTGATCTGTAAGCCAACAATATCTTCATCTAAGAGATCCTTTGGTCTTTGTTAATGTTGGCAGACTACAATATTTTTTTCATCGTCGATGCATCAAAATCCAATGGAGATTCACCATCGTCCCTAAGAACAGAATAAAACAAAATAAGTATGAGAAATCAATGTAAAAATATAATACATTTCTTAAATCCTTTAGAAAGGGTGATGCGAAATAACATTTCATTGTTTGCGTTGATGTCATCGTCATCGTTATGATGCATTCCTCCATTGTTTTCTTCCTCTTGTTCTTTATTGTCTCCTAAGTAAACAGCTTCCAAACTTTGCTCATCATCCAAATCATCTGACACTGCTTTTAAAGCGAAGCTTTCTTCATCAACTAATTCTTCCACCCGACGATCAGTTTCTCCATGTGACGTCGCCATTGAAGAAAATAGAGTGTGTTAGAAACAAACAGAAGAAACGAAGGACAAAAAACAATACAAAAAGAAAGAGTAATGCTATTCGTACCTCCAAATTGTCCCTCTAATATATCCCTCCTTATGTGGCATCTGATGTGGCATATTAAATAATATTGTATGCCATCTGACATGACCGATGATATGGCAAATTTTAACCCAAAAAGTTAACTACCCAATTTTGTCCATATTAATTTAAAGTTAATATTAATGTTAATTTAATGTTAATATTAATGTTAATATTAATGTTAATGTTAATGTTAATATTAATATTAATGTTAATGTTAATATTATTGTTAATGTTAACGAAAATATTAATTTTAATGTTAATGTTAATGTTAATGTTAATGTTAATGTTAATGTTAACATTAATTTTAATGTTAATTTTTATTTTTAATGTTAATTTTAATGTTAATTAACATTAATTTTAATGTTAATTAACATTAATTTTAATGTTAATCCCAGGGAAACCTGAATACGAGATGTATAGTGATTTAGATCTCATTAATCTGTCGTGGGGTGAATGGTTCTTCTGACATTAGCATGCATGCATGCATGCATTTCTTTCTATTTTTCATATTTACTAGTAAATGTACGTGCTTTGCACGTATACAAACGTATAATAAGAATTTTATCCAATTATAGTTAAATACGCTTCTAACTCATTTGGTTAAGGTGCAAGGTATTTTTTGTTTGGTTGAGTTCGATTCTCCATTTTGACAAAATTTTACTTTTTTCAACAATTTTTTACATGATTAATTTTTTTAAATAAAATGGACTGTGATATAATGACGGCTAAGACGGCTCACTTTTGAGCCGTTTTGAAACTCATTATATAGTAGAAGATATGATATCAGTATCTTAACATTAATACAACATCTCAGTGTAATCATATCCCAGAGATTTCGACATTTTCGCACACAGATTTTACCTTCTTCAAGATGAATTTTGGCGGTGCAAATTCCACTCATATTTACGGTATCAGTGCCATTCACCATAATTAATGGTGATCGATAGACATTTATACAAGAAGAGTGGCCCGGGGAAGATATGAAAAAATTGGTTTTTTTTTTCACAACCCTTTAAAATCTATTTATACAGCCAAACTATTCATCTTCACCAGCCTTCAAAACTAATTTATATAGATTCAAAACTAAACTAAATAGCCAAACTATTTAAAATTTACAACCCTTCAGAACAGTCTCAAAATGGAGAAGAGCAAAACCTACATTTGCGGATGGGCCAACATCATCAAGGAGATCCTAGCTATGGTTTTGGTACTAGCTGAAATGTCGTCTGAGGAGGTCGTCCGCTTTTCTTTCATATGCCGGTCGTGGTGGAAGACGGTCTACTGTCCATGCTTCTGGTCAGACGTCAAGTCAATCCAGTGGTGCCGCAGGGTTAACCTAACCTCGAAAATTGACGAGGCGGTGAACAAGCTAGTGGCACACAGTGAAGGAAAAGAAATGGACTCAAAATTAGTTTAGATTAATCATACTGGTAATTTCTTGGTGTATTAGAACAAATTAAATTTGATTACAATTAGAATTCTTAATTTTTATAATATTAGGTTGTTAATTTGATTTGCATTACATTAAATCTTTACATAGATCGGAGAATGGCCATTCTCCGTGTTGTTTAACTTAGTATGGAATAATTTGGGACGGGTAATAGCCATTCTTCGTGCTCCTAACATGGAGAATGGCCATTCTCCATTCTTCTAACACGGAGAATGGTACATTTAGGACGGGGAATGGTACATTTAGGAATGGCCATTCTCCGTTCTTCTAACATGGAGAATGGTACATTTAGGACGGAGAATGGTACATTTAGGAATGGCCATTCTCCATTCTTCCAACACGGAGAATGACCATTTCTAAATTTATCATTCTCCGTCCTAAATGTACCATTCTCCGTGTTAGAAGAACGGTGAATGGTCATTCCTAAATCTATCATTCCCCGTCCTAAATGTACCATTCTCCGTGTTAGAAGAACGGAGAATGGCCATTCTCCGTGTTAGGAGCACGGAGAATGGCCATTACCCGTCCCAAATTGTTCCATACTAAGTTAAAAGCATATAATAGCACCCAAAAATGTTAAAAATATAAAAATTCTACAGAACCCACACACCAGACTCGAACCTACGCCTTCCATGTAAAAGCCAAACAGCACAACCAACTAAGCTTAGAATAAGAAGAGTCACTGGAGGTCATTGAATATCCCCAACTTCCAATAAGGAATAAGATATTGAATATCCCCAACTTCCAATAAGGAATAAGATATTGAATATCCCCAACATCCAATAAAGAATAAGAAGAGTCGGTTAGGAACGTGTATATATACACATAGGGGTCCCCATTCATTTGAGTAGGTTGCACATTTAACATGTCTCCAAAAAGATCATCTGGTTGGAAACCATGGCCAGAGTCTTCTTTCCGTCATCGTCGAGCCTCTCCGCATGGAGCACCCTCTGCGCCGCCTCCGACCCATGACTGGCTGGTAGAGGTTGCAGACTTCCTGACCTCTTGTGGGTTGTCACTGGAGGTCATCGTTCGACCTCTTCATCCAGCGCCCAACTTTGACCTGTTGCCGATCATTTCGGAGGAATAGGATTCTCTGGAGAAGAGGGAAGGGTTTCGCCGCCTGTGCCATAGGGCGGGTGTGCGCACCCTGCAGGACTTTGCGGAGATCCTCTGCGAGGCTAGTGAGGGGTCTACGTAGACCTCTTATTTTTCTATTTTTTTAGTTTTTTACAGTTTTTTTCCTCCTTTTGTATCCTTCGCCGGAGAATGTTCCGGCGAAGAAGCTGGGATTTAATGCAATATAATATTTTGTTAACTAAATTTGGTTTCGGCTACAAGCAACTAACTGTTTTATCTATTTTTTAATTTACAAATCTTGTTACGTCAAATCCATATATCAGGGACGATATCTCCATCAATGACTTGTTACGTCATAGAATTGATTATGCTGCCAGCGTCAATTACCATCAAATCCATCTTAAATATGATTACAAAGTAAACTAGAGGACAACTTTGAGTGTTTCAATTTTACTCTTTTCAAGTACACAGTCTTGTTACCAAGTCGTCAAACGTGAAAAATTCGGGATGGCAAAAATACGAGTATAGAACGGCTCAATGCAAAAAAATACATTCAAAAATTTAATCAAATATTCAAAAAATAAAAATATTGAGATTAAAAACTTCACATTCTTAAATATGTTGTCAAATTTTGTTAATTAAACATGTTTCCACTACATTTTTTGTGCCAAATTTTTCAATAATTTATATGGAACACGTTTAAAACTTCGCATGCTTAAAGTTTATGTAGTGATTTTATGTAGATATATACTAGTAATAATAGTAATAAATTTAATTTTGGAAAGTAGTTTTTAAAATTTAATAGTAATAAATTATCATGACCTGCACCCAGTGTAGGGGCACGAGAAGTGGGTACGTCCAACCTACGCCGCAGTGCGGCGGTAGAACGCTGTTCTAAGTCACTATCTAACCAACAACTCACGCAATTATATAATGTACTTGTCAAATCTCAACTCCGAACGGAGGATAAGTATAGATATAATGAAATCTCAATCACAGTCTAAGCACAATATGATAACACAGAAGTTTATAACTAAGACTAAATAATAACAACAAAACCAACTACTAAATAATAATAATCTCGAAACAATATCAAAACAAAATATATCTCAACTTATTTACAATTCAAGTTCTAAAAAATGAAACTAAACCAAGTCAACTAGCTAGTCTCCCGATCACTCTGAGTGTCGAGGCCAAAGATAGCTAAAATATCTCCTGGTCTATAGTAAGTAGGGCAAGTGTCCTCAGGGCAATCATCTGTAAAATTTTCAACAGGTCCAGTCAGGACAGGAACAAATACAACTCATCTAGAAAACCCAAGTAAATGACAGAGAACTATAAAGCAGTTATAGACAATTTTATTGATGAACATGGTACTTTATATTCAGGTGATGGTATAGAGAAACAGTTAAGATACAAGGAAAGTAAGGTAACTAAAACAAGAGAAGAATCATGGCAATAAAGACTGTAAAATAGAATCTAGCTGAACTAGAGTAACATGGTATAAGTCCAGACAGTAAATGTAGACAAGTGTAAACTCTAATGTAAGTCCAGTACAAGATGAATCTAATACAAGATGAATTCAGTACGAGACGATTCCAGTCTTAGTGATCAATGATTCCAAGGTGAGTCCAGCCTATACTCTAATAGTGTGTTTTTAAAATACCGAGGTCGACATGTAAACGGGTATAGGTAATCCGGCACATCACACACTCGGCCGGGTGTGCGATGGCTATCATTCCAGTTTGATTCCAGCATTTGGGGTGATTCCAGAATTAGGGTATGTCTACATGTCTTACTCAAGTATTTCCCCACCCAGTAAGTACAAGTGAATCCAGAATACGACACGAGAATCGAGATGAGTCTAGCCAAATATGATAATACCAGCAATGATTCTAGAATAATTCAAGTAATAGAAGCCAGACATGATGATACCAACAATGATTCCAGTAATAGAGGCCAGACAAAATGGTATGTGTGTCGCATATATGAATCCGGAAATATCCATACGTGTTGTAACAGAGAATCACATAAAAATAACTAGAACTCAAGTACAGTAATTGACAAGTAAATGAGAGAACTATCAGAGAATGTACTCGCCTGATACTCTGAAAAGAGTAATATAATATCAGATGTCTGTACCGGAGTCACAATGTCCTAAATAGAGCAATATGGGTTATAATGTGTTTAAAATAAGATAAATGAAGATTACGATGTAATCTACATGATTTTTAGGTCAAACTAGGTTAAAGTCAACTCTGATCAACCCTTGTTGGTTTAGTCTAATCTAGGCCTTGGCTAAGTTAGATCATTAGTACTAATATGGTATCAACCATGCCTTGGGTCTAGGTTCAAACTCATCTAGGTGTTTTATATCTTATAGTACGACTATGGACACTATATATAAACCCTCACCAAGCTACTATGACAAGCATAAGTATATCTTATAGACTTACAATTTTACTCACTACTATATGTTATAATAGCTATACATACATTACATTACCTTAACACACACACACACACACACACACACACACACACACACACACACACATATATATATATATATATATATATATATATATATATATATATATATATATATATATATATATATATATATATATATCATTCATATCCCATATACATGCATACTTCAGTTCATGCATTATATCCATTCACATATCATTAAGTTGCATACATATACTTATTTTTATTACATACATGTCATTCATGCATATTACATACTTACATGCATCTATACATTATATACAACATGTAAAAATAGAAGAGGGAAAAAAGGGGGAAAAGTGAAATGAAAAGGGAAGGGAATAATGTATGAAAAAGGAAAAACAGTGGACATATACATGCTTGCATCATATATTCTACATTACCATACATGCTATCATTATATATTACATTACATTATGTATACATTATGCATTCATATCTATCATTACATGTATACCTTCCATTCGTATCTATCATTCATTATATACTTTCATGCATTATTGTATATCATTCTTTTATTTATGCATTGCTTACATACATTACATTTATTGCATTCCTACATGCTTGCATTCAACCATATATATACATTAATATAAAGAGGATACATATCATATGTATATCATTTCATTCATCTGACATATCATGCATTACATACTCTACATTCATTTAATATCCATACTACATAGGCTCATAGGTTACACAAAATGCCTAAGTCGTATAGTCACTCTTCTACTTAAAACTAATACTGTACCAATTGAGCCTTCACTAAATTCTAGTATTAAAGTATGTTGTATTCCTTCGTGTTAGCTTTCCGAAACTTCAAACGGATCGCATTTTCGTGTCCGGAAGCTCCCGAAAATCGCGAAAACACCGAAACGCGTTTGTCTTTCGGACAGCTGACACTCAAACAGTTTTACAGAAAGTTCTAGAACAACTTTGGCTTATTAAAAGATATATTTGGAAAGCTAACTTCGATACGGTTCTTTTAAAAAAAATAGAAGATTAATCGGATTTCTAAGCTAAAAGTTATGATATTTCTAAGTTACTTTGGTTAATAAAAACGTGGATGAATATTATGACGAATTTGAGTTATTTCGGATAAAAGAAACACATGTAGGCCAAGATACTTGGATACCAACATAGGTATCCAAATGAAACTCATTCTAACCATCCTAACTAAGATCAATCCACTCTCTAACCATTCTAAAACTGAATTTAAATATCTATTTAAACTATTATCATACATACATACACATGGGGTGTCCTAATTTTGGATCTATCAAGTAGGACACAAGACACATATCTAAAATCCTCAAGAGGGCTCCAAATGGCCTCAAATTTGAATCTAAATGGGGTACATGCATGGGGGTGGATCGGAAGTTTTGGTGGAGGGATGTAAGGATTTGGAGATCAAATCAAGGAGGGAAGCTCTCTAATTTGTAGAAGAACACTTTGTGAAGGAAAAGAGACAAGATGGAATAAAATGAAAGGAAGGGAGGCTAACCTACCTATAGTGGCTGCCCTTAGATGAATTAGGGTTAGGCTTTAGATGTAGATGAGTGGTTAGGACTTGTCCACCCAATTTCAAGTCATCCTATTGGTCCAATTAGTCCTAAGGCTTTCTTTTTCACAAATATCCTAAGAAAAATATCCTACTACTATAATATCTAGATATCACTAACCTTGGCACTTAGTAGGAATGTTCTAACTATGATTCTAACCTCAAGACTAATCTAGATTAGGTTAAACTTCTAGGTTAAGGGTTAACTAAAGGATTAGTATAATATTTAATTAATATAAATTATAATTTCACAAAATTTCAAAAATACCCTCATTTGGAAAACTAGATGTTACAAGTCTTACCCCCTTAGAAGAATTTCGTCCTCGAAATTAAGATGATCGTACTCCTACTAGGTCAAACCCCTAATCAAATTAAGGTTGATAGATAACATGCAACACAATCCTACTGGTCGTGATTCCACAGTCTCGATCAGGGTAACTACGCTATCTAACATATCACAAGCATATCCTGACAGGTACTAATAGAAATCACACATAAAGGTGGAAAAGAAGAACAAAAAGGACAAACCTGCTAAACCGCCATCCGTAGCGTCGGTCTACTCGACTGTCAGCGCAAATGCCCTGCCACTCTGGGTATATCCCTTTGATGGTGCGGGGCACGATGCTGCGCTACAGATGGCCTAGCTTCCTCTATCTAATCCATGATACTCAAGTAACACCCACACTGATATTCTATTCCATCATACTAGGGCACCATCTATATGGTATCTATTCTGAAATCTGATAATCATACCCGTCTATCCAGAACCATGTTACCAGAATCCTCGTTACGCCAGTAAGTACAACAGCGATAATCCATAGAGTTCGCAACTAAGGTATATACCTCTAGAATCATGATATTTAAAATTTTTACACTGCCGCTAGGTTGGCTGCGAAAACTTTAAATTTCCACACCCGAGAAATACATCCAAAATTAGACTCTATCTCATCGCCAAACCAGCTAATATGGCTATAGAAGACTCTAAATTCCATGACTGAGGCAACCTAGCCCATAATGTTCATCTTGGTAGAAAATCAAGTCAATAATGAATACCAAGAATCAAATTCAACAACGAATAAGGAAAATAGACAGATACTGTCAGAATCGAATTTCGAGATAGTTTATGAGATTCTCAAGGGTCATCCCAGGAATCTTCTCAAGTAGTCCTAACTGTGATTGAGTACTCTCTCAACTAAAGCTTATTCCTTAGTTCCTATCGCAGGCGCGCAGCAGTACAACTAATCGTTGCACTACCACGACATCGTACTAATACGACACTCGACCTGCATGGGCCACCACTAAAAATGTGTCACGACCCGCACCCAGTGTAGGGGCACGAGAAGTGGGTACGTCGAGCCTATGCCGCAGTGTCGACGGTAGAACGCTGTTCTAGGTCACTATCTAACCAACAACTCACGCAATTATATAATATACTTGTCAAATCTCAACTCCGAACGGAGGACAAGTATAGATATAATGAAATCTCAATCACAGTCTAAGCACGATATGATAACACAGAAGTTTATAACTAAGACTAAATAATAACAACAAAATCAACTACTAAATAATAATAATCTCGAAACAATATCAAAACAAAACATATCTCAACTTATTTACAATTCAAGTTCTAAAACATGAAACTAAACCAAGTCAACTAGCTAGTCTCCCGATCACTCTGAGTATCGAGGCCAAAGGTAGCTAAAACATCTCCTGGTCCATAGTAAGTAGGGCAAGTGTCCTCAGGACAATCATTTGTAAAAAATTTAACAGGTCCAGTCAGGACAGAAACGAGTACAACTCATCTAGAAAACCTAAGTAAATGACAGAGAACTATAAAGCAGTTATAGACAGTTTTATTGATGAACATGGTACTTTATATTCAGGTGATGGTGTAGAGAAACAGTTAAGATACAAGGAAAGTAAGGTAACTAAAACAAGAGAAGAATCATGACAATAAAGACTGTAAAATAGAATCTAGCTAAACTAGAGTAACATAGTATAAGTCCAGACAGTAAATGTAGACAAGTTTAAATTCCAATGTAAGTCTAGTACAAGATGAATCTAATACAAGATAAATCTAGTACGAGACGATTCCAGTCATAGTGATCAATGATTCCAAGGTGAGTCCAGCCTATACTCTAACAGTGTATTTTTAAAATACCGAGGTCGACATGTAAACGGCTATAGGTAATCCGACACATCACACATTCGGCCGGATGTACGATGGCTATCATTCCAGTTTGATTCCAGCATTTGGGGTGATTCCAGAATTGGTGTATGTCTACATGTCTTACTCAAGTATTTCTCCTCCCAGTAAGTACAAGTAAATCTAGAATACGACACGAAAATCGAGATGAGTCCAGCCAAACATGATGATACCAGCAATGATTCCAGTAATAGAAGCCAGACATGATGATACCAACAATAATTCCAGTAATAGAGGCCAGACAAGATGGTATGTGTATCGCATACATGAATCCAGAAATATCCATACGTGTTGTAACAGAGAATCACATAAAAATAACTAGAACTGAAGTACAGTAATTGACAAGTAAATGAGATAACTTTCTGAGAATGTACTCGCCTGATACTCTGAAAAGAGTAGTGTAATATCAGATGTCTGTACCGGAGTCACAATATTCTAAATAGATCAATATGGGTTATAATGTGTTTAAAATAAGATAAATGAAGATTACGATGCAATCTATATGATTTCTAGGTCAATCTAGGTTAAAGTCAACTCTGGTCAACCCTTATTGGTTTAGTATAATCTAGGCCTTGGCTAAGTTAGATCATTAGTACTAATGTGGTATCAACCATGCCTTGGGTCTAGGTTCAAACTCATCTAGGTGTTTTATATCTTAAAGCATGACTATGGGACACTATATATAAACCCTCACCAAGCTATTAAGACAAGCATAAATATATCTTATAGACTTACAATTTTATTCACTACTATATGTTATAATTGCTATACATACATTACATTATCTTAACACACACACACACACACACACACACACACATATATATATATTTTTTATTTATATATATATATATATATATATATATATATATATATATATATATATATATATATATATATATATCATTCATTCATATCCCATATACATGCATACTTCAGTTCATGCATTATATCCATTCACATATCATTAAGTTGCATACATATACTTATTTTCATTACATACATGTCATTCATGCATATTACATACTTACATGCATCTATACATTGTGTACAACATATAAAAATAGAAGAGGGAAAAAAGGAGGAAAAACTGAAATGAAAAGGGAAGGGAATAATGTAAGGAAAAGGGAAAACAGTGGACATATACATGCTTGCATCATATATTCTACATTACCATACATGCTATCATTATATATTGCATTACATTATGTATACATTATTCATTCATATCTATCATTACATGTATACCTTGTATTCGTATCTAGCATTCATTATATACTTTCATACATTATTGTATATCATTCTTTCATTCATGCATTTATGCATTGCTTACATACATTACATTGATTGCATTCCTACATGCTTGCATTCAACCATATATATACATTAATATAAAGAGGACACATATCATATATATATCATTTCATTCATCTGACATATCATGTATTACATACTCTACATTCATTTAATATCCATACTACATAGGCTCATAGGTTACACAAAATGCCTATATCGTATAGTCACTCTTATACTTAAAATCAATACTGTACCAATTGGGCCATCACTAAATTCTAGATTAACGTATGTTGTAGTCCTTCGTGTTAGCTTTCCGAAACTTCGAACGGATCACATTTTTGTGCCCGGAAGCTCCCGAAATCGCAAAAAACACCGAAACGCGTTTGTCTTTCAGACAGCTGACACTCAAACAGTTTTACAGAAAGTTCTAGAACAAATTTGGCTTATTAAAAGATATATTTGGAAAGCTAACTTCGATACGGTTCTTTTAAAAAATGGAAGATTAATCGGAGTTCTAAGCTAAAGTTATGACATTTCTATGTTGCTTTGGTTAATAAAAACGTGGATGAATATTATGACGAATTTGAGTTGTTTTGGACAAAAGAAACACATGTAGGCCAAGATACTTGGATACCAACATAGGTATCCAAATGAAACTCATTCTAACCATCCTAAATAAGATCAATCCACTCTTTAACCATTCTAAAACTGAATTTAAATATCTATTTAAACTATTATCATACATACATACACATGGGGTGTTCTAATTTGGGATCTATCAAATAGGACACAAGACACATATCTAAAATCCTCAAGAGAGCTCCAAATGGCCTCAAATTTGAATCTAAATAGGGTACATGCATGGGGTGGATCCTATGGATTCAAAACTAACTAATATGTATAGGAAATCAATTTAGAGGGTTGGTTTTACCTATTGGGAGTGGAATCCCAATGATACTCCTAAGGACACGACTCCGACAAGGACACGACTCCGACACGAAGATCTTCCAAAAAGGACACTCCTTCTTGCACTTTACTCCAAATCTTTGCTAGCACCCTCCCTTGGTAGTATGAGAAGGTTGGATGGAAGTTTTGGTGGAGGGATGTAAGGATTTGGAGATCAAATCAAGGAGGGAAGCTCTCTAATTTGGAGAAGAACACTTTGTGAAGGAAAAAAGGCAAGATGTAATAAAATAAAAGGAAGGGAGGCTAACCTACCTATAGTGGCTGCCCTTAGATGAATTAGGGTTAGGTTTTAGATGTAGACGAGTGGCTAGGACTTGTCCACCCAATTTCAAGTCCTCCTATTGGTCCAATTAGTCCTAAGGCTTTCTTTTTCACAAATATCCTAAGAAAAATATCCTACTACGATAATATCTAGATATTACTAACCTTGGCACTTAGTAGGAATGTTCTAACCATGATTCTAATCTCAAGACTAATCTAGATTAGGTTAAACTTCTAGGTTAAGGGTTAACTAAAGGATTAACACAATATTTAATTAATATAAATTATAATTTTACAAAATTGTCAAAATGACCAAAATACTCCTAGGCTAAAAAGTAGTAATATGACATTCTAATCACATGACTAGGTTCCCTTGGTCATGGTTAGTCTCTAGGCTTAGCAAAACTAGAGTTTAACTAGTTAACCATCAAAATCACCATTCAATATTTTAAATAGTTTTAAATTAATTAAAAATCACTAAAAATCACAATATAATTTAAATATCATTATTAAATGATTATAATCACAAAATTTCAAAATTACCCTTATTTGGAAAACTGGGTGTTACAAAATTCGACCGTCTTATACTAGTAATAATAGTAATAAATTTAATTTAAGACTCAAAACTATTCTAATTTTTTTCACTTTCCAAGGTCATATAAGATGGTCGAATTTTCTCTCTTCTTCTTTCAAACCCTCTTCCTTCTCTTAAACCTTTTTCTTATCAAAATATCGCCGAAGAAACAACGACTGTTTCCGAAGGAGAAGAATCCACAAAGGGATACAATACAGGCCCGAAGGGCAGAACTTGCAAGGGCGGCGAAAGCCAAGATTATGGTCGCTAGGACAGAGGCCGAAGCACCGGCAGAGACGACGAAAGCGGTGGCGGCAGCCAAGCCGCCTGTAAAAAGGCTAAAAAACTCATTGCTCGACAAAGACCGGAAAATCTATCTTCGATACAGAGTCGTCGGAAGACTCAACTTATGAAGATCGAAGGCGTACTCAAGCGAAGGCTAAGGTGGCAACAGATACAAAGTTATCAGCATACTCTGAGAATTTTGAATCCTCATCAGAAGAGGAAGAGCAATCATCAAATAAGTCACAGGATAGGGAGGAGGTAAAAAAATTTAAAGACTCTAAATCTAAGAAGATTTACAATAAATATTTCAAGAAAAAGACTGTTATGCTTGGAAGATCAATTAAGATGGATGATGTCGAAGACGAAGCTTTCCTGGATATATTGAAATTCTATCAATTGGAGAAACTGAACAAATCCTGTCTTGAAAAAATCTTCCAAACAATAGTAAGAGAATTTTACTCAAACCTTCCGGCTGAAATTAAAGAAAACGAAGAGGATCAACAACTGGTGTTTCTGAGAGGGAAACTGATTAGGGTAAATGTTGCTGTCATCAACGAATTTTATGGATTTGGTCCAGTTCCTGAGTTTGATATGAAAGATATTAATAATGTTTCCACGAGGGATGCAATTCATGAGATTACAGGTGTATCAGTGGGTGCCAAGACCCCTCAAAATGTATACAAAGATTAATTAAAAATTTTGTAAAAATTATTGCATGCCTACGTATCTCAAATACTCAACCCTACTAGACATGAGTTTTCCATCCATCCCGAGAGAGTAAATTTTTTTATTATATGGGGAAGAAATAAAGGATGGATATAGGTTCTTACATGTTCAGTAGAATGATGCATCTCGTGGGAAAACCAATTGCAAGGATAGCTCTCCCTTTTGGAGGATTTGTATGCTCAATAGCTAGTAAACATTCTGTCCCAAGCTTAGCAGGGGATGTTTATATTAAAAACAAAGGCCCCATGAGAAAACTAACCTTCACTCGAATGTTTAGAAAACAGGCAGCAGCTGCAAGCAAACCATCAACATCTGGAAAACCATCAACTTATGGAATCAAAAACACTAAGGACAGGGTTGATGATCTATACAATTTTGTTGCTGCAAACTTTGAGAATGTCTTCAAAGAGATGAATACTATATCCGACAACCAAAAATTGATTCTGGATAAGATTAACCAAATAGAGGTTGAATTTGCTGACCAAGAATAAGATTTTTCTTCCCTCGTGAAGAAGGTAAATGGGGCTAGCCCAAACTCTTATGTAAAAATACACACTGTGCACATTGACACTCTAATGCTAGCCCACACTTTGATACTTTTATTTATGTTTTTGGATGTCATTTCTATATATACAGTGAGTCCATATTGACTATAATTTTTCTTATTTCGTCCCCCAAGGTGTAGGTGAAGGATATTTTGAGGAAGAAGAAGAAAAAAAAAGAAGAAGATGATGAAGATGGAGATGAAGATTCATCATTTGAGTTTTGAAGCTTTTATTTTAATTTGGAAGTAATATTTAAATTGTAAGATGGTTCTGAATATTTGTTGGTCTTGGCGGTCAAACTAAATTTTGTGTCTGAAATATTGTAAGACTAAACTTTTCGCTTGTACTAAGTGCATAGTTCGTAATTTATTTGGAAAATGTAATATGGTCTTGAATTTAGGGTAGGTCTAATATTTTTTGGATTATTGTATTATGAATTATGCAGGTTCTATGTTGAATTACTAACGTAGATTGGGCAGATTACTGTAACATGGATTATGCAGTTTATTGGACTTGGAATGAAGTATACTTAATTTGATTATGATTTTTTGGTTGAAGCATTTATTTGATTTGTAGTTGGCCTTCACAGATGATATTGATCTTTTGGTGTATGTCTTTGATTTGTAGATGCCCTTCACAGATTTCATGAGTCCTGGTTGCATTCCTAGGGTTTACAGATGGCCTCATTACGGATGCATTCCAGGGATCGCTAAAACTTTATTTGATTGTAATGTGTTTTGCTTTCTGTAAAAAATCAGTACATCGATGCCATCAGTGTGAATTCGATGCCCGTGTAATACATAATGTAATCCTGCCTGTTCATCCCTTATTATTGCTGAAGCAAAGTATGTAATGTAAGAAAAATTCTCTTGGATAGTAGGTTAATTATATTCAAACACTCGCAAGAATTTTTGTGCAACCATACAGTGGAAGCCTGATAAAATGATATTCAGATTTTCTTGAATATGATTTAATATTAAATGAATATACTTTGGTAAATGATATTAAAAATACTGTAAATATTTGGTGAAAATGAATGAGATACATGAACATTTTCCGTCCTAAATGTACCATACTTTGTTAAAAGCACAGAGAGTGGCCATTCTCCGTGTTAAAAGCATGGAGAATGGCCATTCTCTGTGTTAA
The DNA here is from genome assembly GCA_029216955.1 of Iris pallida. Classification (NCBI taxonomy): domain Eukaryota; kingdom Viridiplantae; phylum Streptophyta; class Magnoliopsida; order Asparagales; family Iridaceae; genus Iris; species Iris pallida. The sequence goes on from JANAVB010021798.1 coordinate 26,002,438, forward strand.
AAGCACGGAGAATGACCATTCTTCCTGTTAAAAGAACGGAGAATGGCCATTCTCCATTTTAAAAACAAGGAAAATGGTCATTCTCTATGTTAAAAGAACGGAGAATGGCCATTCTCCGTGTTAAAAGCAAGGAGAATGGCCATTCTCCGTCCAAAATGTACCATACTTTGTTAACGTAAAAATTCGAATATACTTTGGTAAATGATATTTTTTTAAAACTAGTGTAAATATTAGAAAGATGGTTAATATGACAAAATGTCACAATACAAAAAAAAATATTCTCTTCGAAAATATTATCATTAGAAAAGTAAAAAAATATTTCGTCCGATCAATACAGATTTTTTTTAAAAATATGTGAGGAGATGATCCGCTCGACCTCAGAAGCAGGTTTCCTCAATTCACCACCACCACCATGACATGTAGCTTTATTAACAAAATATTAAATTGTTAGATGAAAAATAAATTTTCTAACAATGGCATGGACAATAAAATTATAGCGGTGCCGCTGGTACTTCTCCTAATTCGAGGAGGTCTCGACGACATCCGACGTGAACCGGACCGATTCCTCTCGGCACCACTGGTACTCCTCGTTGTTCTAGGAGGGCTCGACGACGTTCGACGCGATCCAGACCGATTCTTATTTCCTTCTTCATCTCTGTTTCTCTTTCCACCACCACCACCACCACCACCACCACGGCCTGTAACCAAAAAAAAATTACAAAATTTATACGTTGATGCGCAAAATATTAAATTGGATGGACAAAAGAGAGAGTAAATATGAGTTAGTTTAGAGTGTTCATTGAAAAAATTAAAGTGAAGAATGACCTACTAAAGCAAGTTACCAACAGGTCAAAAGTCAAAATCAGCATTAAATAATGTTTCTACTCTATTATTCAATCTGAAGCATTGGATCAACATCAAATGGTCCAGATTTGGGATGTATCGATACATCATTTTCCAGGGGATGTATTTTAGAACGACCCATATATATATATATATATATATATATATATATATATATATATAATAGGCTCCCCCCGGGGTCGAGCCCACCCCCTCCGGCTCCCCCGTGGTCGAGCCCCCCCGTCCTCTCTCGCTCCACCAGGGTCGAGCCCCCAGGCCGCCTCCTCCCATCCTCCGTCTGGGTCCGGCACCCACCTCCCAGTACTGTGCACCCCCCGACTCCCCTCGTCCCCTCCGCTCTTCTCGCCCCCCTGTCTTTTCCCACTGCCCCTGCTTTTTGGAAATTCGAAAAGATTTCAGGCGCAGGGGGGCACGAGACCCCCTCGGGCTTCGGTCCCGCGTTGGGAGCCCCCCTCCCTTCGGCTCCCCCGTGGTCGAGCTCCGCCGTGGCTCACCCAACCCTTTCCCCGGGGTCGAGCCCCTCCCCCTCCGGCTCCCCCGGGTTCGAGGCCCCCTCTCCCTCCCACCTCGCCTCTTCCAGCCGGCTTGCCCCTCCGTCGTGGCTCCCTCCCGGGTCGAGCCCCCTCCCCCGTGGCTCACTCCCTGGTCGAGCCCCCTCCCTCCGGCACCCTCATGGTTGAGCCCCCCTGGCGGATCCCCCCTCCGTCGTGGCTCCACCCCTTCCCCTCCCCGAGGTCGAGCCCCACCCCCTCCGGCTCCCCCGGGTTCGAAGCCCCCTCTCCCTCCCTTCTCGCCTCTTCCAGGTGGCTCCCCCCTCCGCCGTGGCTCCCTCCCTGGTCGAGCCCCCTCCGCCGTGGCTCCCTCCCTGGTCAAGCCCCCTCCCTTCCCCCTCCTTCCCTCTCCCCTTAGGGTTGAGCCCCCCTCCCCTCCGCCGTGGCTCACCTCCCCTCAGCGCTATATATATCAGGGTCGAGCCCCCTTCCCTCCGCCGTGGCTCTCCTCCCCTCCCTCCGTCGTGGTATAGCTCCGCTCCCCCCAAGGGTCGGGCCCCCCTCCGACTCCCCCATGGTCGAGCCCCCCCTCTCGCTCCCCCAGGGTCGAGCCCCCAGGCCGCCTCCTCCCATCCTCACTCTGGGTCCGGTACCCACCTCCCGGTACTGTGCGCCCCCCGACTCCCCTCGGCCCCCACGCTCTCCTCGTCCCCCCGTCTTTTCCCACCGCCCCCGCTTTTTTGAAATTCGTAACAATTTCAGGCACAAGGGGGTACGTGACCCCCTCGGGCTTCGGTACCGCGTTGGGAGTCCCCCCATCCTCCCCCCTCCCTCCCCCCCTCCGACTTCCCTGTGGTCGAGCTCCGCCGTGGCTCCCCCCATCCCCTCCCCGGGGTCGAGCCCCTCCTCCTCCGGCTCCCCCGGGTTCGAGGCCCCCTCTCCCTCCCTCCTCGTCTCTTCTAGGTGGCTCCCCCCTCCGCCGTGGCTCCCTTTCGGGTCGAGCCCCCTCCGTCGTGGCTCACTCCCTGGTCGAGCCCCCTCACTCCGGCTCCCTCGTGGTTGAGCCCCCCTGGCGGCCCCCCTCCGCCGTGGCTCTACCCCTCCCCCTCTCCGGGGTCGAGCCCCTCCCCCTCCGACTCCCCCGGGTTCGAGGCCCACTCTCCCTCCCTCCTCGCCTCTTCCAGGCGGTTCCCCCCTCCGTTGTGGCTCCCTCCCTGGTCGAGCCCCCTCCACCGTAGCTCCCTCCCTGGTCGAGCCCCCTCCCCCCTCCTCCCCTCTGCCCCCCAGGGTCGAGCCCCCCTCCCCTCCGCCGTGGCTCCCATCCCCAGCGCCGTGGTGAGGCCACTGCTCCCCACTCGGGGTCGAGCCCCTCCTTCGGCTCCTCCCCTCTCTATGGAGATGCTCCCCCCGGGGTCGAGCCCTCCCTCCCCCGGGCCCGCGTTTGGGAGTCCCGAGACCCCCTCGGGCTGCGACCCCCCTCGGGTACCATGTTTGTGAGTCCCGAGACCCCCTCGGGCTGCGTGCCGTATGGTGTCCTCTCCCTTCTTGTTTTTTGAATTTTGAATATTGTTTTTTAGAGCCCCTCTGGGGCTCGCCCAGCACGTGGGCCTTGTGTTCTGCTCTTTGTGAGCTATTTGCTTTAATAAAATTTCCATTTCCTTATATATATATATATATATATATATAAACAAATATATATATATATATATATATATATATATATATATATATATATATATATATATATATATATATTGTAGAACGACCCATATATATATATATTCTGGAATTAACCAGTCGGCACCCAGCCACAACCTAGTCGATTCTCTCACTTCCTCCTACCCGGCGGTGGACGCACAATCTTTAGGTCTCGAATACGATGCTAGGATCCATCAGGCCCAGGAGGCAGGCTTTCTGAACCCTAACAACCCCCTCAGCGCTCTAGCCAAAATAGAGACAGATCTCATCAACCAAACAGAGGACGACACTGGTAACGAGGCGCCGATCCCCAGAGGTAGGATGGCAGAAACCTCCGCACCGGCCCTAAGAGTCCCCAAAAATCTTCTGATCAAGAAGAAGAAGAAGAAACAAGCACAAGAGGCACCGGCCATGATCACCAGATCCGCCACCAAGAGCAACCCCACCCCAACCGCATCCTCACCGGTGGTTAACATCCTAGCCTGGAATGTTAGAGGGCTGGCCAATAAACCCACCATGAGGAGATTAACCACCCTTATCAAAATCCACAGGATCGACATTATAGTTATCATCGAACCCAAAAACTCCTCCAAGGAAACTCAAATCAATACAACTTCAGCTCGGTTTCCCGAACGCCATTGCTGGATGCCATGACATCTGGATCCTCTTCTCCAATGAGTGCCTCTTCGGTACCATCCTCGACCATGATCAGGTGCTCTCATGCTGGGTGGAACATCTCTTCCTCCCTTCTCGATCCCTTATATTCGCTGTTCACGGCAGCTACGACTACATTGAGCAGAGGCAGCTCTGGAACACCCTTATAGACACCCACAATTCCTTCATCAACCTTCCTTGGCTCTGCATTGGAGATTTTAATACGATCGCGAGCCCCGAGGAGAAAACAGGAGGTCGCCCCCCCCACCATCCAGCCATGAACGACTTCAATTCTTTCATGTTCCAGGCCAACCTGCATCCTCTTCCCCACTTCGGCAACACTTTTACCTGGTACAACATGCAAGAAGGAGCTCAGTGTCAATACTCCCATCTGGACCGCACCCTTGTTGACAATCGGTGGTCCAATATGAACCTCATATCCAACCTCTCCCATCTTAACTCTACTGAATCCGACCACTAACCCCTCGTCATAGAGGCTAGCAGCAATCACAACCTTATCAAAAAACCCTTCAGATTCTTTGACTTCTGGAGACACTACCCCCAATTCCAGAACACCGTCGCTGCCGCCTGGAACTCGACGGACAACCCTGACCCCCTTACCAGAGTGACAGTGAAACTCAAGGCCACCAGAAACGTCCTTACTTCCTGGAGAAAGCTTGTGTTTGGTAACATCTTCCAAGAGATCAAAGCAGCTGAGGATGATGTCACTCGTGCGGAGATTCGATTCACCACGGACGGCTCCGCGGAGGCCCGCTCCTCGCTCAATCTCACCAAAGCTACAATCAAATCCTGCCTAAAAGTGGAGACAAAATTTTGGAAGCAGAAAGCCAGGTTGACCTAGGACATCGAGGGGGATAGCAACTCCGCGTTCTTCCATGCCTGCGTTAGAGGCCGCAGGCATCAACTATCTCTTTACCAAATTACCGACGAGAACGGTACCTTACTCAAAGATCAGCGGAGCATCCAGACGGCCGCCGCCAACTTCTTCTCCAAACTTTTCACCAAAGAAGGCGTCGTCAAGGACAACAGCTTCCTGGCTCAGGTCCCCACCCTCATCAATGAGCAGGACAATGATCAACTTTTAATCCCTCCATCTACGGAAGAAGTTAAGACTGCGGTTTGGGCTCTTGACGAGCACAACGCTCCGTGACCGAACGGCTTCTCTGGGACATTCTTTCGCTCATGTTAGAACATCCTTCAGATGGACGTGACCGAAGCCGTTACGGCCTTCTTTCAAGGCACACATTTTCCTAAATCCCTATCCCGGGCCAATCTCATCCTGATCCCCAAAAAAGACAACCCTGAAACCTTCAAAGACTTTCGCCCGATCAGCCTTTGCAACTTCGCGAATAAAATCTTTTCCAAGATTGTCGCCACCCGTATGTCCCCCATCCTTTTAAAAGATTATCTTCGAAGAGCAAAGCGGTTTCATCCCAGGGCGAAACATCACTGAAAACATCCTTCTAGCCCAGGAGATGGTCACTTGCATGAAATTCTCGACGAGGGGGGGAAACATAGCCATTAAGCTTGATATAGAGAAGGCTTACGATCGCCTGGACTGGCAATTCATGATCTGGGTTCTCAGAGCTTTTGGGTTCTCAAAAACATGGATAGACATCATTTACAGATTCATTAGCAACTCTTGGTTCTCCACTGTCATCAAAGGGCAAACGAATGGCTTTTTTAAAGCCAGCCGCGGTGTCCGACAAGGAGACCCTCTATCCTCTACCATCTTCATCATAGCTGCCGAAGCCCTCAGCAGTAACCTCAACAGCATGGTCAACATCCCCAACTTCCTCCACTTTCACACCAATATAGGATACCCTATTATTACTCACCTGGCTTACGCCAACGACGTGCTCATCTTCTCCTCCGGGGACATCGGAGCCGTCGAGGTGGTCTGCAGCACCCTTAAGAAATACACAAGATGCTCCGGACAACGGATCAACCGCAACAAAAGCATCATATACACACACCACAAAGCCGACAGAGGGCACTCGGCTGCTCTCACCAATCTCACCCCTTTCTCCACCGCTTATCCACCATTCACCTACCTGGGGTGCCCATTGGTTTACGGCAGATCTAATTCGGGTATCTTCGGAGGCATGGTCAACAAGGTTAGGAAGAAGATTGGAGGTTGGCACAATGCGACCCTATCCCCCGACGGCAAAATGATCCTCATCAAGCACGTGTTATCCTCCATCCCTATCTACACCCTGGCAGTTTGCTCTCCGCCACTGACGGTTCTCTCTTCTTTGGAGGCTCTCTTCGCCAGCTTCTTCTGGGGACATGACAAAGGATAGGATAAGCATCACTAGGCCAACTGGGACTCTTTGGCTAAACCAACCGACGAGGGGGGACTCGGTTTCATCAAATTATCGCACATCGTGAGCACCTGCTCCATAAAAATGTGGTGGAAGCTTAGAACCCACAACTCTGTCTGGTCGAGGTTCATGAAAGCCAGATACTTCCCACATTTCCACCCTACCACGGCCAATGCTAACAGCCGCTCCTCGGCATCGTGGCGCCGTATTCTCTATAGCCGTCAGCTTGCTGAACCCCTGATCCATTTGCGACTCGACAACAGAGAATCCTTTCCTTACTTTAAATGCTAGATCGGCGATAGGATCTTCCATCTATCCCCTATCGCCCCCCTAGCTGCACGATTCGGGATCTCTTGGACCCAACATTGGGTTGGCGTTGGGAGCGAATCCGAGATTGGTTCGGCAGGAGGCGTCGACCAGGATCGAAGCTGAGGGCATTCGGATCGACGATTCCCCAGACAGATTGATGTGGTCCCCCAACATTGGTGCATCGTTCACGATAGCCTCGGCCAGACGAGAGGTGGGTGGGGGCGGCATGCCGTCCCCCCTCCTCGTGCCTTTCTGGCAATCGTGCATTCCCAACAAATGGTCCTTCCTGATCTGGAGAGCCCAACGTAGAAAGCTGCCGACCGACGATTCTTTTACCACCATCGGCTTCAGCCTTGCATCCAGATGCCACTGTTGTACCTCCCACAACCCAAAAACTGCAGAACACATCCTGCTCTCCGGAGAACTCGCTAACCTGGTTTGGCAAGAACTCTCTAGACGATGTAAGAGGAGACAACCAGCCGGGGGCTTCAACGATCTCCTGGCTCACTGGGGGGATACCCATGGCCATCAGATCATCGCGGCTACTGGCATTTGGGTTTTCTGGAAGAATTGGAACAAAGCCAGGTATGAAGGGCGCCAATATAACCCGGCTCAGCTGATCAGAGAAGTCCTTCGGCAAATTCTTAAATCCCGAAACCGATGCTCCCACTCCTCGAAGCTTTTTTGGCAGGCTTTTCTCTAGCTGCGCTCTTCGCACCCTTTGGGGCTGGTTTCCTTTTTAGGTCCCGTTTTGTTGTTTTTCAGTGCTCGGCGCGCTTACTTGTATAGGCTTCGGCATTTTGCGCCTGATACATCAATAAAAGTCTTCTGATTTTATATATATATATATATATATATATATATATATATATATATATATATATATATATATATATATATATATAATTGGCACGCGGTCTAGCGGTAAGACCGTTGGCACATTGGGGGGGGGGAGAAGTCTCAGGATCGAGCCCCAACAGGGGCGACCGAGTCCACGAGCTTTAGTCCACGGGCCCCGGTCGTGTGGCTTTAGTCCACGGGCTTTGATATATATATATATATATATATATATATATATATATATATATATATATATATATATATATATAATTGAAATACAATCGGTTCAGTATTTTCGGTATGGTATTACACTCAAACCATTAGCATTATACTAGGCTGTAATGAAGCTATAATGGCTCAAGAAATCTAAGAATATCAACTACAAAAAGGAACAAACTTAATGGCCGATGACGATCATTTTAGGGAAAAATGTACTTGCCTTGGTCTTGAACTAAGAGGAAAAAGGTAAGAAGATGAAATAGAAACTTCTAGGTCTCTTCCTCTCCAAGCTAACACCACCACCATCTCATTGGACACTCCTTGTTCATCCCATCACCAAGAAGAAGAAGAAAATGATATGGAAGTGGAAATGGAAGATGAGTGAAATGAGAGAGTGAGTGAGGGTTTAAGGTTATATCTCACCTCAAAATCCACTTGGCTCCATGGAATGGGTGCCACTACGATCCCCTTATTCTAGCACACTCCCCAAGTATTCTCCTTCTAGTCTTGAGCCAACAAGGTTGGTCAAAACCTAATCACTCGCTCACATGGCAAGTCAACAAGGCTGCGATAACTATTGACCTTATGTTGGCAGTCTGTCACCGATATTTTGTACTTTGATACTCAGCCAACTCTACTGGCTTGCATGATTTCTCGATCTTCTTATATGTCCTAGCCCCGGTTTGTGGTATCACCAAGGGTCTCTACACCTTTAGGATAGTTTTTAGATGGGTTAGAAAAAAAAATTAGAAATTCAAGAAAACACTTAATGTTGCATTGTCCCATTAATTATCCCTCGTTTATCCTACGGGAGATATACTTACACATGGTATCTATGATACGATCAAAGATCTACTAAATCATATCAACAAAACTGAAACCAATACTATCTAAGTTCAAAGCAAGAGAAACATCTATGGAAAATATATGAATACACTGGATTATAAGAGTAAATATCGTATTTCGGGAATCGGGATATAGATTTACAATGCTCGACCGAGCACCTTGTTTGGTCCTTGTCCCTTTGTGCATGGACCGATGGAGCCCAAGACACATGAATTCCCTCAGTCCCACGACAACTGTCTAAGTCCACTCGGTGATCAAAACACACCGAACTGAGCATTGGTCCAGGAAGACATGCCCATTAAACGATAAGTGCGAAATAACATCAAATGGGTTTCAAATTTCTTATTGTTGGCTCTAAGACTGTTTGGTAATAATTAATCAAAAATCTTTTAAGAAGTTGAACTCTATAACTTTTGACGGCAAACTCCTACTTGCTACCATAAGCTACTTTTGTGGTACGCTTTTGAAAAACAGAAGCAAATCCAGACCAAGTCTAACTAATATAATTTCTATTTTTTTAATTGATAAAAATAAGGAATTAAAAACATGCAATATGACAAAATATGGACACTTGGAGGGAGGAGGAGCTGACCTCACTTTGGCACTACTGGGCCGGAAACTGCCAAAAGACTTGAAGACAAAAGACAAAACAGGTAAAGCATTTGCAGGAGAGGGAGGGAGGGAGTGTGGGCCCCACCTAAGTCGGAGCACCATCCACCTCTCTACTCATTCTTCTGTTTCAAAAAATCAGCCTCCTTTCTCTCCTTTCGCTCCTTTCTTCCATCGCCAACGTCGGAAATGATACTATTTTCACGGAGTTTTCTCTTTCTCTCTCTAGAAGTCTCTCTCTCTAGAATTTTGGAAGCTTTTTTGGTCGATTCTGCGGTCCCTTCGTGGAATTTTAGGTATTTCTTCTGAATTTTAACGATTATGGTCTGATCATTTGTTTTTTCTTTCAATTTGGTTTCTCCAATTGCTTCCTCTGTCCGTAAACTTTGTTTGTAAGTAGCGATTTTTTTTCCATTTTATGCAAAGGTGGATCCTTAGAAAAAGCATGGGTTTTGAGAATGAATGTTCTTTGAATTTGGGAAGTTCGCTGTCTGATGAAAGTTTCGTGCAAAATTTTTTCTTCGAAATCCGAAAATTCACATTCGTTTCTTTCCAATGGAGATCAAGATGAAGTTGACTTGTTTTAGGTGAATTAAAGTAATACGAAGGTTTTTTTTTGGGGAATTAGAATATTGATGGTAAGTTTTAACGGTTGCATACTTGTTGTATGCATGGAGACGAACATGCTTGGTCCACGGGTGAGCATTCGGTTAAATTGGTCTCAACCGAATCGAATTTTACTAAATCGAGTAAAACCAAACAGACAGAAAATAGAACGAAATACGAACCAATTTAGAAGAGACCTATCTCAACCGAATATCGGTTCGGTTTAATCGGTTTTAATGGAGGGCCAGTTTTTTTAAATAGGCCGGACAGTTGGGTCCTTTTTTGCTAATCTATCTTTGACCGAACAGTTGGGCTTATATATACTAGCATATGTGCATATGTCTTGCACGTATTTTAATATTTCTTAATTAGTTTAGGAAGACCAAAGGGTAGTCTTCCTAATTACTAAGTTGTCCTTATTAAAATTAATGAACTATTTTTAATTAGTATAAGTATGTAAGGATATTTTCGGAATTTAAAAGTTTCACCATCTAAGTTTTCCTATTATATAGTAGAATATATATATATTTTTTTGGAAAAATGGTAAATATTATTCCACTATCATCGCAATAGGTTACAACATAGAGATACAGTCCCAACTCAGGGGGACATTACTAGTACATCCGACTCAATGTTTTGAAGGATGCCCACTGGTGTAGTGGACAGCCCCTCATAAATGCGCCGGTTCCTCTCCTTCCAGACATGCCAAACAGATGCAGCAAGTCTCAATCTGGCACATCTGGCCCAGCTCTGCTCCTGGCCCCTGCAATCACCAATCCACTTAAGGATTTCTCTGAAGTCCCGCTCCCTTCCAACCCCTCCCAAGTGTCTCCGGCTCTGCTCCGCCCAGATGCTCCATGCCACGTGGCACTGAAAGAACAGATGCCCAATGGATTCATTCTCTGTCTCACACAGAACACACTTAGGGTCAGGGACAGGGACATATATATATATATATATATATATATATATATATATATTCATTTGGGGCAAGGGGTAGTCCGAAAAATGCAACTATGTGCATACCGATTTCTCCGGGGTAGACTGATGACGAGAGACAGACTCCTCAGATTTGGGATGCAGATCCGGGATGTCAAATGTGTGCTATGTAATGAAGATGGTGAATCTATGGGGCATCTCTTCTTTGCATGCCCGATGACCTGGCACATTTGGACTGAGCAGTGCGCGCAGCTGCGAGGAGGAGTTGGGATGGACAGAGACATCCGGAGCATTCTCAGCTGGATTCGAGATCATAGAGGTCGGGATCCGGGGTGTGCAGAAGAGCCAGAGTTCGTCTTGCCGCGTCTGCTTGGCACATCTGGAAGGAGCGGAACAGACGTATTTTCGAAGGCTTGACTACCCCCCCTATTGGAATTCTACATAACATAGAATTCGATGTATCAGTAATGGCCCCATAATATTATATTTTGGGGCCTGGGAAGTTGTGATATTATGTACTGTAATACCTTTTCCGCTACATGCGAGGAATAAATTCACCCTTATTCCAAATATATATATATATATATATATATATATATATATATATATATATATATATATATATATGGAAAAAGGGTAAATTTTATTCCAAAGTAAAGCAGTAATCGTACAACATACAATCAAAGTGGGACTCCCACTCTTCAAACCCCCATAACATTTATATCAAATTCGATGTTATGAAGCATGCCCACCAAAGGTGTGACCAGGCTCTCAAATATCCGACGGTTTCGTTCCCGCCAGATGTGCCAAACTGAAGCAGCCAGGCGGATCCTGGCGGTCCGGAACCAGTCCTCCCCTCGACCTCTACTATTGCGGATCACCATGATGATATCCCCAATACCCTTCCCGGAGTCGCATCCTCCTAACAATCTATCTTGCTCCTTCCAGATTTGCCAAGCCAGGTCACACTCTAAGAAGATATGTCTAATAGATTCATGCTCCAGGCTGCACAACACACACTTGGGATCTGGGACCGACACTCCAAAAGAACTTAACCGATCCCTAGTCAGGAGGCGCCCCAGTAGGAGCTTGTAGATACAGAGCTGCATCTTCCTGGCCAGACCCTTGCACCATACGAACTCGTAGTTTGGGCTCTCCTGACAAGCACGCTGGATGAGATTGTAGCAACTCCGGAATTGGAACTCCCCAGTTCCCGGAGGCGCTCCAGACGGCGCCCAAATCTACCGATCAGCAGGCAAGCCTGGATCGATGACAATAGAACCAATGATCCCACCTAGCTCCACGGTGAATCGGTAAGACTCCGGCCTCCACTCCCCATCGCGAATGATCCGACTACACGTCAGGCCCCTCCTGTCCTCCTGGTGTGTCTGGGCCCCCCTAATGTCCAATAGCGAGCGTCCTTCAATCCAAGGATCCCGCCAGAGGTCCGTGTCAGACCCATCCTTCATGACCTTCCTGATAGAAGATTTAAGAAGCCCCCTGTGTCTCAGGACAGTCTTGAACGTGACGTAGTGATTGTTGTCAGTAGCACACGTCCAAAAGTTGCCCTGCTTCACGTATCTGCTATGCATCCAGGCCGCCCAGAGAGACCCCCCATTGATGAATTTCCAAGCCAGCTTAAGCGCGGAAGCCTCCCTAATCTCTAGCAGCGGCCTAAGTCCCACTCCTCCCTCCTTCTTGGGTCGACAGAGCTGTTCCCAAGAGAACGCATGCATACCCTCCCGCCAAATAAAATCAGCACAGATCCGATCCACTTTCCTAACAGTGGCAATAGGAAGCAGGATGGATTGTAGCCAGAAATGAGCTACAGCCGTAATCACCGATCAAACCAGCTCGATGCGTCCGCCAAATGACAATCCCGATGCTTGCCAACCTTCCACTCTCCTCTGGACATACTCCACCAAACTATGGCAGTCCTGATCTCGCGCATAGTTGACCGTGAGAGGTACTCCTAAGTAGCGAACCGGAAGATCACTCCTCTCGATACCAAGAACGTCCGCCTGCTCCTCCTTCTGAGGACATAGGGAGCTGAAATACACCCGGCTCTTCTTCCTGTTCAGCTGGAGGTCCGAAAGGGAATGCAACTCTCCCATAATATCTGCAAGCGTTTGCATACCTGCTGTCGAAGGCTGGATAAACACCAAGAGATCATCAGCATATATGAGATGGATGACTGGAGGATCCACCCTCCGTAATAGTTGGACCAGCCGTCCACGGTGCACTGCTAAATCCATCAAGCATGTGAAGTATTCCATAACAAGCGTGAACAGGTAAGGAGACAGGGGGTCGCCTTGCCTAAGCCCACGGTTGCTCTGGAAGTACCCATAGGGGATGCCCTGGATAAGAACAGAGAAAGTGGGGGACATGATACACTCCCTGATCAGAGCAACCCAGTGGTCCTCAAACCCCATGGCAGACATCAGATGGCAGAGGAAGTCGCGGTTGACCATGTCATACGCCTTCCTCAGATCCAGTTTCACGCAAGCCTTCTTCCCTCCGGGTTTGCTAAAGCCCCTCACCATCTCATGAGCCAGTTGGCTGTGCTCAGCAATCGACCTCCCCTTGATAAACGTAGCCTGGTTCGGAGATACCAAGTCCCGCATGATCCCCTCTATCCGCCGGCACATAAGGTGCGTAATTATCTTATAAAGATAATTACAGCACGCAATAGGTCTGAAGTCCGCCAGCGCTGTCGCTCCCTCCTTCTTTGGCACCAAGGTCAGGAAGGTGTGATTTAGCTCTTTCAACAGATTCCCTGTGGTGAAGAATTTCTGAACCACCTCTAAGACCTGATCCTTCAGAGTGTCCCAGTGGCGTTTGTAGAATCCACTGCTAAAACCATCCTGTCCTGGAGCCTTGTTGGGGTCCGCCAACTTGACAATAGCTTCCACCTCCTCCAATGTAACAGGGGCAAGAAGAATGCTGTTTCCATACGGAGTTACCAGTCGCTTCGTAACTATCTCTGGGAACACGGACAAGTAGTCAGTCTGGAAATATAACTCAGAGTAGTACCTGACCGCCTCTCCCTGGATCGCAGCCGGCTCCCCCACAAGATTGCCATCCACATCCAGAAGCTGGGAGATGTGATTCCTGTGCTGTCTGGTCCGGATGACATCATAGAAGAACTTGGTGCACCGGTCTCCATCCTTAAGCCAGGAGCAATGATTGTTGTTATGTTAATGTATGTTTCGTTGTTCCATTGTGTATTTTGATGCGATGATGGTGTTAACTTAGGAAGTAAAAGCAATGATTTACTCTGAATAATACAAGTATTTTAAAGCGGCACAAGGTGCCAGAGTGTCGAAAGGCCTAGGTGGGGCCTTATGGTGGGGATGTCGGGGCTCAAGAGTTAAATTTAGAGGTATTGCAGTAGGTTGGAGAAACATGTAGTTACTAAAAGTTTTGTCATCAATAGCTTCAACTCTCTCTCTCTCTAAGAAATTAATGTGAAAATTAGGAAAGACAAAATCATGGTTACATAAATTTACACTATACAAATAGCATTATGTGATCCAGGAACATGCATTCAACGATCTCAGAAGGCATGTTCAAGAATATGGATAAATGGAGAATTGAGATGAATAAATCCACCTTCATGTTGCCATCACAAATGTAAAAAGAGGAAAAGTTTAAAAGACATTCTTTTACTGTATTACAACGAATAGTACAACAGAGAACCATAACAACGACGGTTTCTTAGTACAAATATAAGATCTGGAGAAGTGTGACGATGGAGGTCGAGTACTGCAGTGACTCATTTGCTCGTTGACGATCGATACGCTTTGGCCTCTATCGATATGCTCTCTATGTGGAATATCTCTTGTGTATGTTTGTGGTGTTCTCATGGTTGATTCTGTGCTTGTTCTTTTGAAAGGCATGTGCCTCCTTTTATAGCCATCTTCAGAGGATAGACTATGCAGGAGGCAGTGATGAGGAGAGATCGCCTGCAGGATTTACACAATCCGGGTTGTCACAGCTGTTTGATTTAGCTGATTAACTGCCTGGCATGATGACACGTGGCATTATTGGACGAATCTCGCTGCAGAGATTCTGGAGGTGGATTTAAGGATCCTGAGCTGTAAGCGCCATTATTTGTGGCCTATTTTTAGCATTGCTCGATTAGGAATGACACGTAGCACATACGGTAATTTAGGATAATCTGTCGTTTGAATGGGACAGTTATAATACACACGCCATAAATGCGAGATTTAAATCAGGTGTCACGATCACGGTGACACGTGGCACAGATCATGATTTGGAGGAAATCTTTCGTTTGAATGAGACGGTTATGACGCACACGCCATAGACGTAGGATTAATCCTTCATGCCGTTGGTTGCAGAATCTGGATGGCTCGACCAGGGGCACGAACCATCCACCTTATGGAACATAAGTGTTGTGGAGACTTAGCCTTGTGGGAGGCCTTCTGAACTGCTTTTAGCCGTATGAAGCCTTGGCCGCATAAGAACTTCTGGGAAGGGAACCGCATGAAATCCGCATGAGGGCCAGCCGCATGAAAAGGGTCCATTTGCCTTTGAAGCTGCCAAAGACGTGCTTTTGGGGCACTGTGCCGTCCTTGGTCACCATAGAGACGGCCAGGGGGATTGTTCGGCACTGCACTTGTAGAGTACCGAGTGCTTTGGGACACCAAGTGCTGTTGGACTTGACATTTAGCGAGAGGTCCATCTGGGGAGCTGCGGGAGGTCTTCTGGGCTTTGCACATGGAGCCTGATGTATTTTCGGCTGAGCGAGCTTGGAAATTTTCAATGCTTCTACACTTCCCAGAAGCGAACAAATTATATACTTTTGGTTTCCAACAAAGGTTTGCTGCTTTTGAAGGGAAGAACATGTAGCTTTTTATTTTTCCCTTAAAACATTTTAGAGTCTAAGACTTGCTAGTTCTTTTCAAAAAAAAAATTATCCGATGATTGTTTGGGACTTGCGAATTTTTTTTAGGTTTGAATTTTTCATGATGTTATATTCTGGTACTTAATTAAGTTTGAATCTTAAACATTATTATATAACATATTTGTTCCTTAAAATCGTCCTACATTTCAGATTTATGTATTGTATCTCGAAGAAGCCTACACCAAAACCAAATATATCGTATGCTAGGATCCCCATGTACCATGTTCCCATTTTCATTCCAGGTTCCACGTTCTCAGTACTCGTGTCAGAACTCAGAAAGTGATCAGTCTCTTATCCCTGAATCCTCAAATTAGGTAAAATACGGTATTTTCTCTTACTCATTGTATTAGAGTTTCGTTTCACTTGAGCATGGACCTTGGGTCAGAATTTTTTTCTAATAAGCCGGCTGTTTAAAGTCGGCTCTTTAAAGTCAAAAAGCATAAGGCGGACTCCACCTGGCCGAGGCAGATGCCTCAAAAATTTAGGCAGGCGCCTCATGACTAGCCCGCTCAAGTCCTTGTTTCCTAGGCGTTGGTTTGGCCGAGATGCCTAGGCGGCCAAAATTGTTAAATCCCAACTTCTATACCACATGCTCTCCACAAAAGAGGATGTGGGAATGTGGGATTTGAAGGGGGGCATGATTTGGGCCATTGGTGTTTCATATGGGTTTCCGATTCCTCTATTATTGAGAATCCAACTACAGTTTCAAGCATGCGGAAGGATCTGTGTATAACACACTTCAAACCAAGAATGTATAGACAAAATCTGAGGTGCAAGTAATGGGAGCCATTACGAGCTGTCTTGCTTCTGTTGTGAGAACGAAAACCTTAAGAGTAGTTGAGTAGGCAATATTCCTTTTAGTAAAACTGAGGCACCCCAAAGGTACAGATAATTTACTCTCACTTGCGGATGTTGTTGTGTGTTTCTCCTAGTCGATGCTGGCCTGCTTTGTGATGGATGAATATACCTCCATGATGCCCTGGTATTGAAGGGAGTATTTGAATTTGAACCTGGGATGTGAAGTTTGAGCCTTGATTTCTATTTGATTGCTTCTGCAGCTCTTCAAACTAGTAGTTTGAACAGAAAAACTGGCATGCTTACTACTATATTTGTAAATTTACCTCTAATACATGCATGGTTGGGGTATAGTATTGTTTGTCTGGAGTCTGGTTTGGAAGACATCATGCTGGTGTGACATTGTCAAAAACTTGCTATGTGCATAATCCATTAGAAGCATATTTCAGATGTAGGATGCGTCGAGTTTTTAATAAGTAGCCAGTGTTAGTTTTTTTGACAAGGTTGGCAGTATCGGTATCGAACCCTTCCTACGCGTATCGGGGTCGGTGGTATCGACATTATCGGCGGTTTGGGATAGGGGTATCATTTTTTTTGGGTATCAAAAAGCAAAGAATTAATAATAATTATTAAAAATTTAGAATAAAAATATTTTATACATTTAGGCATAGTTTTAAGTAATCTCTGTATTGTTTCTTAGTAGTTTTGAAATTGAATGAACTAGTAGTCACCCTTACTGATTGGTTTACCTTTAATAGATAATTTTTCTTCTTTCACATGCTTTTACAACCTTACTATACGTTTACATCATTGTTGATTGGTCTTTTTCGCTTAATTTCTTAACCGAATGACTAAAAAGAGACCCCTCAATGTTGGTATCGGTCAGTATCGTATCGGAATTATGCCAAACCGTATTGGCCATTCATGCATTTATTTTATGGATGTTTGTAATAGGTTGAGAAAAGCAACATGAGTGTCAAAACTCGTACAAGTTTCTTTGATTCACCTAAAGCAGAAGTGGGAGAGATAGACACAAGAGCACCTTTCGCTTCGGTCAGAGCTGCCGTTAACTTATTTGGTGCAGGAGCATCTTCAGCTGACAGAACACCGAGAAAGCCAAAGCCTTCCACCCCAGAGGTAACGTGTTGGGTTAAATCCTCAGACTTGAGATATATTTCATGGAGTAACTGTCAGTTTCTGTTTAACATCTCATACTTCGATAGTTTGTGAAGTACTGATGACCTTGATAAGTATTGTAGTCAGTTGCCTACTATTACAGGAGGCTTGCAATCCTTCCAGTACTTTCCCCTGAAATGCAACACTATTCCTAATTATCATCTGGAGCCAACAAATTTGCTTAGGTTCCTTATTTCAAATAATGACACAGGATTTATGTGACGTGTGATGATAACTCTAGCAATGTCTTCTTTCTTATATTAATTGAAGGCTAAATATTTTTCTTGTGTCCTTACGCTATGTTTTAGTCAAACTTACATGTTGAACATTTTCTTTTTAACTTATTAAGGATCTGCAAATTATGAATTGTAAACTCAAAACATTAAATAATGAAGGCACTACATATTGCATCAAGGCATGACTTCTCTTCGTAGTTTGAGTACCAGCTTATTATCCTTCCCGAATGCCATCATCTGAGTATGCCTTGAGGATATATTGAAAGGTCAAAATTTTCATGTATATAGTCTGAAGTACAAAGGCAGTGATCATTGAGATGATAATGACTTGATCAGTGGCTATACTCTACTCTCTGTTGAGTTTCATGATACTGAGTTCCGATACCATGTTGAGATTCAGAAGCCAGTAGGCCTATGAGAGGGAGGAATAGAAGGGATGGTGCCTACCCCTACTTTAGTGGAGAGAGAATTTGTAGCGGATAGCCAGCATACTCTTCATTGGATTAGTCGGTTACTTGGGTATATTAGATCCTAGTGAAAGATGCGGTCTATATTGTAGATTGAGCCAAGATACCTTTCCATATCGAGTCTATGTTTGTATTCTGGACTTTATTCTTTCCATATTTGTAATACTGACTTATGTTGGAGTCCAGTCTGGATTTGGTAACAACATATTTGTGGAATCCAAATCTAATTAAATATATGATTTGATTTGATTAGATTTGGATGTCCATAAGTGGTGTTGTGCTATTTTAGATATAATAAGATTCTTATTTTAGGAAATCCTATTAAGATCTAAAATAGGATAATTGATGGGCTATTTTAGGTGTAATAGGATTCTTATTTGAGGGTTTCCTATTTAAGAAATCATATTATGACCTAAAATAGGTTGTTCTTATCCTATATATATAGGGTGAGGGTGGAGGCATAAAGTATAAGCGAAAGCACAAAGTGGAGATTCAGGGTGCTCGTCCACAAGGAAATGTAAGAGAAAGTCCGTACTTTGCTTTTAGGACTTCGCCATTCTAGACAGAAGGAAGAAGAAGATCTAATCGAGGAGTCGTCAACTTCGGTTATGGAGATTGCTACGGGTTGATGAGTGATCTTAATTGTAATCTTCTGTTTTTCTTCTTGAGAGTGGTGATGGGGTTGAACCTATTAGGATAAAGGGTTCAACGTGAGCTCTGTTAATCTTGTAATTTCATCTGAGTTATTAAAGGTTGGGATTTGTCCAGGTGACTTACGTCACCGCCGTATACTTGTCTTCATCTTGTATTTGGTGTCCGTTAGACGGAGGTTGATTTTGATCAGGTGGGTCGGCAAATGCTTCCGCACGCGTCCAACAATTGGTATCAGAGCAAAGGTTAGGTTCGTTCTGGTTTGATACCCAACAATTGGTATCAGAGCTTTGGTGGTTCTGGCAACCATGTCTACGGAGCAGATGAACACTCGTATGATCACCCTCACATGGGAAAACTGGATGATTTGGAAGCCAATGATGGAGGATCTACTCTGGTGCAAGGACTTGTATGGTCCGTTGGAGGGCGACAGCGCAAAGCCAACGGACAAAGCTATTGAAGACTGGAAACGGATGGATCAGAAGGCCGTTGGATTCATCCGCCAATGGTTGGATGATTCGGTGTTTCACCACGTGTCCATGGAGAGCCCGACAAAAGCATTATGGGAGAAGCTGCATTCGATGTACGAAAGGAAGACGGCTGACAACAAGACGTTTCTTATTCGCCAACTCGTCAACTTGGAGTACACGGAGGGTGCCCTAGTGACACAACATCTGAACGAGGTTCAGGGTATCATCAATCAGCTGTCTGCGATGAAGATGGTGATTGATGATGAGCTTCAGGCCCTACTGCTCTTGAGTTTTCTGCCGGAAAGCTGGGAGACGTTGGTGGTGTCGGTGAGCAATTCCGTGCCTGATGGAGTTGTTACGATGGAGGCAGTCAAAAGTAGTTTGTTAAATGAGGATGTCCGACGAAAGCAAGTGGAATCGTCGCAGGAGTACGCTCTGGTAGCTTCATACGGGAAGAGAAGACCCAAGTCACAGACGAGGACAGGGGAGAGTTCTCGGGATCTTGCGATTGTGGACCGCAAGGAGGGCTGCTATTACTGCGACGAAAAGGGTCATATCAAGAGAAACTGCATGAAGCTCAAAGCTGAGAAGGCCAAAGGCAAGGACGATCTGGACGATCTCACAACAGTTGAAGATATCCTCGATTCGTTCTGGTCTGATACCCAACAATTGGTATCTGAGCGAATATTCGGTTCGTTCTGGTCTGATACCTAACAATATCATCATCGAAGCGACTGACGCAGAGGAACCTTCTGGCATGTGTCATGATGGCGACTTGGTCATGGACATAGGGGCATCGTATCACGCCACTCCGTATAGGAGGATCTTCACTTCATACCGCGGCGACATGTTTGGACGTGTGAAGATGGGCGACAAGGGTACGGCTGCAGTTGTAGGCATCAATGATGTGCATTTGACGACGGAGTTTGGTGAGAAGCTCGTCCTCAGGGACGTGTGACATGTACCGAGTTTGCGCTACAACTTAGTTTCAGTAGGAAAGCTGGCAGATGATGGCTGTCGCAGTCTGTTGGGGAGCAAAGATTGGATACTTGTGAAGGGTTCCCAACAGCTGGCTGGGGAAGATTTGTGTTGTGTCATGTACATGCTCAAGCTGCCGAGCTGTACAGACAGGCTATAGACACCGGATGGAGGCTAGAGGGTATTCGACAGGAGGTGGATCGTCGAGAACTTGCTGAGGAAGAGCTTCTAAATGTTTTGAGGGATACAGAGGATTCGGTTCGTCGAGACAAAGCGACGGGAGGTGATGAGCCAAAGATTGATAGTCAGTCTGTCGGTCTCCAGGTGGGGGTTGCTTTACGGATCCAGTTTTGGCGACAGATGGTTTGCCAAAGCTTCATGGAGTGACATCGGTTGCAGCAATTCGAAGCCAGGGATGAGATCAAGGTTTGCAGCAAACTCAATCTGAGGCGGGAGCATCATCATTCGCACAGTTCATGAGGAACTGTGGGTCATCGACAGCATGCACAGTGCATGATGTTCTGCTCGAGGACGCATGTGTATGGGGGAGCTTCAAGTTCGGACACGAAGGTGGGCAGGTTCAGGAGTTCGAATCTCGTGAGAGCTGCACCGTCCGCTTCGTTGGGCCAGCCAAGGGTGGAAGTTCGTCGGAACGTTAACACTTTCCGGTAGAAGACGGAAGTCGGGACAGGCAGCCGAGACTTACGGTGAGGCTGATCATTAGAGACTTCGGTCTTGATCATGTCATTGATATTGACAGGATCCCAGTGGTGCATGAGGTGCTACGCATGGCAGCTAGCGTCGACGTGACGGTCGAGGAGCTGGAGACAAAGGAAGATGCAAAGCAACTCAAGGGATCGGAAATCTGTGACATAGAGCAGGAACTCTGTCGCGGGACGACATGCATAGAGTCCAGTTGATGACCCATGGAGTCAATACCCTCTCATCAGACTGGAGGGGGAGATTGTTGGAGTCCAGTCTGGATTTGGTAACAACATATTTGTGGAATCCAAATCTAATTAAATATTTGATTTGATTTGATTAGATTTGGATGTCCATAGTTGGTGTTGTGCTATTTTAGATATAATAGGATTCTTATTTTAGGAAATCCTATTATGATCTAAAATAAGATAATTGATGGACTATTTTAGGTGTAATATGATTTTATTTGAGGGCTTCCTATTTAAGAAATAATATTATGCCATAAAATATGATTTTTCTCATTCTATATATGTGGGTGAGGGTGGAGGCACAAAGTATAAGCACAAAGTGGAGATTCAGGGTAAAGTTCGTACTTTGCTCTTAGGACTTCGCCATCCAAGACATAAGGAAGAAGAAGATCTAATTGAGGAGTCGTCAACTTCGGTTAGGGAGATTGCTACGGGTTGGTGATTTATCTCAATTGTAATATTTTGTTTTTCTTCTTGAGAGTGGTGAGGAGGTTGAACCTATTAGGGCAAAGGGTTCAACGTGAGTTCTGTCAATCTTGTAATTTCATCTGAGTTATTAAATGTTGGAATTTGTCCAGGTGACGTACGTCACCGCCATATACTTGTCTTCATCTTATGTTTGGTGTCCGTTAGACGGGGGTTAGTTTTGATCAGGTGGGTTGGCAAATGCTTCAACACGCGCCCAACAACTTATTGTTATTATAAATAAGAAGAAACTCACCTAAAATGGACCCATATCTTCTTCGACACTTTTAGACTTCAGCTCCACAGTATCTCTACTTTGAAGCATTTGGGTGATGGTTTCTTTTTCTTTTTCTTATTAGAGTTTATTGTTTTAATATATAATGTACTGTCTCTGAATTCATCTCGTGTTATTTTTCAGAATAACGCATTTGCATCAGAGACACAACTCCACTTGGCTCAGAAAGAGCTAAACAAGTACAAGGAACAGCTCCATAATGCTGAAACAACCCGAGTCCAAGCCCTTGCGGATCTTGAAAAGGCCAAGAAAACAGTCAATGATCTGACTCACCAGCTAGTCATCATCAATGAGTCCAAAGAGATTGCTCTGAAGGCTACTGAAGAAGCAAACAATCAAACCAACCAACTCAAAGAAGAAGTGAGCTCTCTTGATGACCAGACCGGAAAACTTGAGCTTGATTTGTCCAGGGAACAGTATGCTAGTGCCATTGCAGAACTTGATTCTGCGAAGCAGGAGTTCAGAAGAATCCGAAAGGATTTTGAGGCCGCAGTGGAAGCCAAAATTACTGCCTTCAGCCTGGAAGCTGAGGCTAAGCAGCAATCTGCAGTGAATGCTGATAAGGCTGGCCACCTCTCTAAGGAAATCACTTCAGTGCAGGAATCCCTCGTTCATGTAAAACTTGCTACTGAGCAAGCCAAGCAAGAAGAGTCCAAGATCCAGTCTGACAAAGATTCTATGCAGAAATCCTATCAGCTAGCTCAAGAGGAAACTGAGAAAAAATTGGCTGCTCTTAAGAACGATTTCAATCCGGGGCAACACAAAGAACTTGAATTGAAGCTGGTGGAGGTGGATGCTGAGATCAATGCAGTGCGTAAGGAACTTGAAGATGTCAGAGCTGCTGATCTTGAAGCAGCCGCTACTGTGACATGTGAGCTGCATGAAGCTAAAGACGTGTTGCAGAAAATAGCAGAGGAGGAGATCTCTCTCCAGAGCTTGGTAGAGTCGCTGAAGTTGGAATTGGAAGCAGTGATGAAAGAGAACAATGATCTCAAAGAGAAGAACATCGAGACCGAAGCCCAAGTAGGAGACCTCCATTTCAAGATCCAGAAATTCAAGGCTGAGCTCGAGGCAGCAGTTGCAGGAGAGTCCAAGGCTAGTTTGGCATCTGCAGAACTGATGTCGACTCTTCAGCAGCTGAGTTTGGAATCTGAGAGTGCATTGCAAGAAGCTGAAGCTATGAAGAAAGAATCAGAAGCGCTGAGAAATGAAGCCAAGTCGGTGCAAGGTGCCTTGGCAGAAACAGAGAAGAAACTTGAGGTGGCACTTAAAGAGGCAGAGGAAGCGAAGGCAGCAGAGGCTCAAGCACTTGATGAGATCAGGAATATATCGGCGAGGGCAAATGAAGCACGGTCATCAACATCTCTCGAGTCGGGGGCTGCTGAGATTACTATCTCAAAAGAGGAGTTCGAGTCGCTGAGACAGAAGGTGGAGGAGTCTGAGAAGCTGACAGAGATGAAGGTGGCAGCCGCTGTAGCTCAGGTGGATGCAGTGAAAGCGAGTGAGGCCGAGGCAGAGAAGAGGCTGGAGACGGTACGGAAGGAGATAGAGGAGATGGAGGCAGCTACGGAGGAGGCATTGAAGAATGCAGAGAAGGCTGAGGCAGCCAAAGGGGCAGTGGAAAGTGAACTTAGGAGGTGGCGGGAGAAGGAGCAGAAGCGGGCAGCCGAGTTGGCAGCCCAGATGCTTGCAGATTCTGAAACACGGGCTTCGGCAACCGAGCCATCGCCACCTGAGGCTAAATTGGCAATGGCACAGGGCGACGCGAACAAGAAAGCAAATAGATGGGCACTGGCTTCGAAGAGGACTCTGCTACCTAATTTAGGCAGTATGTTCTATCGGCGGAAGAGTCAGGTGGATAGGGCATCGCCGGATAACAGCATAACCGGATGAGAAACTTGTATGATGATATTTTTTACTGTATGTATATGCTACATTATGGGTGATTTTGAGCTGAAAAAGGACGTACAGTCGCTTAAATTTTTGTGTAAGGGAGGGAGACGTTTGTTCGTTGTTAATATGAAATCGTTGTTCTCATCTTAGTTGTGGGCTCATAGCCATACCTGTTACCATTGATGATTGAATGCCATCATGTGTATATATATATATATATATATATATATATATATATATATATATATATATATATATATATATACAGAGAGAGAGAGATGGCATTCAATCGTCTCTCTCTCTCTCTCTTTCTCTCTCTCTCTCTCTCTCTTTATATATATATATATATATATATATATATATATATATATATTGTTATTGCCGGGAACGTCGGGACACGCTATTCGATGGAAAATACAGAAACTGAAACAGTTGTAAAGACAACGTTTCAAATGCAATTCCTTAAAGAAGGTTTTGCAACAGAGATCCAGAAGGATTCTGTAAATTACGAGATCTAAAAAGATATCGTAATACACGAATAATCTAAAGAGATTTTCGTGATCGTAGCAAACTGGCAGTAGTGCCTTCTAAAAAGAAGATACTGACAGAACTGCTAAAGGCAACAGAAGGATGACAGGCGAGAGATTGAAATGCTGGGGTGAATTATCACCGTTGCTCAAAGCTTTATTCGTCCTCTGCGAACAGCTTCCAGGAACCAGCAAGGTTGACGGAAAACCTTGGAACACTCCTGCTCTTCTGACTCCTCGGAAGACGGCGAACTCCTCTGGCAATGGCTCTACTCTTCTCTCTCTGTTTAAAGTAACAGAACCCATGCGTACTAAAAAGTACTAGTGTTTGTGTTAAAGAACACGCTCACTACTCTGTTGTGTTAAAGAACACTTAGAGTTTTTCTTCCTGGAATTCTGATTACTACTACCCTCAGAGAGAGGAGAGAACCTGCATATATAGCCCACGGGGCGGTTGCCAAGCAGTTGCCTGAACTTCAGGGTAGTGGCAGAACCACTCCTGAACGTGCAGCAACTGCTGCAACCGTTCCCGCTCTAATATGCAGCCAGCCATATGCACATACGCGGACACGCGGGTACGCGGGTTCACGGGTTCCCTGCGTACGCTGCCATATGCTACCATACGCTGCCTTACGCTGCCTTACGCTGCCGTATGCAGCCGTATGCTGCGTATACGCGAATTAGCGTTACTTATGCGTACTTTGCGACGAAGCTGACATGCTAAGTGCAAAGTGCGCCAACAAAACGCCACATTACGCCTCATGAGCCCGAGTCCGAGTCCGAGTCCGAGTCGCTAAGCTCCTACGGAGCTTAGCTCCATGGAAATAAATTTCCAAGAGCAAAAAGCTTACAGCTTCTTAATTGTTGATTAAGCCTTTATACCATTAATAATTAATCCCACATGGCACACACCCATGTGCACTACATGTGCATCTCCATAAAGAGAAAAGACTCATATATGTGGAGATACATTCCTTTCTAGCCGATGTGGGACTAAAAACCAAAACAAAAGGCTACAAACCCAACAATCCCCCACATATCTCTATATATATGAGGACGAGTGTTCCCCACAGTAACTGTCCATTATGCTTTTAGGATAGATGCCACTTAAGACTTGAATCTTCCCACGTGAGTCAAACAACAGACTACAAATACAAAAATGGACTAAACCTTGAATTCTGCATCATAGCTGAAATTCTCCCCACTCACATAATGTAGTTACATGTGCCTCTGGCTACACATTAAAGGCCCTGTGCCAGCCAGGTTTCAGTGTATAATTTTGGGTGTCTACAAGTTTACCCTCAAGAGACGGCCTGATATCTCTGTCATACACTATAGGTGAGTTCATTATAAAGAGACATGGCATGAAGCGCTTTGCGCTTCCCTTGCGGTGCTACGCCGCTATGACATGGCTTAAAGCCGAGGCCTTATCCCGTACCGGGAACCTCATCGTAGTGTCATACTACAGTAGCATGAGACAACCGCCTCTTTGTAGTGCCAAACTACCCAACATGAAGCCTTAGGCTCCTTTGTGGTGTTACGCCGCAACGACATGGCTTGCAAGGCCGAAGCTTTATCCCTAACCGGGTATCTCATGGTGGTGTCGTGCCACTGTAACATGAGGAACTCCTCCTCTTTGTAGTGCTGACTACACCCCTCTTTATATTTAATATACAGCATTAGGCTAACTGCCTATTTGCGGTGCTACGCCGCTGTGACTTGGCCTACAAAGCCGAGGCTTTATCCTATTGCTGGGCAGCACCCTACATATAGGAACCTCATTGTGGAGTCATCCCATTATAGCATGGAGTTTCACTCCTTGTAGTGCTGCTCTACCGTGCTTCCTGTAAAGCACTCCAGGCATTCACTCTGCCTGAGAACTCATTAAGGCAATTAAGCCAACCTTCCCACAGGAACCGTTTTTCGCAGAAAACAATAGTAGACAACAGTGGTTATAGGTCCGTAACCTCTCCATGCCCAATAGAACATGTATCCACCGTTCCTGATATTCTTTCGATTAGTGGTCCTCCCTTGAACCAAAAGCTAGATGCCTAGTAGATAAATCTTTGAACTATTAGCATAAAACTTTATGGTAGGAATACAAAAATCCAATATCAGAATGCCTTCAAGCCCATTTTACAAGCTGTGTCATTGACCAGCTGGCGCTTGAGGCCCTTGGTGAACGGATCCGCCAGGTTCTCCTGACTCCGAACATCAATCACTGCAATAACACCTCTCTTGATAAGATCGTGTACTGCCCTGTGCTTCAACCGCACAGTCCTCTTCTTCCCGTTGAAGAGGTCATTTGATACCACCGTCGCAGTCGTCTGGTTGTCGCAGTATATCGGTATCGTCGGTATTTGCGCTCCAACCAATGGAAGATCATACATGAGCTCCCGAAGCCATTCTGCTTTCTCGGCTGCGGTATCTAGTACAAAGAACTCAGATTCCATGGATGACCGCGAGAGCATAGTCTGCTTCTTCGACTTCCACGATATAGCAGCTCCACCCATTGTAAAAATGTATCCACCTGTGGACCTCTCGCTCTCCACCTCTGAGAACCAACTGGCATCACTGAAGCCTTCTACTACCGACGGATCTTCGCTGTAGTACAGTGCATATGTCTGAGTCTTCTTGAGATATCTCATAACCCGTTTCACAGCTTTCCAGTGTTCAGCACCTGGGTTGCTCGTGAAACGACTCAGCATTCCCACAGCGAAAGCTATGTCAGGCCTTGTGGCAGTAGTAGCATACATCAAACTTCCCATTACGCTTGCATACTCCAGCTGTCTGATGCTTTTCCCTGAATTAGGCTTCAGCTTCAGATCACACCTATACGGCGTATCGATCCCTGGAAGATCCCGATACCCATAACGAGTGATCATTTTCTCAATATAATGAGACTGTGACAACGCTAGTCCAGTGTCTGTCCAGATGATCTTGATCCCTAAGATCACATCAGCTTCCCCCAAGTCCTTCATACTGAACTTGCTTGAGATAAATTTCTTTGTCTCCGTGACACAGCTAATATCCGTACCTAGGATAAGCATGTCGTCCACGTACAGACAAACGATCATACCTCTTCCATCAGCGAACTTCGTGTAAACACACTTGTCCGTATCGCTGACCATATAGCCATTTGACCTTATAACTTTGTCAAATTTCTCATGCCACATCTTGGGAGTCTGTTTAAGACCGTACAAAAATTTCACCAACTTGCAGACTTTGTCTTCAAGACCCCTGTTGACAAATCCCTCTGGCTGTTGCATGTAAATCTCTTCGGTCAGCTCGCCATTTAGAAAAGCCGTATTCACATCCATCTGATGTATCACCATTTTATGTATTGCTGCGAGAGCAATCAACATTCTGATGGTGGTCATCCGGGCTACTGGAGCATACGTGTCAAAATAGTCAATCCCCTGCTTCTGAGAAAACCCCTTGGCTACCAATCTAGCCTTGAACTTGTCAATAGTTCCGTCTGCTTTCATCTTCTTCTTGAAGATCCATTTGCATCCAATGGATTTCGCTCCTTCAGGAAGATCAACCAACACCCAAAGTGTTATTTGAGGTGATGGAATCAATCTTATTGTCAATCGCCTCCTTCCAGAAAACTGCGTCTCTGGTCTTCATCGCCTCATCATAGGTAAGCGGATCTGCTTCCACATGATAGGTGACAAAGTCACTTCCGAAGTCCTTCGGCCTCCTCACACGCTTAGCTGACGGCTCAGCTTGTTCTGGTTCAACCGTTGTATCAACAACAACATCTTCTTGGACCACATCTTCATTGAAGACTTCAGTCTCTTGTGCACCCTCATTATTCTCCGGAACATCCGGAAGAACAATATTCTTGTGTCTTGTAAACTTGTCTTCAAAATATTTTGCATCGCGAGATTCAATGATATGATTTAACTCAATATCAAGAAATCTTCGAGCATCACTCTTCTCGGCATACCCCAAGAAGATCGTCTTTGTAGTCCTTGTCCCAAGCTTCTGAATCTTTAGATCTGGAAGCTTGACATACGCCAGACACTCCCACACTCGAATGACATTCAAGTTAGATCTAACCTTGAACCAGAGTTCATGAGGAGTAACGTCTGAAGTTGCATGAGGCACTCTATTTAGAATAAAAGTGGCCGTCAATGCAGCTTCTCCCCAGTAGCACTTAGGAAGGCCAGCAGTCAACAACATTGAATTTATCATTTCTGTCAACGTCCTGTTCTTCCTCTCAGCTACTCTGTTTGATTGAGGAGAGTACGAAGCCGTAGTCTCATTGACAATTCCATGTTCCTTACAGAACGATGCGAATTCATGAGACCTGTACTCCCCACCTCGATCACTTCTTATCCTTTTGAGTTGTTGTCCAGTCTGCCGCTCAGCTTCGGTTCTGAACTCCTTGAACTTCTCGAATGCTTCATCTTTAGCCTTCAGCAAGTAGACGAACGCATACTTTGAGAAGTCATCGATGAAGGTTATGAAATACTTCATCCCGACCTTTGTAGAGAACTGTTTGAAGTCACAGATATCGGAGTGAACCAACTCCATAAGATCTGTACTTCGATTAACCCGAGAAAAGGGTTTCCTTATGATCTTCGTTTGAGCACAAACTTCACATTTCTCTACCTTACCCCCACATTTGGAGATAAGTCCTAGAATAGACATTCTGTTTATTCGTTTACAATGAACATATCCTAGCCTATTATGCCACAACTCAAGAGTATAAGCAGAATGAGTGACTTCATTAATTACATTAATTACATTGGACTGATTTACAAGCTGAATCTTGAACATTCCTTCGGTATAAAAAGCTTTCCCGAAATATGTTCCCTTGATAGACATCACCATCTGGCCAGCATTGATGTCCATCCTGAGGCCTGCATTGCAGAGTATGCCTCCCGAGACCAGGTTCTTGGCGATAGCAGGTACGTGCTTTACGCCTTGAAGCGTCAGAGACTTCCCCGAAGTCAGCTTCAACACCACCGTCCCGATCCCGAGCACTTCAGCTTGTGCTTGGTTCGCCATCATAACCACTTCAGAAGTAGGTGTATAGGTGGTGAACTACTCCTTACTGGAGCAGATATGGCAGGAGGCTCTAGTGTCTACCCACCAGTCAGAATCAGTCCTTACTGCATCAACCTGTGCAATCATAGCAATTACGTCAGTGATCATAGATACCTTACTAGGCTCTCCTTGCTCTGATTGCTTGGTCTTTGCTTTACACTCATTCTTAAAGTGGCCCTTCTTGCCACACTTGAAGCAAGGCATTTCTGACTTTGGCTTCTTTTTCTTGATAGAAGATCCCTTGACTTTTAGATTGTCAGGGTTCTTCTTCTTGCTGTGGAAAGCTGTCTGCTTTCTCTTTGGTTCCTTGGTCTGAACCAGATTGGCGTTAGCCAATTACTTGGACAGTGTGTCCACCTTCAGTTGAGCCCACATCTGGTCCTCAACATAGATTTCCTGTAAGAGATCTTCAAGGGTGATCTCCAACTTCTTCCTATGCATGTTTGCATAGAACTTGCTCCACCCAGCGGGGAGCTTTGAGATAATCCCTCCAACAACAAACTTGTCGGAGAGGGGCATCGCCTCATCTTCCAGCTTCTGTCGCAGTTTCAGGAACTCCTTTACCTGCGGCAGCATAGACTTTTCGTCCTCAAAGAACCACTTGTGATATTTTTCAACCACAAATATTTTACTGCGGTTCTTGTCTTCTTCATAGAGTTTTTCTAGAGACTCCCATATGTCTCTAGCGATATTCTTCTTAGAATAGGATTCTGCTAGGGAATCCTCCATAGCATTCAGGATAAGCAACCTGCAAATGCTATTCTCCCTTCTCCACTTGGCCTGAAGTTTAGTAGCCGCAGAGATTGCGGCAGCAGACCCAGTATCTGGAACGGTAGGTTCCTCTTCAAGAAGCACGTGATCCACGTCTCTGAGTTGAAGAGTGAGATAAACCTTCCTCTTCCAGACTTGATAATGCTCTCCATTAAACTTCTCTAACTTACAGAAATCAGTATTTAGGAGTGAAGCATTAATATTTTCCATCGTAGCAATAAAGCTTTGAGATTGTTATTGCCGAGAACGCCGGGGCATGCTATTCGATGGAAAATATAGAAACTGAAACAGTTGTAAAGACAACGTTTTAAATGCAATTCCTTAAAGAAGGTTTTGCAACAGAGATCCAGAAGGATTCTGTAAATTATGAGATCTAAAAAGATATCGTAATACACGAATAATC
Source organism: Iris pallida (assembly GCA_029216955.1). Classification (NCBI taxonomy): domain Eukaryota; kingdom Viridiplantae; phylum Streptophyta; class Magnoliopsida; order Asparagales; family Iridaceae; genus Iris; species Iris pallida. The sequence goes on from JANAVB010021798.1 coordinate 26,032,920, forward strand.
TAAAGAGATTTTCGTGATCGTAGCAAACTGGCAGTAGTGCCTTCTAAAAAGAAGATACTGACAGAACTGCTAAAGGCAATAGAAGGATGACAGGCGAGAGATTGAAATGCTGGGGTGAATTATCACCGTTGCTCAAAGCTTTATTCGTCCTCTGCGAACAGCTTCCAGGAACCAGCAAGGTTGACGAAAAACCTTGGAACACTCCTGCTCTTCTGACTCCTCGGAAGACGGCGAACTCCTCTGGCAATGGCTCTACTCTTCTCTCTCTGTTTGAAGTAACAGAACCCACGCGTACTAAAAAGTACTAGTGTTAGTTTTAAAGAACACGCTCACTACTCTGTTGTGTTAAAGAACACTTAGAGTTTTTCTCCCTGGAATTCTGATTACTACTACCCTCAGAGAGAGGAGAGAACCTGCATATATAGCCCACGGGGCGGTTGCCAAGCAGTTGCCTGAACTTCAGGGTAGTGGCAGAACCACTCCTGAACGTGCAGCAACTGCTGCAACCGTTCCCGCTCTAATATGCAGCCAGCCATACGCACATACGCGGACACACGGGTACGCGGGTTCGTGGGTTCGCTACGTACGCTGCCATATGCTACCATACGCTGCCTTACGCTGCCGTATGCAGCCGTATGCAACCGTATGCTGCGTATACGCGTATTAGCGTTACTTATGCGTACTTTGCGACGAAGCTGACATGCTAAGTGCAAAGTGCGCCAACAAAACGCCACATTACGCCTCATGAGCCCGAGCCCGAGTCCGAGTTCGAGTCCGAGCCCGAGTCCGAGTCCGAGTCCGAGTCCGAGTCCGAGTCCGAGTCCGAGTCGCTAAGCTCCCACGGAGCTTAGCTCCATGAAAATAAATTTCCAAGAGCAAAAAGCTTACAGCTTCTTAATTGTTGATTAAGCCTTTATACCATTAATAATTAATCCCACATGGCACACACCCATGTGCACTACATGTGCATCTCCATAAAGAGAAAAGACTCATATATGTGGAGATACACATTCCTTTCTAGTCGATGTGGGACTAAAAACCAAAACAAAAGGCTACAAACCCAACATATATATATATATATATATATATATATATATAGAGAGAGAGAGAGAGAGAGAGAATAAACGGGATATGAGCCATAAATTTATATTCCTACATGAGCCAATGTACATGTGGACCAATAGGAATGACGTGTACTAGTGCACATGGGTGCACATGGGATGTAGGAGTCAATTTCTACGGTCCACATGTGCATGAGATGTAGGAGTCCATTCCTATGGTGCATGGCTTATGTCGAAAGCGCTAACAACTCGAGATCGGTGGCTCTGATACCAATTGATGTGATCTCCAACCTTGCTGACCTGAAACTGGAAGATATTCATAGTAATTTGATATTTCTAGGTTGATTTGAAGAAGAATTGCGAAATTTTTGAAGATAGGTCTGGAGATTTAGGGAAGAACAAAAGAAACTGATGTAGCATGGATTCCAATTCAGAATCCTTCTAGGATTTTTTTCTTTCTTTTTTTTAGCTCTATCTTTCCTTTTTAATAGTTGTTAAGAATCCTATTTCTTTTAGGACTATTATCTTGACTATAGCTTTTATTAGAATATGATTTATCTTTATTTGGTTATGATTAGAATTTATTTTTATTAAGATTAGGTTATCATAAAAGTCCTATAAATAGGCACCTTATGTATGAAATTAAAGAATAACTTTTAATCAATAAAATTCTTCTTTAAGTTCTGAGATTTGTTCTCTCCTTTTCTTGGTCGTGGACTCGACTGTTTCGTGGATTCGGAAGTCCCTCGCTTGAGATTTTCAAGCAACCTTCGTGCGGACCCCTCACAAGGCCATTCGTCGGAGTTTTTGCAGTGCAACTTTGCTCTCACCAAGCAACGATGGTCCAGTTATCGTCATCACCGATCGACTTGGCTATTGCCATGCACAAAGGTAAGCATGCTTCCTTTTTAGAGTTGTTAAGAATCATCTTTATTTTAGGACACTTATTTTAATGTTACCTTTTATTATGATAGATTTTATCTTTATTTGATTAGGATTAGAATTTATTTTTATTAAGATTAGGTTATCATAAAAGTCCTCTAAGTAGGCACCTTATGTATGCAATTGGAGAGCAACTTTTAATCAATAAAATTTTCTTTAAGTTCTGAGATCTGTTCTCTCCTTTTCTTGGTCGTGGACACGACTGTTCCTTGGATTCGGAAGCCCCTCGCTTGAGGTTTTCAAGCAACCTTTGTGTGGACCCCTCACAAGACCATCCGTCGAAGATTTTGCGGCACCACTTCGCTCTCACCAAGCAACGGTGGTCCAGTTATCGTCACCACCGATCGACTTGGCCATTGTCAAGCACGACGATAAGCCTGTTTTATTATCATGCTACGTCATAAACTATATTTGAAGAAGGGCAAAAAAGTTATAATAGACTAAAGTTGAAGAAAACTATAGATATGTAAGAAGTAGAAGTAGAACAAAGAAAGAGAATACAAATTCATCACCCTTTCCTCTCCTGATCCTTTCTTATTTATAGGCAGTTGGATATGGTATCCGTGTATCACACTGATACAGAACCACTGATGCAGAACATAAGTAGTAACATGGGTCGAGACCTCCCTTGTCAACGTCGACGATCGATGTCGTCATGTACTCCAACTCTACACTAACCTCCCTACTGTTCTCCTAGCCGTCAAAGATCAACGAAGAGCACCCCTTGACTAAAGAGGGAAACAAATATGGATTAATTTTATGTTTTCTCAATGAATTAGTCCCGAGCCTGTGTTGTCCCGTCAATCTGAGACGTGTTGTTGTTAGTCCCGGGGCTTGATCAAAGATGGTAGACTCGATGTCGATATCAGAGGTTCAACAAACGTTCACCTTCTGATTATTCTCGAGATCCAAGAGGAACACTATAATATGAATCTGATTACAAAAGCCACAATAATCAGAAAGTAAATCTCACGTTCTTCCTCGCAATCGTAGTTGCTGACGGACAGAACTGAGTTCAGAAAAATAAATCTCACGTTCTTCCTTACATTCGCAGTTGCAGACGGACAGAACTGAGTTGTAACTCAGATGAAGGAGAAGAAAGAAGAATGAAGAATGAAGAAGAGGAAAGGTTCTTGCTGGGGTGATTAAGATCACCGTTGCTCAAAGCAAGATTCGCCCCAACACGATCTGCTTCCAGGAACCAGCAAGTTTACGAAGAACTTCTGGAACGCTCGTAAGTCAATATTTGAGACTTGAACGGGCTTCCTGGACTTTACAGACTCCCTTAACTCTCTTCTTGGTGCATCTTTCAAAGGAGGCCAAGGGGCTCTATTTATAGAGTGGAGTTGAGACTTCACCTCTTCTTCTATCCGATGTGGGACTAAAATACCAATACTCAAAAAATAGAGTTTGATATTTTAGATCATCCCACAATCAGCATAGAAGTGTGACAGTCCACGCTTACCCCCCGGACACTCCCGTGCATACACGAGACATCCTGGAGTCCATGTCCGAGTCCGAGTCCGCACAACAAAAATCAACTTATATCTTTGTTGGAATTAATCCTTTTTCCTTTTAGGAAAATACTCCCACATGGCACAAACTTATGCCCCACTACACCTCATGTGCACACCTCAACACAAGCAATGCATTATATTGAGATACTCACCATTTGGTGTAGCCGATGTGGGTCTATCTTTTCTAGTCCAAAGGTAAAAATACCAACAATCCCCCACATATCTCAATATATGGGTTGAGCGTTCCCCACAGTGACTGTCCATCATGCATTAGGAGAGATGTCGCTACGACTTGAATCTTTCCGCATAGGTTAAATAACAGCATGATACAAGAATGGACTAAGCCTTAAATTCTGCACCATAACTGTAATTCTTCCTACTCACATAATGACATCAACTGTGCTTCTGGCTGCACATTGAAGGTCTTGTGCCATCCTGGTTTCAGTGTATAATTTTTGGGCGTCTACAAGTTTACCCTCAAGAGACGGCCTGATATCTCTGTCCATACACTATAGGTGAGTTCTTTATAAAGAGTCATGGCATGAAGCGTTGCGCTTCTTTGCGGTGCTATGCCGCTATGACATGGCTTAAATTTGAGGCTTTATCCCACCTGGGTACCTCATCGTAGTGTCATACTACTGTAACATAAGGTCACAGGCCTCTTTGTAGTGCCAAACTACCCAGCATGAAGTTTTGCGCTTCCGTGCGGTGTTACGCCGCTATGACATGGCTCGTAAAGCCGAGGCTTTACCCTACCTTGTACCTCTTCGTGGTGTCATGCCACTGTAACATGAGGACATCGTCCTCTTTGTAGTGCTGTCTACCTCTCTTTATTACGATTATCATACATCATTAGGCTACCTATTTGCGGTACTACTCCACTGTGACTTGGCTTGCAAAGCCGAGGCATTACCCCTATCTGGGAACCTCATGGTGGAGTCACCCCACTGTAGCATGGAGTTACACTCCTTGTAGTGTTGCGCTACCGTGCTTCCTGTAAAGCACTCCAGGCATTCAGTCTGCCTGAGAACTCATTAAGGCATTTAAGCCAACCTTCCCACAGGATCTGTTTTCCACAAAAAACAATAATAGACAACGGTAGTTGTAGGTCCGTAACCTCTCCATGTCACAGAGGACAAGTACCTACCATTCCTGATATTCTTCTGGTTAATAGTCCTCCCTTGAACCAAAAGCTAGATGCCTAGTAGATTTCTCTTTGAACTAATAGCATAAAACTTTATGGTAGGATTGTAATAACACAATATCAGAATGCCTTTAAGCCCATTTTATAAGCTGTGTCATCGACCAGCTGGCGCTTGAGGCCCTTGGTGAACGGATCCGCCAGGTTCTCCTGACTCCGAACATCAATCACTGCAATGACACCTCTTTTGATGAGATCGTTCACTGCCCTGTGCTTCAACCGCATAGTTCTCTTCTTCCCGTTGAAGAGATCATTTGATGCCACCGCTGCAGTCGCCTGGTTGTCGCAGTATATCGGAATTGCCGGTATCTGTGCCCCAACTACTGGAATATCATACATGAGCTTTCGAAGCCACTCTGCTTTATTTGCTGCGGTATCAAGTGCAAAGAACTCAGATTCTATAGATGATCGCGAGAGCATAGTCTGCTTCTTCGACTTCCTCGATATAGCAGCTCCACTCATTGTGAATATGAATCCACCTGTGGACCTCTCGCTTTCTAATTCTGAGCACCAACTGGCATCACTAAAGCCTTCCACTACCGGCGGATCTCCGTTGTAGTACAGTGCATATGTCTGAGTCTTCTTGAAATATCTCATAACCCGTTTCACAGCTTTCCAGTGCTCAGTGCCTGGATTGCTTGTGAAACGACTCAGCATTCCCACAGCAAAAGCTATGTCAGGCCATGTGGCAGTAGTGGCATACATCAAACTTCTGATTACGCTTGCATACTCCAGCTGCCTGATGTCTTCCCATGAATTAGGCTTCAGTTTCATATCACACTTGTACAACGTATCGATCCCTGGAAGATCCTGATACCTGTAACGAGTGATCATCTTCTCAACATAATGAGACTGTGATAGCGTTTGTCCAGTGTCTGTCCCGATGATCTTGAGTCCTAAGATAACATCAGCATCCCCAAGTCCTTCATACTGAACTTCGTCGAGAGGAACATCTTTGTCTCCGTGACACAGCTTATATCCGTACTTAGGATTAGCATGTCGTCCACGTATAGACAAACGATGACTCATCTTCCGTCAGCAAACTTCGTATAGACATACTTGTCTGTTTTACTGACCCTGTAGCTATTTGACCTTATGACTTTGTCAAACTTCTCTTGCCACATTTTGGGAGCTTGCCTTAAACCGTACAGAGATTTCACCAACTTGCAGACTTTGTCTTCAAGACCTTTGACGACAAACCCTTCTGGCTGTTGCATATAGATCTCTTCGGTCAGCTCGCCATTCAGGAATGCCATTTTCATATCCGTCTGATGTATCACCATATTATGTATCGCTGCGAGAGCAATCAACATTCTGATGGTGGTCATCCGGACTACTGGAGTATACGTGTCAAAGTAGTCGATCCCCTGCTTCTGAGAAAACCCCTTAGCCACCAACCTGGCCTTGAACTTGTCAATAGTTCCATCTGCTTTCATCTTCTTCTTGAAGATCCATTTGCATCCGATGGGGTTCGCCCCTTCAGAAAGATCAACCAACACCCAAGTACTATTTGAGGTAATGGAATCAATTTCATTGTCAATCGCCTCCTTCTAGAAAATATCATCTCTGGTCTTCATCGCCTCATCATAGGTAAGCGGATCTGCTTCCACATGATAGGTGATGAAGTCATCTTCGAAGTTCTTCGGCCTCCTCGCTCGCTTCGACGATGGCTCAGCGAGTTCTGGTTCAACCGTTGTTTCAACAACAACATCTTCTTTGCCTACTTCTTTATTGAAAACTTCAGTTTCTTGCGCACCCTTATTGTTCTCCGGACAATCCGTAAGAACAATATTCTTGTGTCTTGCAAATTGTCTTTACGAGATTCGATGATATGATTTGACTCAATATCAAGAAATTTTCGAGCATCACTCTTCTCGGCAAACCCCAAGAAGATCGTCTTCGTAGTCCTAGTCCCCAGCTTCTGAATCTTCAGATCTGGGAGCTTCACATAAGCCAGAGACCCCCACACTCGAATGACATTCAAGTTAGGTCTGACTTTGAACCAGAGTTCATGAGGAGTTACGTCCGAAGTTGCATACGACACTCTATAAAAATGGTCGTCAATGCAGCTTCTCTCCATTAGCATTTAGGAAGACCCGTAGTTAGCAGCATTGAGTTCATCATTTCTGTCAACGTTCTGTTCTTCCTCTCCGCTACCCCGTTAGATTGAGGAGAATACAGAGCAGTAGTCTCATTGATGATTCCATGTTCTTTGCAGAACGATAAGAATTCATGAGACCTATACTCTACATCTCGATCACTTCTGTTCAACTTCAGCCTTAAAGTCTCTGAACTACTCGAATGCTGTATCCTTCTACTAGAGAAGTCATGCGAACGTGCACTTCGAGAAACACTTCGAACTGGCCTCTGTGGAGAATTGATAAAAGTCATAGATATCTGAGTGTACTAACTCCAGATGATCAGTACTTTAGTTCAATCGTCTGAGCAGCTTCCCAACAGTCTTGTATCTGCACAGACCTTAAACTCCTCTACCTTCTTACCCCCATATTCCGAAGATAAGGTCCTGGTAGAACAGCTTGAGTCTGCTTCTGTCATAAAACAACTCTCAGTCCACTCAATGAAGTAACTTCATCGCCATCAGCAGAAGTTCGAACATTCCTTCAGCATCGAACATCTTTTTGAAGCATGTTCCTCGCCAAGAAATTACCATATGGTTAGTAAGAATGTCCATCTTTCAAGTCTGTATCAGATAACAGACTTTCTGAGATCAGATCGTCGAAAAATCTCTGGTACGTGCAACACGTATTCCAGTGTCCTTGTCGGTGGTTAATAACCACTGTCTCGATCTTCAGAACTTCTGCTAGATATATGTTCGCCATCGAGACCTTCGTCATAACATGGCTCGTCCTTGGTGAACAGCTCTTTTGAGAGCACACGTGATCAGATGCACTAGTGTCAGACCACTAGTCAGCTACCACGCTACATAACTCAACCTGTGCAACAATAGCAACCAAGTTAAGTAGTCAAAATAACCAAGTTGAACTATACCTGCTATTTTGGTTTGGGCTTGGATTTGCATTCACTCATGTAGTGACCATTCTTGCCACAGTTGAAGCAAGTCACGTGGGACTTGGTCTTCTGTTGCTTGAACGAAGGACCCTTCACTTTCAAATTTGTGGAGTCCTTCTTCTTATGATGAGAAGCCACCTGCTTCCCTTTGAACTCTCTTGTCTGCACCAAGGTGGCCTTAGCCAGTTGTTTGGACAGAGAGTCCATCTTCTGTTGAGATCGTATTTCATCCTCAACGTGGATCTCTTGTAGAAGATCTTCCAAGCTAATGTCCAATTTCTTCCGATGCATTCTAGCATAGAAGTTGCTCCAACCAGCAGAAAGTTTCGAGACTATCCCTCCAACGATAAACTTGTCGACGAGGGGCATCTTCTCGTTATCTAACTTCTGGCGCAACTTCAGGAATTCCTTCACTTGAGGTAGCATCGCCATCTCGTCTTCGAAGAGCTACTTGTGGTACTTCTCGACGATGAAGATTTTGGACCTGTTTTCATCATCTTCATATAGCTTAACCAAAGAATCCCAGATCTCTTCGGCATTCTCCTTCTTGGAATATGACTCTGCCAGAGAGTCTTCCATAGAATTGAGAATCAGCAGTTTACATATACTGTTTTCTCTCTTCCATTTGCTCTGCTTGACGAGTGCAGCAGCAATAGCATCGGCAATTCCTCCTTCTGGAATCGTCGGTTCATCCTCAATCAATATATGGTCAACGTCCACGAGTTGAAGATTAAGGGTGACCTTCCTCTTTCAGATTTGGAAATATTCTCCGTCGAATTTCTCCAACTTGTTAAAGCTGGTATCGATGAGAGAAGCACGAGAGTTTTCCATCTACAAGGATCTTGCTTTGAGATTGTTAGTCCCGGGGCTTGATCAAAGATGGTAGACTCGATGTCGAGATCAGAGGTTCAACAAACGTTCACCTTCTGATTATTCTCGAGATCCAAGAGGAACACTATAATATGAATCTGATTACAAAAGCCACAATAATCAGAAAGTAAATCTCACGTTCTTCCTCGCAATCGCAGTTGCTGGCGGACAGAACTGAGTTCAGAAAAATAAATCTCACGTTCTTCCTTGCAATCGCAGTTGCAGACGGACAGAACTGAGTTACAACTCAGATGAAGGAGAAGAAAGAAGAAAGAAGAATAAAGAATGAAGAAGAGTAAAGGTTCTTGCTGGGGTGATTAAGATCACCGTTGCTCAAAGCAAGATTCGCCCCAACACGATCTGCTTCCAGGAACCAGTAAGTTCACGAAGAACTTCTGGAACGCTCGTAAGTCAATATTTGAGACTTGAACGGGCTTCCTGGACTTTACAGACTCCCTTAACTCTCTTCTTGGTGCATCTTTTAAAGGAGGCCAAGGGGCTCTATTTATAGAGTGGAGTTGAGACTTTACCTCTTCTCCTATCCGATGTGGGACTAAAATACCAATACTCAAAAAATAGAGTTTGATATTTTAGATCATCCCACAATCAGCATAGAAGTGTGACAGTCCACGCTTACCCCCCGAACACTCCCGTGCATGTACGAGACATCCTGGAGTCCGTGTCCGAGTCCGAGTCCGTACAACAAAAATCAACTTATATCTTTGTTGGAATTAATCCTTTTTTCTTCTAGGAAAATACTCCCATATAGCACAAACTTGTGCCCCAATACACCTCATGTGCATACCTCAACACAAGCAATGCATTATATTGAGATACTCACCATTTGGTGTAGCCGATGTGGGACTATCTTTTCTAGTCCAAAGGCAAAAACACCAACAGTTGTCATACATGAAGTAGATCGAAAGATTCAAAGGAATATAAGACCAACGAGCAAGGGTGGAGAATTTGATCCATATATGTCCCAATTTACCGTTTTGGCCTTGTCGATACTAACTCATATTTTCTCGTGTCATAACAGATTGCAACAAGACTTGCGTTATTGGACTTGTAATGTAAAAGTACCCCTATATTTATAGTATTTTCTAATTTTGAGAACCTTTTTGAATACTTTGCAGGGCCTACGAGTCGACCAATTTTGTCATTTTTGTACTTCGCTGCTTGGATTGCAAATCTAGGAGTAGCTATGAGTTTGTATAATCGTTCTGCTATATGACATTTTAGTTTCCCATTGTTTTGCGTGTTCTAACTTATCTCATTGTTCGAGTTCAATTTGGCCCCCATGTTAGCCTATTTTGACTCATGAGGCAAATTTCCACAATAAGACTTTTCTAGACTATTGGATATTGTACGATTATTCTATACACTATTTCGAACGTGTGGATATAGTAACCCTAGAGGAGGGGGGTGAATAGGATCAAGCTAACTAATCAAGAACTTAGCACAAGCTAATGGGCAATTTAAAAATATAAGTGCAAGAGAAGAAGCAAAACAATACCGACACCCGATGCATCATGGTATCCTTCCAAGGGGCACTCCAGTCCCGGAACTCTCTCCGGCTTTAATCTACTATTATCACAAATAGTACAGCGTGATTTTTCATACGAAGGCTCACCAACTTCTTAGATGAGAGCTTTAGTCCGAAGGTCTCTCCGACTTCAACCGAGAGTTTGGATTCGAAGACTATCCAACTTCAATCGAGAGTTTGGATCCGAAGACTCTCCAACTTCAACCTTTCATAATAGGTTTTGATCTCCTTATACAACAAGATGAAGATCTCACTTTTCAACTCAATAACTCTAACACAATTTGTGGATGACAATGAAAATTTTGTAGAGTTGTTTGTGGATAAGCTTTGCTGATTTAGAATTTTTTAGGCTCAAAGCATCAACCTTGAATGAAGGGGTTCAAGGCTATTTATAACCAAAGCATTGAAAAGAGCTCAAAGGAAACTTTTCAGGCAGCGATCAGTATACCATCAGTACGAACCGGTATACCGTCGGAATACAGGTCTGAAATTGTAACGGCTAGAAATATAGCCGTTGGGATCATTAAATGTTCGAAATTCGATCGTTGGATTTTCAACATTACTGAATCGGTATACCGTCGGTATAGATTGGTATTCCGTCAGTATGCCAATTTTGTAGACAAAAACTTTCTTTGAACAAAAATCGGTATACCGTCGGTATGCCGATTTTCATCCGAAAATGATCCTGGGCTAATTTCTACCTTAGTTTTCGATTTTGTCATCCATTTCTTGTGTCTACAATTATTCCTAAGACTCATTACAGACTCCAGATATATTATAGCAGGTGCAGGCTTATTCAGAGTCTTGAAATGATGATGGCATGGCATGGCTTCTTTCCTTAATAGACGTTGGCTTCTTCCTTGACGACAGCTGTCCAAAGATATCCAGTTTGTGAAAACTGAATACCTTTCAGGAGCTTCGCCTCCGAACTTCCACGGGGTGTGTGGCTCCGGAGATGTCGTCGGGTGGTTCAGAGAAATCTTCTGGGATCCGTCGTCTTTGGCCCACCAGATTTCTTCATTGCATATGTCCACATTGATCTTGCTTATTATTTTTCTGCATGTACATGTTAAACGAACAAAGCAATATACATGTAGCAATATGATAAGATAAAGCACAGTAGGACAATGCTAAGTTTAAGTATAAGAGCTATAGTGATAGCATAAATATTAGTGATATCATAATGTTAAACTTAATTGAATAACCATAATCAAAACATCGTTTTGATTTTGGTAACTCAATTAAATTTAAGATATATATAATAAAACTCATATCACTAATATGTAAAACAATAAGCACATATCACCAAAGGTATAAGTATAAGTAGAAATGCTATAGTGATAGTATGAAGATTAGTGATAATAAAATGCTAAACTTAAAAGATTAACCATATTAAAAAATATGATACAATTATTGGGCCAACAATCTCTCCATTTTTTTATTATGGCAATCGGTTAAGTTTAATATGGACATAATAGATGCATGTATCACTAATATACAAAAGACATAAACAATATCACTAAAAGCATACCACTTAGATTACTTCTACCCCACTTAAACTTACTTCTCGCCCTTTGACATGATAAAAAAATAAGCTCTCCCGTACTAAGAGATAAAATAAAATCAATCTTAAGTACATAAATCAGAGCATGAGGAAGGCATAGACAATCATGATCAAGAAATACTAAATGAAGAACAATAAGAGAAGTGTATAAAGACAAGTATAGAAACTACATATCAAATGTAGAGTACCAAATAGAAAATAGCTTGTCAAAACATAATATAGTTGGTAAAACTAAAAGAATTTGAAAATAATCAATAGATAGTTTACCAACATGAAATCCAAGAAAGAAATCCAAAACATAATATGATATGAAATATTACTATAGTTTTGGAAGAAAATTATGAAATAAAGGATTTCAGAAAAAAGTCATGAGGATTAGATAATTGTAAATAATAGATATCAAAGAAGAAAGATACCAATTGGGATATTGAAATATATAAACTTGATACCAATCGAAAAACATAAACTTGAAACATTGATAAATGAAATCATGATAGTCACAATTGTCCACAGATAAATAGTGGAACAAAATAAAGGAATGATCAATGTAAAATAGAGCAAATGATATAAAATAATCTCATTATTTACAAATCTATTTGCTTATCCAAATTCATGCATTTGAACTCAATTATCTTATCATGCTATATGAATACCCTTTAGATAAAATATGAAGGTAAAGGAGAAAAATACTTGAGAAAGATAAATTCAGTCAACTTAAATGCTCCCCCTTAAAGTATTATCAATATAGATAAAATCTTAAATTTTGGGTAAGTTCTCAAAAAGGAAAGCCAAATCAATTAAGCATACAAGGAAAGCCAAATTAATAAAAACACAATAGTCATCAAAATAAGATACGAAAGTTAATATTAACAAGATGACTTATTTAACCCATATAAAAGAGAGATAATATGATGAAGACAATTGCATATACTCTCATAAACCCTTCATAAATAAAAGTATCATGACCTCAATCACTAGGATATGAAAAAGAAAAAAATATGGGTCCATGATGAACTAGGTATATGACATATTAGAGGGTATACATAAATTGGACAAATTAATTTGCTTCCCTTCATATGCGTATCTAGTTCCAAAGCACTTATAGCATAAAATAGATAACTACAAGATCTAGGGGTAAATCAACTATGGATTTCTTTCCCTTGCTCAATGCATATAAGGCTATAAAATCATCATAAAATGAATAATATCATCTTTAGTCAAGAAGAGAGATCCAATTAATAGCCACTAAAGATGAAAGATCAAAAGAATATTCTAATTAAGCACATTTAATCAAAAGATGACATACATTAGCCTATATAGAAGAATCTCATATTTAAATATGATAGGTCAATGTATGTTACCTTTTGAGAAAAAGACCATCATGAAAATAAATAAGGACAATTAAAACAATCATGATGAGAATCACAATATAGCTCAAAAATAAATAAAAAATAAAAAATTCCAAATCCATATTTATAATAAAATCTCATAAATTAATGGAAAATATGAAAAATAGTCGTTCTCATTTAAATGATTGCAAATATAATAAAAAAGAGATGTAAATGATAATATGATGAAATCATGACTCAAAATGAGAAAAATTTAAGAGATACTAATGACTAGCATGGAAGCAAGTTAAAGCAAGGAATCACAAACCTCTTTTGAAAGACAATATCAAATCAAATGTTTGTCAAACCAGTTTTAGAGAACAAGACATATGTATCTAAAATAGGATACATATTATATTTAGGAGAATCACAAATCTTGTTTATGTAAACTAGCATATCATATATAGATATAAAAGAAAAACAATAGCTAGAAGAGTGAAAGTGAACTAAAATATATAGCTTAACAGTATATCATAAATAAACAAGCTACATAACTAATTAAGATTAATGAGGTAGGCCATTAACAAGATAAATGTGCTCATTAACTATTAAGTGATAACACTAAAGATACTTGCTTAAGCTTAGAGTTCACAATGAGGATAATACATTTTGAATGAACAAAATGATTTATAGACTCTTTACCAAGCAAGGATAAGAGCATTAGATGACAAATGAATGAATTAGACTCTCATTAAATAAATGACAAAAGAGATGTTCATACAAACACAATAAAATAAATCCCTTTGCCAAGTATTGAGATTAACCCAAGATAATAAAATAATAGATCGATCTAGAGAATGCAAAATATTATAGCCATTATAAATAAGTGTATTCTCTAGAAATGGAAAAATCTCAACATAGAAGCTCAAACCATAGTAGCTAAGACATAAGAAATATGATGTATCAATTACAAGAATTCTTATGTGCTACGAAGACATCATTAGGCAACAATAATTCTAAAGAAGCATAAACCCAAGGAATGAGCAAGGAAAGATCATTAAGATCAAGAAAGCTAAATGCTAAAGATATCAAGAAGTACATTTTTCAAAGAGCTTTCATAGTGCACCATAGTAAATTATAAAGATACAGACTAGCGAATGTGCACTAATTAAGAAAGTAAATTTAACATACAAGGTAAAGCACAAAACTATGTGATCCTTAATAGAACATCCATAATCAGTCATGAGCAAGACATTAATAAACATTTTCTCTCAACGTCCAAACTTAGAGGTATAAAATAAATAAATATGAAAAGTTAGGAATCATTTATATATATGACACTATATATATATATCACGAATAGGCATACATAAAAGATTAAAAATTAATTAAGAACATGTATCCATAATGACAACCAAATAGCCAAGAAGATATCATCAAAGGAAGAGTTTAAGGAAGAAGCTAATTGATTCAAGAAGAGATGCACAAATTTGGTCAAAGAAATCAATAGCTAAAGTATGAGATAAGCACAAGTTTGAAGGAAGCAAGTATAATTAACTATTATTCAAAACAATATAAACTTGAGCTTAACTCATATGCCCACATAAAGATATTTATACAAAAATATATACCAATATAAGAAATACATGATCTACATGTAAATGAAAATTTAATGAATATAGTCATGTATCCTTAATGAATGTTTGAAAGACTATCACAAATTCAAAACACATATAAATAAGATTTATTAGGCAAAGACATAATTAATTCATAAGAGGTTTAATCAAAATAAAATATGAGAATCAATAATGAATATATTATATAAGCATAAGATTAAAAAGAAAGTATAAGTGTATACTTGTCAAGTGATAAGAAGCTTGTTCTAAATACATATATTCACAAATACCGATTAATGTAAAGATGACATATTTAATACAAATCGGCAAGAAGTAACTATCTCAAAAACTTTAAAGACGGAGAGTTAAAATCATATTAACTCAAATAAAAAACTAAGCTCCTATGGACTAGAGTGATATGCATGTTTTATAAATAAAGATTCAAAATAACGAGCATGCATATATAAATGTGTTACACTAATAGAAAATGAGTGATAAACTACATAGTGTGAACTAATCATTTAAGCTAAGTAACTAGTCATGCTAGATAAAAGAAATAATAAGAAAATTAACTAAACATGCTAGTATTATATCTCACATTGATTTATATAATACGCAACTAAAGGATATCAATGCGAGCTAGTAGCAAGACATCAAGAGAGACATGCTAGATTCAACAAATATAAACCATCTAAAGAGTATTATTTAGCTTGTTACCAAAGTGGCTCTAATGGCCACACTTGTGTTGGGCAATTGCTTGAAAGATGACCTTTGAGCTTTGCAACCACCAATACGCTCCTCGGTGCTATGTCCCGATACAAGAAGCTCCACATACAATATTAGGGGAAGACTTTGGTATCCAGATAAACTTTGATCCACATTTGTTAGCTTTAGGGACCCATATACTATTTACTCTAGCATTGGTAGAAAAACTCCTACGAATAGGACAA
Source organism: Iris pallida (assembly GCA_029216955.1). Lineage (NCBI taxonomy): Eukaryota > Viridiplantae > Streptophyta > Magnoliopsida > Asparagales > Iridaceae > Iris > Iris pallida. Next base: position 26,048,545 of record JANAVB010021798.1, read on the forward strand.
GTTAAACTTATGTGTCCAATACGAAAGCAATAGAAGTACCTAATACTAGTATGTGCACATGTATCGGAATGAGTATGATTATGAACATGTGACATACTAGAATAATGAATATCTCTAAAGTGAGCATGCATGAATTTGGTCTAAAGAATATCATGTTCTAATAGCAAATCATCATGCAAACAAGTAAGAGAATCAAATTTAGCATTTAAAGCGTAATTCTCTTTTTCAAATAAAGCAATTCTAGAAATAAAATCATCATTTTGTTTCTTTAAAGTGTCAATAAAAGAATCATGCAAATGATTTAGCTCATGTGTTTGTCTCTTATGATCTTCTATTGATGAGGAAAGAGATTTGATTTTCAAAATTAAAGCCTCATTCAAACTCCTTAAAGAAACACAAGATAAGTTTTGAAAATCAAGTCTAGATAATAAATCATTGTTTTTATTTCTAAAAAAAACTCATTAGATTCTTCTAAATGAATAACCTTTTCTGAAAGTTCTTCATTTGTAGAATGAAGGTCATCAAGAATCTCTAAGGATTGGTTAGCCATGGCTTTCCACTTAGATCATTTCTTGTATTTAGAAGAAACATGATTGTCCATGCTACTAGAAGTAAAACTTTCTTTATCGGAGGAGGAGGAATACGATGCCATAGAAAAATTAACAAGCATCTACTCTAAGGGGGCATTTGGTTCAAGTTTTTGTGGCTTGGGAATGGGTTTTGAATTTCTTACCCATGTTTGGTATGTTTAGGATTGGGAATGAGGAGGGAATATGAGGGGCTTAGGTGGGAAAGCTATTCCCATTGAATTGGGAAAGCTATTCCCAAGCCCCCCTGGGAATAGATTTACTTTCCTAGGAATGATGTTTGGCTATTTTGTTTGGACGGTTATACCCTCTCTTTATTTTTAAATTTTTAACTTCTATCCCAAACATATGAATCATCATGAAATTAATGAAAGGGTATTAAAAGAAAACTAAATAAATTAATATTTATATCCCTTTGTAAACCAAACATGGAAATGAAAAATTTAAAATTTTTGAACTACCTATTCCCAACCTAACCAAACATGGGTATGGGAATGTTGAATTCCTTTCCCATGGGAAAGGAATTGAAAATCTATTCCTAGGAATACAAAAACTTGATCCAAACGAGCCCTAAGGATGTTAAGCCTAACAATAGAATTATTGCTTTGATACCAATCGTAGTAACCATGGGGGGGTGAATAGGGTCAAGCTAACTAATCAAGCACTTAGCACAAGCTAATGAGCAATTTAAAAATATAAGTGCAAGAAAAGAAGCAAAACAATACCGACACCCGATGTATCATGGTATCCTCCCAAGGGGCACTCCAGTTCCGGAACTCGCTCCGGCTTTAATCCACTATTATCGTAAATAGTACAACGTGAGTTTTCATACGAAGGCTCACCAACTTCTTACACGAGAGATTTAGTCCGAAGGTCTCTCCGACTTAAACCGAGAGTTTGGATCCGAAGACTCTCCAACTTCAACCGAAAGTTTGAATTCAAAGACTCTCCAACTTCAACCGAGAGTTTGGATCCGAAGACTCTCCAACTTCAACCATTCATAATAGGTTTTGATCTCCTTATACAAAAAGATGAAGTTCTCACTTTTCAACTCAATAACTCTAACATAATTTGTGGATGGCAAATAAAAACTTTGTAGAGTTGTTTGTGGATAAGCTTTGGTGGTTTAGAAATTTTAGGCTCAAAGTATCAACCTTGAATGAAGGAGTTCAAGGCTATTTATAACCAAAGCATTGAAAAGAGCTCAAAGGCAAATTTTCAGTTAGCGATAGGTATACAGTCGGTACGAATCGGTATACCGTCGGAATACCGGTCTGGAATTACAATGGCTAGAAATATAGCCGTTGGGATCATTAAATGTTCAAAATCTGACCATTGGATTTTCAACGTTACTGAATCGGTATACCGTCGGTATAGATCGATATTCCGTCGGTATGCCGATTTCGTAGATAAAAACTTTCTGTGAACAAAAATCGGTATATCGTCGCTATAGACCGGTATACCGTCGGTATGCCGATTTTCATCCGAAAATGACTCTGGGCTAATTTCTACCCTAGCTTTCGATTTTTCCATCTATTTCTTGTGTTTACAATTATTCCTAAGACTTATTACAGACTCCAAATATACTGGAGCAGGTGCAGGCTTATTCAGAGTCTTGAAATGATGATGGCTTGGCATGGCTTCTTTGATAGACGTTGGCTTCTACCTTGACGACAGCTCTCCAAAGATATATAGTTTATGAAAACTGAATACCTTTCGGGGGCTTCGCCCCCAAATTCCCACGGTGTACGCTGCCCCCTCGACCCCCGTCCACTGACCGGACAGCGGAACCCCCGAGAACGTGGCTCCGGAGATGTCGTCGGGTGGTTCAGAGAAATCTTCTAGGATCCGTCGTCTTTGGCCCACCATGATTTCTTTATTGCATATGTCCACATTGATCTTTCTTATTACTTTTCTACAAGTATATGTTAGACGAACAAAGCAATATACATGTAGCAAATATGATAAGATAAATCACAGTAGGACAATGCTAAATTTAAGTATAAGAGCTATAGTGATAGCATAAATATTAGTGATATCATAATGTTAAATTTAATTGATTAACCATAATCAAAACATAGTTTTGATTTTGGTAACTCAATTAAATTTAAGATATATATAATAAAAACTCATATCACTAATATATAAAACAATAAGCACATATCACCAAAGGTATAAGTATAAGTAGAATTGCTATAGTGATAGTATGAAGATTAGTGATAATAAAATGCTAAACTTAACAGATTAACCATATTCAAAAACATGATACAATTATTGGGCCAACAGTGGATACTCTGGCTTAAGATTTGGGAGTCATTCAACAGTTATCGTGTCCTTCCATGTTCGATACGATCATGTTTGACATGTCGACTCTTCTCAATGACGGATCATTCAAGTATACATTACTAAACATATTTCAGTTCTTATATTATGCTACTCTGTTATTATGTTTCTTTTATTATACTTGTTAATCAATCATGAGCTTCTGAGTTAGCCTCGTACAATTGATCGATTGAGGCGACCATGATCGATGGATAATGATAGTAATTATTGTGTCTTGTAGTTCATTGTATCTCTTGATACGAATATGACCCCAGCACATGGTTACTTGTGGATTAATGTTTAGGTAGGTACCCTTGTGTCTGATTTACTATTAGAATGGTCAAGACATGGACAATTTATAATGGGCAAGATTCTCATTTCAGTATTTTCGTAATTACGTATGGTTACTCGTGTATTACCCATGGACTCATGTTAGACAATAACTTCTTGATTGTACGTATCATGGATGTGACATTTGCAGTCTCATTGGGTAGAGATGACAGTTACTAGCCATTTGGTCTACTATGCATATTGTTATTCGAATTACCGAAAGACTCCATATCTGGAGCTACAGGCCTTTTCTTCTTACTGAAGACTCGATTACATCTATGGAGGGATTCACTATGGAAGTTCCCTTCCAGGATTATGTAAGCATATCTTCCTTGAAGAGCACAAACCGAGAGCTACTTTAGAAGTTGTTACAGCCGATGACTCGAATGTCTACTTGAAGGAGTCCATGTAAGCTATGGTAGGATATCTTACTTGTGACTCATGTATCAATATCTAGCTAGTTGCATGATACCTGTGTCTAGTTATCTTCTTGTACTTTTCTGTATTTTCATTCAGTAATGTATTGTGTGTTTGTTCCTACAAGAGTTACTCGGATGCATCATGTTGGATATATATATATATATATATATATATATATATATATATATATATATGTTGTACTTATAGCATATTAAATTCTCGTTCTGCTCAGATTCTTATATTTTTATATTCTGAGTGGATGAGATCTAGTATACCTGCTTAGTAATTATTCTTTGTGGACTGGAGTTAACATTTGTATAGTGGAGTGTGCATCATGAGGACCGATAGATTTGCATCCCTCTCTAAGTCATATTAGTTGGCCAAGTCACATATCACTCCTACGTATTTTGGGACTGGGACATAATAAATAGTTTTTGGATTTAAATAATTACAAAATTGATTTATTAAATAGTGTTTAGCCCTAATAAATCCCCAAAAAATATCAAATGGAATCGAAAAAATCTGGAAAAATTCTAGCAAATCCTTAGAGCTACTAAAAGACTATGATAATTATTTTGGCTAAGTCTATGGTAGGAATTGGCCATGGAATTTCTTAGAAGTTGATTAAAAGATTGTTTTATTTATTTTAATTACTTATCAATTCCCTAAGTTAGTTTGTAACTCTTGGAAATAACCAAAACCTTGTTGGAAGAATATAAGAAAATTATCAAAAATATTTTACGCCTCTATAATCCTATGGTTAAGGTGTGAGGACTTTGATGCCATTCATTCATTTATAATGGTATTTAATTAATATAAAATACTTAAAATCCCTAAAAGTACTATTTTTTTTATAATTATCAAAATTGAGTAATATGGCCTATTTGGTTCCTTGGAACTCATTCTAGGCACAGTTTTACTTATTTGGTCAGTTACAGGCCAAGCGGTACCCAAAATCCTCAGGTCCAAATTTTCTAATAAATTCTATAAAAATTCTATAAATTCTAAAACACTTTAAAATATGTGATTGAACTATTTTCGAAACATATTACACCATTCTAACTTATGACTTCAAGTTATTATATACATGCTTAGGGACATTGCTCTGGTACCCGTTCATCAAAAAAAAAACCAAGTAACCCATTTCATAAACAATTAATTATTTAATTAGGATTTCACAAATAAATAAAATGATAAAATTCTACCCAATTCTTAGTTTAGTTACTTGAAAAGTGAATACTATATATGATAAAGGAGTACAATACATGTATAGTTAGGTGAACATCAACTAGAACAGGCTATCACATAGCCCATGAAGCAAACAAAAGTGGTAACACATGCCGGCAATAGAAAGAGATACCAAGCCAAGGTAGTCAGCTAGCGAGCACATGTGTATCGAGATCAAGTCAACTAAGCAAAATACACGTGTCATGTCGAGGTATACGTCGTGTGTATGGGCAGGCAAAAAATAAAATAAAATCACACACAATTCCAAGCGATAATACAAAATTTGAATGTATTCTTGTCGAAAACTAAAACAGAAGTATACGACTTACCACATCAACAAATAAGAAAATATATAGTCAGTTGTGTTAGATATTATTGTGCTTGTTGATTCATGAGATGAAAACCAAAAATAAATTATGGAAGCATACCTGAATCCATTGATTGGCTTGATGGATCTTGAAGCAGACGTCTCTTTATGGGGTTCGATCTTCCAACTCTCTACGACCCTTAATAATAAAGATAAAATCTTTGTTCCTCTCTCTGTTGATGGAGATGTAGAAGAGAATAGAGAAAACCCTCTCTTTTGTGGCCGTATAAGTTGGGGACCATAACCCTAGTGAATACATATATTTATATGTTTTGATATTTCTAATTTGGCCCCTCATCAAATTAGATTTATCTTCGCTATCTACACATTATTTCCATAACAATTATACCCTTAAGCCAATTTTTCAAATAGACCACTTTAATTTAGCTTAATTATTTAGATAGCCCAACACAATTAATTTTACATGTGTGGCCCATATTATTGAATAATTCCAACAATCTTCCACTGTCCCACATATGTAACCTTATAATTATGTTAACCTTAGTGAGCTCATAAATTGCTATCTTAATCCTTAGGGTATATCTGGACAATCTCATCCATTAACCATTTCAATATAGGATCAAAGCGGCCTTCGTCACATATAGTGTAACTAAACCATCAATGGTCACATATACCGATATAGCTAAATGACAGATCAATCATGGATGCGTAGCATAAAAATTACACGCAATATGATCAACACATGTCTTTTTCCAACTGGTCCTTAACTTTAGTTAGATCAATACTTTAATATAATAAAAATAGAAAAAACTGAATTTTTCATATATCTGATCAAATAAATATCCAAAATATTTTAATACTTAAATGTACCAAATAGCACCCAAATACATAAAATACAAACTCCTATTATATTGACATATACTTAATTAAGATAAGACCCATATGAGCAGTATGCTCATGAAAGATCTTGGGTGATCATACTTTTGTGAGCGGATCCGCTAATATGGAGTTCGTCCTAATGTGCTATGTGGACACTTTAACTATTCTGAATTCTTTCCTTTCACAACTAGAACTTTATGTCAATATCCTTTGACTTATACAAGTTTCTATTGTTATTGGAATACAGTACTGCTGATTTATTGTTACACCAGAATTTAATTGCTCTTTCAATACCCTATTGTAGGCACAACCATGTGACAAAATTTTGTAACCATATTTCCCAAATAGATGTCTAACAACATGCTATAAACCTTGCTACCATTGTGGAAGAAATTATTAGTGCATGTTTGACACCCATCCAAAATATATCTCCACAAGTCAACATAACCTGATGTGGATCTCCTGCTGCGTTGGAATCCAGCAAAATCAGAGTCGGAATACCTTATGATTTCCAAAATTATCCGATCTCCTGTAAAGAGCATATAATTTTTTGTTCTCTATTTATTACTTAAGTAATTTAGTTGATATCCAATGATCCATCCCATATTTGCTTAAATATCTGCCCAACAATCCAACTATGTATGCAATATCCTGAATCATACATACTCGAGCATACTTTAGACTACCAATAACTAATCATGAACATAAAATCTATTATATTTTCTTAATTCTAATGCTAATCTTAGGACACTTGATTGAGACTAAATTTGTCTCCTTTAGTAACATGTGTCACCTAGTTTGCATTAATTACTTTAATCGATATACAAAACCAGAAAAGTATATCTACTCCCATTGAAATTGTGATACACACAATCTTAAACAATGTTTATCTCAAAACTAAATGAGATAATCATTTGGTAAAATTTTGAAGTACTTTGACGAGAAGTCTGCTTGAGTCCATAAATAGATTTTGTCAGTTTGTAAACCATATTCTTTGGATCTTCTGACATAAAGTTTTCTGATTGCAATTTATAAATTATTTCGTCAATGTTACCATTGAAAAATACTATTTTGATATCCATTTGATGTAACTCAAGATCAAAATGTACAACAAGTACTATGATTGCTTTAAAAGAGTCTTTCAAAGAAACCGAAAAGAAAGTCTCTTTAAAATCAATCCCTAACTTTTAAGTAAAGTCACTAGCTACAAGACGTACTTTATACCTCTCCATATTGTCTTTCAAATCTTTCTTGGTTTTAAATATCCATTTACAACCAATGAACTTCGCACTTTTTGGTAATTGGACAAGTTTCTAAACTTTATTGTCATGCATAGACTTATACTCCTTATTTATTATATTAATCCACTTTGAGAATTGAAACTTTCTATGGCCTGATGGAAGTTGATTGGATCATCTTCCAATATTCCACAACCTTCCTCATGTTCCTGGAGAAATATGAAAAAATTATCCGAAATTACATTTCTCCTTTCTCTAGCAGGGACTATCTTAACATTACCGGTTCTTGAGGTTGTTGAGTTTGTTCCTCAGAAATAGTTGTTGGCCTAATGATTACATCGTGTTTTTGAATATGGCTAATCAACTAAGTTTAACATAATGATGTCACTAATATTCATTTACTCACTATCATGTTGCTACTTAATCTTAACATTATTCTAATTATCCTATATCATATTGCTATGCTTGTATCGTACTGCAACATATTTTGCTCGCCTAATATGTATTTGTAGACATGCGGTAAGCATGATCAAACATGATTAAACCAGGACATCGGGCAATGAAGAATGAATGATGGACCAAAGACGGTGCCATACAAAAAAATTTCTCTGAACCGCCTAGCGACCTATCCGGGGCCTCGCATCGGGGGTTCCGCTGCCCAGTCAGCGGACAGGGGTCGAGGGGACAGCGTCCCCATCGGAGGTTCGGGGGCGAAGCCCCTGAAAGGTATTAAGATTTCCAGATCTGCTTATCTTTGGATGACTGCTGTCGAGGAAAAAGATGCCTTCAGATCTGCTCAAATATCAGAAGCAAGGCGTCATCAAAGGGCTCTTGTTTTCCTATTTATTCTAAGTCTGTAATCTTCATTTTATTGAGTCTAGGAAAATATGTACGTTGAGTCGCACTAAGTTATCTCAACCCCTAGACATATCTCTCCAAGCTCTACCATACAAACAGACCAATTCCTGAACCAAGCCCAAGATCCACCAAGCCAAACAAAGCCCGTAGGCCCAAAGGCTATTCTGCCACCTAGGAGGCAGAGTTCGGGCCGAACTCTGCCCCCACACAGAGTTTGGGCTGAACTTTGTCCCTTGATTTCCAGCACCCTAATTTTTAGGGCCTACTTGGTACAAGCTGTCCAACGTTCAAAAATTTGAATTCTTGGGGCAGAATTGGGGCCGAACTCTACCTCCCTGGAGTAGTATAAATAAGGCTTGATTTCCCTCATTTCATATCATCTTTGTATCTCTCACCTTCAAATATTCAAGCTTTCTAAGTTCTACTACCCAAAAGCTTCATTCTTCCATATCTCCTAAGCCACAACTCTCCTTAGCCCAAGGTGCTCAGTGCAATATCAGCTAGAAGTTGTGTGCAAAAGTGAAAGAAAAGTCACTTGGACAATTTCAAGTTTTGCCACCTGCAAATCTGTAAGAAGTTGGCGTGCTCTTCTGAGTAAAGGCACGCGGTTGTACACTATTTCACAAATAGTGAATTTTAATCCTGAGCTAGAGTTCTCAGGCCTGGACTAGTCCTCCACGAGAAAAACCAGGTTAAAACTGCTGTGTTTGCGTATGCTCTTCTGATATTTATTTACTTCCGTATTTCTCTCTGATTTATTTACTATCTTGATAGTTGTTTTGTGGAGGTGATATAGAGTTAATTTTTATTTGGTGATTATCGACACAAACTCTATTCACCCCCCTCTAGAGTTTCCTACACGTTATTTCAATTGGTATCAGAGCAAGGACTCTATTGTTAGGCTTAACATCCTTAGAGTAGATCCTTGTTTATTTGTGTATGGCATCGTATTCCTTCTCCTCCGATAAAGAGATTTTTACTTCTAGTAGCATAGACAATCATGTTTCTTCTAAATGCAAGAAATGCTCTAAGTGGAAAGCCATGGCTAACCAATCATTAAAGTTTGCTAAGGCTTTTCATTCTACAAATGAAGAACTTTCAGAAAAGGTTATTCATTTAGAAGAATCTAATGAGTTTTTGAAAAATGAAAACAATGATTTATTATCTAGACTTGACTCACAAAACTCATCTTGTGTTTCTTTAAAGAGTTTGAATGATTCTTTAATTTTAAAAATCAAATCTCTTTCCTCATCAATAGAAGATCTTAAGAAGCAAGAACATGAGCTAAATCATTTGCATGATTCTTCTATTGACTCTTTAAAGAAACAAAATGATGATTTTATTTCTAGAATTGCTTTATTTGAAAAAGAGAATTATGCTTTAAATGCTAAATTTGATTCTCTTACTTGTTTGTATAATGATTTGCTATTAGAACATGATATTCTTAAGACCAAATCCATGCATGCTCACTCTAGAGATATTCATCATTCTAGTATGTCACATGTTCATAATCATGCTCATTCCGATACATGTGCACACACTAGTATTAGGTGCTTCTATTGCTCTCGTATTGGACACATGAGTGTAACTTGTCCTATTCGTAGGAGTTTTTCTGCCAATGCTAGAGTAAATAGTATATGGGTCCCTAAAGCTAACAAATGTGGATCCAAGTTTATTTGGATACCAAAGTCTTCGCCTAATATTGTAGGTGGAGCTACTTGTATCATGACATAGCACTGAGGAAGCATGTTGGTGGTTGTAAAGCTCAAAGGTCATCTTCCAAGCAATTGCACCAACACAAGTGTGGCCACTAGAGTCACTTTGGGAACATGCTAAACGATTCTCTTTAAATGGCTTATATTTGTAGAATCTAACATGTTTCTCTTGATGTCTTGCTACTAGCTCACATTGATATCCTTTAGCTGCTAATTATATAAATCATGTGAGATATAATACTAGCATGCTTAGTTAATTTTCTTACTATTTCTTTTATCTAGCATGACTAATTACTTAGCTTAAATGATTAGTTCATACTATCTAGTTTATCACTCATTTTCTAGTAGTGTGACACATTTATATATGCATGCTCGTTATTCTTAATCCTTATTTACAAAGCATGCATATCACTCTAGTCCATATGACCTTGGTTTTGATTTGAGTTAATATGATTTTAACTCTCCGTCTTTTCAAGTTTTGAGATAGTTACTTCTTGCCAATTTGTATTTAATATGTCATATTTATCTTAATCGGTATTTGTGAATATATGTGTTTAGCACAAGCTTCTTATCACTTGACAAGTATACACTTATACTTCTTTTTAATCTTGTGCTTACATAATATATTCATTATTGATTTTCATGTTTTATTTTGACAAAACCTCTTATGAATCAATTAAGTCTCTGCCCAATAAAGTTTATTTATATATTTTATTTAATTTGTGATGGTTTTTAATATTTATTAATGATACATAAATATATTTATTTTTTTATGTAGTTCATGTATTTCTTATATTGATATCTATTTTTCTATAAATATCTTTTTGTAGGCATATGAGTTAAGCTCAAGTTTCATATTATTTTGAAGAGTATTTGTCCATACTTGTGCTTAGCTCATACTTTAGCTATTGATTCTTTTGACCAAACTTGTGTTATATTTTCTTGAATCAATTAGCTTCCTCCTTAAAGTTTTCTTTTGATAATATCTTCTTACCTTTTGGGTGACTTTATGGACACATGTTTTTCACTTGATTCTTGAATATTTTCATGTATGCCTATTTGATATATATATTAATGATTCTTAACTTCTGATATTTATTTGTTTTACTTCTTCAAGTTAGAATGTTAAGAGAAAATGTTTATTAGTGTCTTGTTCATAACTTTTATGGAAGTTCTTTTAAGAATTGCTTGGTTTTGTGCTTTACCTTACTTATTAAAATCATTGTACTTATTAGTGCACATTTTCAGCATGTATCTTCTATATATTCATCTCCATAAGTGCATTATGAAAATATTTGTTTTTGAAAATATTCTTAGCAAATTTTGATGATCATTCTTTCATTATTTGGGTATATACCTTTCTTATACTTAGGTTTTTTGGATTTTGATGTTGTTTGATGATACTGCATATATTTCTTTAAATCTAAATTCTTAAAAGTAAAGAATATTTTGGGAACAAGCCGAAAGGGTTCTTCTGTCATACAGGTGTAAATAGTCTGAAGCGACACGGTGTACTAGTTTTCGGACTACCGCTAGCTGGGAACCAGCCCCTACAACTAACCCAAAGTGATTAATACTTTATAGACTTAAGATTTATTAAGGTCTACATGCAACCATTATCTAGTTCTGGATCCAACCCTAAGTTCCAGAATACTTCATCATATCTAGCTATAAATATTTTATTATTATTGCCTAATGATGTTTTGTAACACATGAGAATACTTGTAATTGATATATCATACTTCTCATGTCCTTAGTTAATATGGTTTGAGCTTATTGTTGAGATTTTCCATTTCTAGAGAATACACTTATTTCAAAATGCCTATAATATTTTGCATTCTCTAGATCGATCCATTATTTTATTATCTTCAGTTAACCTCCATACTTGGCAAAAGAGATTTATTTCATTGTGTTTTCATGAATATCCTTTTAGCCTCATTTTGAGAAGTGCATAATTCTTTTATTTAAGATATCCTCTTGTTCTTATCCTTGCTCAGCAAAGAGTATATAAATCATTTTGATCATTCAAAATGTATTGTCCTTATTGTGAACTCTATGCTTAAGCATGTATCTTTAGTGCTATTGACTTAAGATTTAATGAGCACATTTATCCTTTTAATGGCCTACCTCATTAATCTTAATTAGGTATGTAGCTTGCTTATTTACGATGTATTGATTAAGCTACATAATTTTTGTTCACTTTCACTCATCTAGCTATCTTCTTGAATTTCAATCTATATGTGATATGCTAGTTTACAAAAACAAGTTTTATGAATTTTCTTGATGAGCTTTGTATTCTGTTTTAGATACATATGTTTGGTCTCTAAAATTAGTTTGACAATTTTTTTTATCATGTTTCCATTGAGGTTTGTGATTCATCGCTTTAACTTCATTCCATACTAGTCATTGGTAAGCATCTCCTAAATTTCTCTCATCTTTTGAGTCATGATTTTATCATATTGTCATTTCTTTGGAATAAATTTGCAATTATTTAAATAAAATTGACTCTTTTCTATACTTTCCATTGGTTTGTTTATATGGTTTTTAGAAGAGTTTTATGACGGATCATAATTATTTATTGGTTTACTTTATGAATGATCCTAATGATTGAGTAGTCCTATATTATCAAATTATGTGGTTATCAAGTTAATTTATTACTCTACTTTGACTACTCATGGATTATCACATATGCACTTTGCTATTTGAACTTCATTGGTCTCTCATTTAGTATTAGCAAGGTTGGATTATTACCCGTTGATGGGTACATATGTGGTAAAACACACATAGTCCACGCAAAGTAATAAATTGGTTGATCATTTCTTAATTAGATAATCATAAACATGATATTTGAGTTTTATTTTTTGTAGTTTTGAGCTATATTTTGACTTTCACCATGATTGATTTAATTGACTTTATTCCTTTAATGATGACATTTTTTCAAAAGGTAACATGCATTGATCTATCATATTTCAATATGATATTCTTCTATATAGGTTAGTGTATGTCATCTTTGATTACATGTGCTAAATTGAAATATTCTTTTAATTTATCATCTTTAGTAGCTATTAAGTGGATATCTCTTCTTGACTAAAGATGACATTATTCGTTTTTATGACATTTTTATAGCCTTATATGCATTGAGCACGGGGGAAGAATCAATAGTTGATTTACCCCTAGATCTTGAAGTTATTTTTTTTGCTGTAAGTGCTTTGGAACTAGATACACATATTTTAAGGGGGAGCAAATAAAGTGGTTCAATTTATTTATACCCTTTAATATGTCGTATACGTAGTTCATCATTGACCCATATTTTTAGTGATTGAGTTTATGATACTGTTATTTTGTGAAAAGTTTATAAGAGTATATGTAATTGTTTTCATCATATTATCTCTCTCTTTTATATGAGTCATCTCGTTAATATTAACTTTTATATCTTATCTTGATGACTATTGTGCTTTCTTTGATTTGGCTTTCCTTGTATGCTTAATTGATTTGACTTTCCTTGTTGAGGACTTACGCAAAATTTATTATTTTATCTATATTGATAATAGTTTGAGGGGGAGCATTCAAGTCGACTGAATTTTTCTTTCTCAAATATTTTTCTCCTTTACCTTCATGTTTATCTAAAGGGTATTCATATAGCATGATAAGGTAATTGAGTTCAAATGCATGAATTTTGGATAAGCAAATAGATTTGCAAATAATGAGATCATTTTATATCAATTGCTCTATTTTACATTGATCATTCCTTTATTTTATTTCACTATTTATCTGCGGACAATTGTGACTATCATAGTTTCATTGATCAATATTTCAAGTTTATATATTTAAATTGATATCAAGTTTGTCTATTTCAATATCTCAATTGGTATCTTTCTTCTTTGATATCTATTATTTACAATTATCTAATCCCCATGGTTTTTTATTGTAATTTTTTTCTCTTCCAAAACTAGAGCAATATTTCATATCATACTATGTTTTTGGATGTCTTTCTTGGATTTCATTTTGGTAAACTATCTATTGATTATTTTCAAATTCTTTTAGTTTTACCAACTATTTGTATTTTGACAAGCTATTTTCTATTTAGCACAAGCTTCTTATCACTTGACAAGTATACACTTATACTTTCTTTTTAATCTTATGCTTATATAATATGTTCATTATTGATTCTCATATTTTATTTTGATTAAACCTCTTATGAATCAATTATGTCTTTGCCTAATAAAGCTTATTTATATGTGTTTTGAATTTGTGATAGTCTTTCAAACATTCATTAAGGATACATGACTATATTCATTAAATTTTCATTTACATGTAGATCATGTATTTCTTATATTGGTATATATTTTTGTATAAATATCTTTATGTGGGCATATGAGTTAAGCACAAGTTTTATATTGTTTTGAATAATAGTTAATTATACTTGCTTCCTTCAAACTTGTGCTTATCTCATACTTTAGCTATTGATTCCTTTGAACAAATTTGTGCATCTTTTCTTGAATCAATTAGCTTCTTCCTTAAACTCTTCCTTTGATGATATCTTCTTGGCTTTTTGGTTGGCATTATGGATACATGTTCTTAATTAATTTTTAATCTTTTTATGTATGCCTATTCGTGATATATATAGTGTCATATATATAAATGATTCCTAACTTTTGATATTTATTTATTTTATACTTTTAAGTTAGGACGTTGAGAGAAAATGTTTATTAATGTCTTGCTCATAACTAATTATGGATGTTCTATTAAGGATCACATAGTTTTGTGCTTTACCTTGTATGTTAAATTTACTTTCTTAATTAGTGCACATTCTCTAGTCTCTATCTTTATAATTTACTATGGTGCACTATGAAAGCTCTTTAAAAAATATACTTCTTGATATCTTTAGCATTTAGCTTTCTTGATCTTAATGATCTTTCCTTGCTCATTCCGTGGGTTTATGCTTCTTTAGAATTATTGTTGCCTAATGATGTCTTCGTAGCAAGGATTCTTGTAATTGATACATCATATTTTTTATGTCTTAGCTATTATGGTTTGAGCTTTTGTATTGAGATTTTTCTATTTCTAGAGAATACACGTATCTATAATGGCTATAATATTTTACATTCTCTAGATCGATCGATTATTTTATTATCTTGGGTTAATCTCAATACTTGGCAAAGAGATTTATTTTATTGTGTTTGTATGAACATCTCTTTTGTCATTTACTTGATGAGAGTCTAATTCATTCATTTTTCATATAATGCTCTTATCCTTGCTTGGTAAAGAGTCTATAAATTATTTTGTTCATTCAAAATGCATTACCCTCATTGTGAACTCTAAGCTTAAGCAAGTATCTTTAGTGTTAGTCACTTAATAGTTAATGAGCACATTTATCTTGTTAATGGCCTACCTCATTAATCTTAATTAGTTATGTAGCTTGTTTATTTATGATATATTGTTAAGCTATATATTTTGGTTCACTTTCACTCTTCTAGCTATTGTTTTTCTTTTATATCTCTATATGATATGCTAGTTTACATAAACAAGATTTGTGATTCTCCTAAATATAATCTGTATCCTATTTTAGATACATATGTCTTGTTCTCCAAAACTGGTTTGACAAACATTTGATTTGATATTGTCTTTCAAAAGAGGTTTGTGATTCCTTGCTTTAACTTGCTTCCATGCTAGTTATTAGTATCTCTTAAATTTTTCTCATTTTGAGTCATAATTTTATCATATTATCATTTACATATCTTTTTGATTATATTTGCAATCATTTAAATGAGAACGACTCTTTTCCATATTTTCCATTAATTTATGAGATTTTATTATAAATATGGATTTGGAATTTTTTATTTTTTATTTATTTTTGAGCTATATTGTGATTCTCATCATGATTGTTTTAATTGTCCTTATTTCTTTTCATGATGGTCTTTTTCTTAAAAAGTAACATACATTGATCTATTATATTTAAATATGAGATTCTTCCATATAGGCTAATGTATGTCATCTTTTGATTAAATGTGCTTAATTAGAATATTCTTTTGATCTTTCATCTTTAGTGGCTATTAATTGGATCTCTCTTCTTGGCTAAAGATGATATTATTCATTTTATGATGATTTTATAGCCTTATATGCATTGAGCAAGGGGGAGAAATCTATAGTTGATTTACCCCTAGATCTTGTAGTTATCTATTTTATGCTATAAGTGCTTTGGAACTAGATACGCATATGAGGGAAAGCAAAATAATTTGTCCAATTTATGTATACCCTCTAATATGTCGTATACCTAGTTCATCATGGACACATATTTTTTTTTATATCCTAGTGATTGAGGTCATGATACTTTTATTTATGAAGGGTTTATGAGAGTATATACAATTGTCTTCATCATATTATCTCTCTTTTATATGGGTTAAATAAGTCATCTTGTTAATATTAACTTTCGTATCTTATTTTGATGACTATTGTGTTTTCGTTAATTTAGCTTCCCTTGTATGCTTAATTGATTTGGCTTTCCTTTTTGAGGACTTACCCAAAATTCATGATTTTATCTATATTGGTAATACTTTAAGGGGGAGCATTTAAGTTGACTGAATTTCACTTTCTCAAGTATTTTTCTCCTTTACCTTCATATTTTATCTAAAGGGTATTCATATAGCATGATAAGGTAATTGAGTTCAAATGCATGAATTTGGATAAGCAAATAGATTTGTAAATAATGAGATTATTTTATATCAATTGCTCTATTTTACATTGATCATTCCTTTATTTTGTTCCACTATTTATCTGTGGACAATTGTGACTATCATGATTTCAATGATCAATGTTTCAAGTTTATGTATTTCGATTGGTATCAAGGTTATATATTTCAATATCTCAATTGGTATCTTTCTTCTTCGATATCTATTATTTACAATTATCTAATCCCCATGGTTTTTTATTGTAATTTTTTTCTCTTCCAAAACTAGAGCAATATTTCATATCATACTATGTTTTTGGATGTCTTTCTTGGATTTCATGTTGGTAAACTATCTATTGATTATTTTCAAATTCTTTTAGTTTTACCAACTATTTGTGTTTTGACAAGCTATTTTCTATTTGCCACTCTACATTAGGTATGTAGTTTCTATACTTGTCTTTACACACTTCTCCCATTGTTCTTTATTTAGTATATCTTGATCATAATTGTCTATGCCTTCCTCCTTTACTTATGCTTGAGTTCGTTTTATCTCATATTACGGGGGAGCTTAATTTTTGATTATGCCAAAGGGGGAGAAATAAGTTTAAGTTAGCACACAATATGTGTTTATTAGTGATACATGCATCTATCGTATCTGTCTTAAACTTAACCGATTTGCTATAATCAAAAAGGGGGAGATTGTTGGCCCAATGATTACATCGTATTTTTGAATATGGCTAATCAACTAAGTTTAACATAATGATGTCACTAATATTCATTTACTCACTATCATGTTGCTACTTAAACTTAACATTATCCTAATTGTCCTATATCATATTGCTATGCTTGTATCGTACTGCAACATATTTTGCTCGCCTAACATGTATTTGTAGACATGCGGTAAGCATGATCAAACATGATTAAACCAGGACATCGGGCAATGAAGAATGAATGATGGACCAAAGACGGTGTCATACAAAAAGATTTCTCTGAACCGCCTAGCGACCAATCCGGGGCCTCGTATCGGGGGTTCCGCTGCCCACTTAGCGGACAGGGGTCGAGGGGGCAGCGTCCCCCGTCGGAGGTTCGGGGGCGAAGCCCCCAAAAGGTATTCAGATTTCCAGATCTGCTTATCTTTGGATGACTGCTGTCAAGGAAAAAGACGTCTTCAGATCATCTCAAATATCAGAAGAAAGGCGTCATCAAAGGGCTCTTGTTTTCCTATTTGTTCTAAGTCTGTAATCTTCATTTTATTGAATCTAGGAGAATGTGTACGTTGAGTCGCACTGAGTCATCTCAACCCCTAGACATATCTCTCCAAGCTCTACCATACAAACAGACCAATTCCTGAACCAAGCCCAAGATCCACCAAGCCAAACAAAGCCCATAGGCCATTCTGCCACCTAGGAGGCAGAGTTCGGGCCGAACTCTGCCCCCACACAGAGTTTGGGCCGAACTCTGTCCCCTGATTTCCAGCACCCTAATTTTTAGGGCCTGCTTGGTATAAGATGTCCAACGTTCAAAAATTTGAATTCTTGGGGCAGAATTCGGGCCAAACTTTGCCTCCCCAGAGTAGTATAAATAAGGCTCGATTTCCCGCATTTCATATCATCTTTCTATCTCTCACCTTCAAATATTCAAGCTTTCTAAGTTCTACTACCCAAAAGCTTCATTCTTCCATATCTCCTAAGCCACAACTCTCCTTAGCCCAAGGTGCTCAGTGCGATATCAGCTAGAAGTTGTGTGCAAAAGTGAAAAAAAGTCACTTGGACAATTCCAAGTTTCGTCACCTGCAAATCTGTAAGAAGTTGGCGTGCTCTTCTGAGTAAAAGCACGTGGTTGTACACTATTTCATAAATAGTGAATTTCAATCCTGAGCTAGAGTTCTCAGGCCTGGACTAGTCCTCCACGAGAGAAACCAGGTTAAAACTGCTGTGTTTGCGTATGCTCTTCTGATCTTTATTTACTTTCGTATTTCTCTCTGATTTATTTACTATCTTGATAGTTGTTTTGTGGAGGTGATATAGAGTTAATTTTTATTTAGTGATTATCGACACAAACTCTATTCACCTCCCTCTAGAGTTGCCTACACGTTATTTCAATAATTACCTTATCTTTAATGAGGGTGCCGCTATATTGTCTTGTCAAGATATCTCAACAATGACTTGTAGAGGTAATACGACATTGTCTTGTTGAGGCTCTGAATTCACTTCTTGATCAATGACATGTACAGAATCCTGCATATCGTCAAAAGTGATAGTAGGAATCACAATCAATTCCTCCTCAAAGACAATGTCTTTGATTTTATTTCTCCCCCAAACTCAACATCCTAAAAATATTACACTTCTCGTCTCATTTTATTTTTATTTTTGTGTCTAGTGCCACTTAGTTCCATATGCAAGGTTTCTTTATACGACGCAATAGTTTCAAGCAAATATAACTTGTCATAAACATTTTAAAAAATACCAACAATATTTTGAATTTAAAGATAGATCAAACTTTATTGTTCCCAAATGAACAATGATAAATAAGTAAACTGAAACTGAATTTCGTCTAAAAGACGATATAATAAAAGCTTTTAAATAATTGTCTATCAAATCCAATAATAACTAATAACCTAAATTTGTCCTATTGTTTTCACTTCTACCGACTTGTCGTCAACTACATAGATGTGTCTTTGACCATCAATTGGCTTTTGGTAGATCAGGCAACCCTGCATAGAAACACTGATGTGAGTAGTTGCACCAAAATCTAATCACCATGTGTTTCTTGATACTAAAGCTAAATTAATGTCAAACAAAATTAAGAAATGTACCTTTCTTTATATGCCATGCATGGTACTTTGTACATTCCTTCTTTACGTGTCCTGGCTTGCCACAAAAGAAACAACCATTAGCTTTAGTTTGTTGTTTCTTTTGCGTTGGACCCTTAGTAGCTTATGTATTCTTTCGCTTAGTGCCCTTATACTTGTCTTTAGGGGGGGTAGCCAAATTAGCACTTTCAATTTTATTTTGCTTCAATCTCTCTTCTTCTTGTACACAGTACGAAATGAGCTCATTTAGAGTCCATTTTTTACTTTTGGCAGTTGTAACTGACCTTAAACTGATTGTACTGTGTAGGAAGTGAGAGCAATACCAAATAAACGAGCAAGTTATCCGACAAATCGAGCTTAAGTGCCTTAAGTTTTGAAGCAATATGAGACATCTCCATGATATACTTTCTTATGTTACCTTTGCCTTTATACTTCATGGTAATCAAGCGCAACAAAAGTGTACTTATTTCTGCCTTATCATTCTTTGCAAATCGTTTCTCGATTTCAGCAAGGAATTATTTGGCATTAGTAACCTCATCAGATACTGCACCCCTGAATGCCTCTGGAATATCGCGCTTTATGATCACTAGACTCATGCGGTTTGAGCGTTCCCACTTCTCAAAGTTTGCTCTGTCACCAGATGAATTGTCATCCTTAGGAGTAGTGGGATGCTCAATCCAAAGTGCAAGGTCTAGATCCATGCAGCCGAGAACAATATAAGTGTTCTCTTTCCAGTCCTTGAAGTTTGTCCCGTTAAGCATTGGAATTGAGTTCAGATTAGCAGATATTGAAGCAATACTAGCTATAAAGAGAATAAAAATAATTGAACAAACATGCTGTAATTAATAACCAATGAATAAAATATAGTCAAACAAATTCAAATAATGGTGAACCCCATCTCAAGATACCTAGTACATTATTAATATCAAGTCTTTGGACAGTGATATTAACTGTGAGTGGTACTCTTGGTGTAATGATCAAACGTTGACAATAATTCATGTAAAATAATAAGTCTATCTTTGGATCGGGTTATTATTCACATGTAAACCTTATAATTGTCACACATTTACCATCATAGGTATGTGTGCAATTCGGCCAAGTATTAACCTTCCTTTGGGCCGGTTAATACTCGCATGAATGTACACACAAACATCCAACATCCCTTATAGATTATCTATACAAGAGAGGTCACTTTGGTGATATTTTATTTCAATGGGTCTACTTAGAATGCTAGACAACTATTACTAGTTATAAAGAAGCACCAAAAATTTGAATGTTGACAAAACTGAATCATGTCCAAATCCTTATGTACATGCATATTTAAATTAAATAATCATAGATCCTTATGTACATGCATATTTTAAATTAAAGAATCATAAACTCTTATTACATGCATATTTAAATTAAATAATCAATAATCAACAGATTAGATTCTGTTGAATATATGCAACAAAAGATAATATAAATAATACATAAGGTTACTTCAAATAAAATAATCATAAGTATGTGAATATTTTTTTTACATGAATTTATCGAAAACTATATTTCTGAATCCAAATAAATAACAATACCATAAAGAAAGTGCTAAATCTGTTTTATAGAACATAAAACAATAGATAATGGCAAAATATTATTCACCGTTATCATAAACTTCAAACTAATTGTTATCACATGTTTCTTAAAGCTAATAAATCACATGAATTGAATTTCCAATCATGTGGAGGACCCATTTGTAAAAGTTGGCCAAATTAATGAACATGCAGGACTTGGCCAAATTAACGAATGCTTTAAAAATATTTTGGCATTCTGCTTGCAACAACATGTACAAAGCTTGCAGCAACATTTTAAAGCTTTATTTAACATAATTTAACATAATCCGTGCACTTTATTTAATTTAACATAATATTATAAAATTGGTATTGTTGGCTTTTAAACAACAGAAGCATAAGCCGCTAAAGACATAAAAAGGTGATCTAGTTAATCAAATAATACAAAAAAAATGTCAAGTAGTTTGAGCACAACTCGGCTGCTTTTAGGTGCTTACTAGTCGTCGTTTAATGGGCCCTCATTAAAGAAACAAATAAATCAATAGAGAACATGTGAACTAAATCAATGAATTAGGAATCTTCTTTGCCTGTGAAAACTGAATCCATTTCTAATATAATATATGTCGGTGGGTAACAGAAGCAACGCAATGGCGAACAACTATAGATTGACCAAAATATATAACTTGGACCTATCGTTGTCATAAACCCAAAATTAAATTAGATCGAAGAATCTAGGGTTCCTAAATAACAAAAATAATTATAAAATTTTGATCTCATAAATCAAACAGGAAAGGCTCTGATACCACTTGTTAGATATTATTGTGCTTGTTGATTCATGAGACGACCAAAAATAAATTGCGGAAGCATACCTAAATCCATTGATTGGCTTGATGGATCTTGAAGGAGATGTCTATTTATGGGGTTCGGTCTTCCAACTCGCTACGACCCTTAATAACAAAGATGAAATCTTTGTTCCTCTCTCTATTGATAGGGATGCAGAAGAGAATAGAGAAAACCCTCTCTTTTGTGGCTGTATAAGTTGGGGACCATAACCCTAATGAATACATATATTTATATGTTTTGATATTTCTAATTTGGCCCCTCATCAAATTAGATTTATCTCTGGTATCTACACATTATTTCCATGACAATTATTGTCATGACCCGCACCCGGTTTAGGGGCACGAGCACGTGGGTACGTCCAGCCTATACCACAGTGTCGACGGTAGAACGCTGTATAGGTTATCCATAACATCTAACAATAATGAATATAACCTGTTATCTCCGCACGGAGGAATATATATAACATATGATATATATCTCAATCATATGAATCTAAAGGAACATAAGCACGATGATATGATAGATGATAAATATCAAATAAGCTGAAATAGTAGCAGAGTCACAACCAAACAAGTTTAATAGTCTAAGACATAGTACGATCCAAAATAATAGTACAGACCCAAAGTATCAATCTGAAAGCAAATCCAGAAAAATTTAGCTAAAACTAAGTCACTACTGGAGGTGCGTCCTCTAAGAGCACTGTCTCCACAGGCAAGTCCTGATCAGCGTCACCATCTAGCCCAAACCAATAGTAGGTCGTGCAATCATCATCTAAATCCTCTGAAAAATAGTTATCCAGTCAGGAATGGAGC
Organism: Iris pallida; assembly: GCA_029216955.1. Classification (NCBI taxonomy): domain Eukaryota; kingdom Viridiplantae; phylum Streptophyta; class Magnoliopsida; order Asparagales; family Iridaceae; genus Iris; species Iris pallida. The sequence continues at coordinate 26,071,130 of JANAVB010021798.1, forward strand.
AAAGTACAGACACCAACAACAGTTCTATTAAATTGACAAGTGCTATAAGAAACAATTATAATAGAATACATGATAGAATAACAAACTGGAAGTAAGAGGTACAAGATAAACTGATAATCATGTCATGGTGTGAGAAATATACAGTAAAACTGGAATGTAAAGTAACACAGGCAATCTGAGTATAATATTAGGTATAAATGGTGCCTTGAGATATTAGAGTGTTATGTTATCGGCTTAGGTCCAGATCAGGCTGTTCCATTTGACCGACTATGCACAAGTACGGGTAAAGTGGATCAGGCCGACCATAATGGAAAGCTATGCACAAGTAGTATAAGGACAGGCTACACCCTACGTGTGGCGAGGGTGAGCTATGCACAAGTTGTAGAAGTGTAAATAAAATTTAAAGACCAAGTCAGTAGATTGAGATATTTACACAAGGATAATTCTAAATAAGACTTTACGCAAAGGTCAAACCGAGTCAAACTCAAGAATCTACGCAAGCCTTACATTCAGACTTTACGCGAAGAACAGTTTAACTTTCTATGCGAATGAGCTGTCCATGCTGCATTAAATGCATGAAGATTCTGTTCTGACAGATGGATTTTCTGACAAAGTAAATGCACAGAAGCCAAAGAGTTTGTTATTTAGCGTGCCAATAAGCGGCTTTACGCTTGAAAGACAGCTTCCTCTTTACGCATAAGAGTTATTTGAGCTTTCACGCTCAAGGCTATCTTAGCTACTCTTTTTTGCGCGCGTAGAGTTTATTTGAGCCTTTACGCTCAAGGCTATTTTCTTAGCCACTTTACGCTGGAAGCTTACTTTGAGCTATTTTACGCTCGGACATGTTTAAACAACATTTTTATGCACTGTTTGTCCTGATTATGTGGGAACGTAGTTTGCTGACGTGTCCTTCATGCCATACTTTTCGAAGAACGTGTGTACGTGCTCTCCTTATTTTATTGGATTATAGGACATGTGTCAACACACGTAGAGGCTAATTTATGTACGTGGGTGACAGTTATCCTAACAGCCTGCGTAAGGATCCAATATTGATGCTTTTTACGCACAGAAGACAAGTCTATATAAAGACTTCTTTTTTAAAGAAAGAAAAGAACAAGTTTTTTGGAGATCAGATACTTTCAGAGCAGAGTGATTGTCCAGAGTGTTTCTTTTCAACTTTTTCTCAAGAATAGAGTGAAGCAAGGCAGGAAAGCATTCGACTGTGCCATCAGTGCCAATTGTGTCGATACCTTTCTGGTGACTTAGTTCTTCCAGTTGTTCTTCTCCAAGCAGTTCTCTTCATCATCATCGTGTGGTCCAAGGAACAAAGTGATCGCTCTCAGATCAGACTTCCATAGCAATACTTTCCAGAATCTACTTGTACTTTTGTACACTTTTTCTTATTTTTTTTTAAAAGCCTTTTTAGTGTATTTTGTTAAGTGAAACAAAATGACGACTCTGCTGGGGACGACTTTCTCCTCCGACGAGAAGGCAATTTCTCAATACAATGATGTGTCGATTGGATCGACGAAGAAGACTCTGGTCGTTCAATTCGACCAGACTGCTTACGAAGAAATGTTTCGAACTAGGGTTAGTGCTCGTTACTCCAATGTGCAAAAATCATGAAAGGTGCGCAAAGTTTGGATCCCTAAGTCCAAAGCACCCTCTGATCTCTCCATTGTCTCTGAGGGTAAAAGAATTCTTCCTACTCCTGTTGTTGGGGCTCCTGTCTGTGACGAGGCAGTTCCTACTTTAGTGTTGCGCCCTGTGCGTAAAATTCAGTCTCCCGTCTGTGGCGTGGTAGACACTCAAGTCTTGCGCTCTATGCGTAAAGGCAAATCTCCCGTCTGTGACGTGGTAGACACTCAAGTCTTGCGCTCTACGCATAAAGGCAAATCTCCCGTCTGTGACGTGGCAGATGCTTCTGTTTTGCCATATATGCGTAAAGGCAAATTTTCTGTCGGTGACATGGTAAATAAAGTTCACGATGGTGTTTTTGCATCTAAAGTGAACTTGCCTACACGCGTATAGCATAAAAACAAGTATCTTATGGCAAACAATTCCTTTTATTTGTCCAAGGAGACAAGAAATTATGGCAAAACTTCTGTTTTATGCCAACCATCTTCTAATGCTGCTTTACGCAAAGTGCCTAATCTTAGGATTACGCGCAATGCTGATGGAGTTCTTAGTGTACAAAAATCAACTCAGGATTTACGCACACAACTCCAAACGCATAAAAATGTACAACTTTCTTCTGCCAATGAAGCTAGTAATCTTCTTTTTACGCAAAGGACTGGATATTTCTCTGTCCCAAATGTAAAAAAGAAGATATTACCTTCCTATTCTTCTGATTTATGCGAGTTACTTGTGCAAAAGAGTAAAAACAAAAAATCTTCTGTGACATTCCCTCAAGAAAATTATCATTGTGAATGTCACCAAATTGTGATCAAATGTTGATGTTCTGCTACTAAACGGTCAAATTTTGACCGATTAAGCTACAACGTATCTCATCAACAAATTGATGACCAAGAATATGAGTTGTCTTATGCATCAGTCAATATGGCATCTCATATCAATAGAAGACGACGTCCAAGATGCAATTCATCCCGGACTCCAAGTCAACAAAGGTTTAACCAAATCCTTGACACTTTTAAAGGAGTATATCAACATACTCGGTCAAGAAGTCAACGACCTTTAAGTATGCATTCTTCAGATTCAGAGGCTGGGGTACCCAGTATTTGGAGTCAAAAACTGATAGCGTTGATTCATATCTCTACACCAATTCCTCTGTATATTCAAGGAAGATTGAATCTTATGTTATCGGAGAAGAACCAGAGACGTCTACTTCTAATACAGAATAGCGTCTTTCAGCGGTGGAACAATCGCTAAAGGATATGCTTGCCATGATGCAAAATATGCATCAAATAATAACGACTCAGTAAACAGTCCAACCGGCAGTGGTAACACCGATGCAGGTAGTAGCGTAAACTCAAAATAGTCAAGGGGTTGACATACCTTTGAATAATCTGAGTCGAGAGCCTGCTATCAATCAAAACTCTGTATCTCCAGATCCTCTCATTCCAGAAGATGTATCATCTCCAGTGGGGGTTACGGTACATCCAGCCACTATTCAATCAAATATGCTTCCTCAAACTAGTGAAGCTATTCAAGCAGTGCGTGAATTAAAAGCACAGTTTGAGGTTCTTAAACACAAAGATCAGCTCCAGAAGTTGGGGATCAGGCAACCTTATCCTCCTCATTGGAATGATGTGCCATTTCGTCCCAAATTCAAGCCAAAATATATGGTATTATTTGATGGAAAGGCTTTTCCAAGTCAATATATCAATTATTTTGATATTATGACTGTGCATCTACAGAAGAATGATGCTCTTCTCATCCTAGTCTTTATTGGGTGTTTGACGGGTATAACATACGATTGGTATCACAGTCTACCCGATAATTGCATATCATCTTTTGACGAGTTCAAAGCAATGTTTCTTTCTCGTTTCTATGAAGGAGGGACGGATATGAATATGTCCTCCTTAATAGAAATTAAACAAAAAGAGAAAGAGAATACTCGGACATTTATTGAACGTTTCCGACAGGCTACTTTGAAAATGCCTCCTGGTATGCCAGATTCAGCATTAATTGATACATGCAAAATGAATCTGCAACCAACCATCGCTGTTTTTATAGGTTCTCAATTCACAGATTGGGTCTCGTTTATTATAGCAGCAGTTTTAGTCGAGACCAATAGTAGATTGGCTCGTGAACATGGGATGATCTTCGCCTCAGAAGATAAAGGAAAGAGCCTCTTCAGGTAACAATTCTGGTAATCATAATGGGAAAGGAAAGGAAACCCTGGTGGTAAACCTTTCAAAACCCAAAACTATACCAAGCAATCCAGAGTCTTCTAAGCTGAAAGAAGAATACTCTTTCGACGACAGTGATATCCCTGAAATATTCCAATATCTTGTGAAGAGTGGTAAACTCCAGATTCCAGAGCTAAAACGATCTAATAAGGTAAATTTGACGGATAATCCCAAATATTGTATCTATCATAGATACATAAATCATCCTACTAAGACTTGCTACGTCTTGAAGAAGAAGATTCAAGAGTTGATAAATGCTAAAGCTATCGCTTTAACAAATGATGAGCATACAGTCACAACTAATATAATTTCTCTTCAATTTGGAGGTTTTCCTCCACAGCAAGTTTCTGATAGGATTGTCCTGATTCCGAAGACGATAATGAAGATTGTGAATCTTCTACCAGCCAGAGATCAAAGTGAAGAATTAGTGCCTCTCACCTTAAGAAATGGTGAAATCATGTGGGTACACCCTGACTTGGTACCTGAAATGGAACATAAAAAACAAAATTCAAAATCCAAGAAAGGTCAAAAAGTCAGAACATACAATATGTTTCTCATGTTGTTACCCCAGATCATGATGATTCTGATCATCTGTGGGGTAACATCCCTTTGGAAAATAGGCTAAGGGGTCTAAACATATGCCCCCCCGAGTTTGGCTCCTCCTACCAAACTAAAGCTTACTCATCAGCAATGGTTGGCCATGAACGGTGTCCCTTTGTACAGGGCACAACAAGTTTTTGCTGCTTACGAGAAAGCTCCGGTTGGGATTTTACCTCCTGTACCGAAAGTTTCTACCCTTGCTACTACAGAGGCCTCTGTTCCTTCTTCATCTGTTGAACCGTCTAGTGAAAGCCTGCTACCCACTCACATGTACAGTCAACAATCGATCCATCTCATGAAAAAGATGGGCTATAACTTTCAAAAAGCGGAAGGCTTGAAATATGGTAAAGGTATGCGGGTTCCTTTACAAATTCAAGGTCAGAAATCCTCCATCGAATTGGGATTTGGGGACCCTCATAAAAATCCCCATAAGACGAAGACTAAGGGAAAGAAGACTAAATCCTGTAATATGGTACTTCATTCTTCTAAGTCTGAAGAAGAAGTCTTTACTGGTACAAGATCCGGAAAAGACTACCACAAATATCACGAAGGAACTCCCAAAGAAGCGGATGATGCCGCTGAAACACTACCGACTCAGTCATCTTCTATTTCTGCTGAGGCAAGGCCTTCTAAACCCCCAGTCATTGAAAAAGGGAAACAGAAGGCAGTGCATTTTGACACCCCTTTGAAGTCTGGTTCAAATCAAGGGTCAATAAAACCCTATAAATTTGACATACTAGTCCAGTTAGCCAATACTCCGGCTAGGCTTTCTATCTTTGAGTTACTTCGTCTCTCTAAAGAAAGTCGAGAAACTTTGAGCGAAGCTTTGCTACAGGAAGATTCATGCCTAGCCCAACTCAAAAGTCCTGACAATATACCAGTGTCATATCCCCAATGCTACAGTGTGATGGAATCAATTCCTAACAATACTTTCACACAAGAGGATATGCTGTTAAAGCATAATCGACATGACAGACCTTTGTGTTATACAAGGTATATTGACTTTACTGAAATTGACAGGATTTACATCGATCCTGGGTCTTCCATTAGCATTATTCTTCAGAGTATGCTACGACCCTTAATGATTCCTATTAGTAAGTTGACATACACTAGTGCGACAATTGTTGGTTTCAATTCTGGAAGGAGTAAACCATTGGGGAAAATTCGCCCGAAGATTCAAATATGTGATCTTCGAACCATGGCAACCTTCTATGTTATCAACTCAGATGTAACTTATAATATCCTCCTTAGAAGACCATAGATACATGAGCATAACATTGTACCTTCAACTCTCAACCAATGCTTTAAGTATGTGGATTCTCAGGGGACTGTAAAGATAGAATTTGCGGATCACAATCCTTTTAAAGGTGTTGAAGCCTACTTCTCGGATTCAATACTTTATACACAGGAGCATGTGAAGAAAATATCTGGTATGGCTGAAGATCGATCGCCTACAGAAGATCAATCAATTTCAGAAGATCAATCGCCTTTAGAAGAACAACCTTTGAAGATTAAGGTTAGAGGTCGAATTCAACCCCAACCTGTCAATGATGTACCTTTGATGATTAAAGTTAAAGGAAGAACTCAAGCAACGTCTGATGAAGATGTAAGGGTTCCAGTCAAGAATCAGGTTCAAACCAACACTAGTCATCAGCCTCTTATGATCAAGGTTAAAGGACGTACTTCTCGTACAACTAATCCAGAACCACTGGTTATCAACCTTGGCAAAACTATGCCGAAGACGGATGACGGTCCGTTAATGATTAATCCAAAGCGTAGTAATCAGTCTGTCAAAGATGTAAATATTGATCACTCTGTATTCTCTCACTTTAATGAAGATTTCCTTTTGGAGTATATGGCTGTCAAATTTATTGAAAGAATGACTTTATCTGTTGATAATCAAAGTCATTAACATAAAACTGACATAAATACAGAGGAAACCTTATATATTAATCATAAAGAGAATTCTTTTCCTTCTTATGTCGATGTTGGACCCTATGCTCAGAGGTTCCTAACATCTTCTCCTTATTTTCTACCTGTAGCCTCATCATCACAAGCTTGTGTAACTTATAGACGTCACGAAGAATCTTATTTTGTGATCCCGTCTAATAAAAAAAACAAGCGTCAAATTGTGTTTGGTTTGACTAGAAATATCCCTGTTATTCAGACATATAATCTCGAAGAGAAAGATAAAGAAAAAATCAGAATTGACAAATATAGTCAACAATCTCTTAAGATTATCCAAAATATGGGATATGATTTGAAAACCATGCTAGGTCTCAATCAAGACAAAGGTAGACAATTACCATTATGTGGTGATCCCTTTTATCAACGAACCCATCATGGTTTGGGATACGATACATCCCACATGTTTAATGAATATATGGAGGAAGAATTTTCTTCAAATTCTTTATAATCCTCAGATTCTGAAGGAGTCCAGTATGTTGAATCTGAACACGTCTTTTCAGTTAATGTGGTTCAAACCGATGATGAGTCTGAACTATTTGAAAATGACCCATGGGCACAACAAATGGACACTCATTGGGAGCTTCGATTTGAACAACGACAGCCGCTTACAGAAGATAAAATCGTCCAGATTGATGTTGGAGATGAAACTACATCAAAACCCATATTTATCAGCAAAAACCTTTCTGAAGATGAAAAAGAAGAGTTGATAAAGCTGATAAAAGAATATATCGATATCTTTGCATGGAGTTATGATGATATGACGGGTCTGGATCCCAAAGTAGCTACTCATAAACTCAATATTCTTCCTAATGCCAAACCTGCAAAACAACAACAGCGACATTTTCGACCAGATATGATGGATGCAATTGAAGCAGAAGTTAAAAAGCTGATTACATGTGGCTTTGTCCGTGAAGAACACCCAGATTGGGTTGCTAATATTGTTCATGTCATGAAGAAGAACGGAAAAGTTCGAGTTTGCATAGATTTTTGAGATCTTAACGCAGCTTATCCAAAATACGAATTTTCACTTGCGATTACTAATGTCATGATAGACAATACATGTGGTTTTGAACGCATGTCCTTCATGGACGATTTTCAGGATATAACCAAATTAAGATGCATCCAGGAGAAGAAAAGCACACTGCTTTCCGTACACCCCTTGGAGTTTATTGCTACACAGTTATGCCTTTTGGTCTGAAAAATGTCGGTGCTACATATCAACGGGCCATGAGCAATATCTTTCAAGAACATCTGCAAAAAAAAGTTGAATGTTACGTAGATAATATCGCTGTCAAAAGTCGATTAAAAGATGATCACATTCAAGACTTGAAGACAGTGTTCGAGTTGATGCGTCGACATCAATTAAAGATGAACCCCACTAAGTCTTTCTTAGGGGTTTCTAGTGGCAAATTTTTGGAATTTGTCATTACTTCTCAAGGTATCCATGTTGATCCTGATAAAGAAAAAGCAATTCTTGAAATGCGTTCTCCACGTAATCTGAAAGAGCTTCGTGGCTTTCAAGGTCGCATTGCTTATATCAGAAGATTTATATCAAATCTTTCTGGAAGATGTCAACCTTTCTCTCGTTTATTGAAGAAGGGTGTGTCATTTGTTTGGGATGAAGCATGTCAAAAAACATTCAATGACATCAAGGAATACCTTACAAATCCACATGCTTTAGTACCCCCAGTAGTGGGATGACCATTTTTGCTGTATATTCGAGCATTAGATCATTCTCTTAGTGCTCTTCTTGCACAGAAAAGTGATAAAGGTTATGAACATGCAATTTATTATTACAGTCGAATGATGGTTGGAGCTGAACACAGGTATACTCCTGTGGAAAAAGAATGTCTAGCCTTTGTTTTTGTCATTCAAAAGACGCGATATTATGTATCGGGACAGACTATTCATGTCATATCCAGAATAAATTCTATTCGGGTATTAATGAAAAAGCCGAGTATTCTTAACTCCCAGTTAGCTACCTGGGCAATGTTGCTTACCCCCTATGAAATGGTCTACGTACCTCAAAAATCAGTAAAGGGTCAAGCGTTAGCTGACTTCTTAGCAGCTCACCCTATACCTGAAACTTCCAAGCTATATGACGATATTCCAGATGAAGTCTTAGATTGCAACATGACTTTGAGGGATGATATTTTGACAATTATACTTTGATGGAGCACCACGAGTTGGACCTAAAGACAACATTGTCTCCGGAGTAGGCATTATTTTGGTCTCTCCTGATAAAATGGTTATATACCGTGCTTATTCCCTCAATGAACCATGTTCCAATTGTAACACTCCAGTCCCAAAATACGTAGGACTAGGAACGTAGACATGCCAGCTGTATGCATACGAAGTATATGGACCGTCGTATGTATACATAAGCTGTAAAATACAGTAGAACCATGACTAATCTCATCCACACAAAATAAATGAATAAAAGATATCATATATTCAACTATGAAATTGTCATTTGGGACATGTAGTTGGGCGGAGACAAATCCACTACCAACTATGAAAAGAAATACATAACAAAAGAAAGAGTTTGGCGAGCGATGCGAAGACGATCAAAGTGCAATCATCCTCGAAGAAGTAGAGATGATCATGGTCACAGCTAGAACACCTGCGAAAGATAAGAGCACACACCTGGCAAGATAACCAGGACCTCAAAGGGACGTAACAAGATACATAAAGGACATGCCACATAACTGAATATATATATACTATGTCATAAATCACAAGTAAAGTAAATAGTCCCACTCGTAACAAGATCCAATACCTCATCATCGAAACAGTGGACTACCCCTACAACCAAACAAAGACAAGGGGTAGTACACTATACCGCGATGCAATATTGTCCCAAGATACTAATGGGACGGGGTGACATGACATTGACGAGGGTTACCTGACCATTCTAATGTGTTGATGCAGTAAGAATAAATCTTCAACGCATGAGCCCTGGCTGTAAATAGGATCGGCATAGTCTCCATATAGGGCACCAGGGGCCTACGTCCGTAACGTCCGAAGATCGTCAGAGGGCATCATGTGCAAGGGGCTACGTTCATAACGCTCTGGAAAATGTCAGAGGGCACCTGGAGCTTGTGTAGTACCCCGACCCGCATGATGCCTTATGATGGATGGTTGGTTCGATGAAGCCTTGTTGGACTTGGAAATATGCGAGGGATTGCTTGGAAGGCTATGCAATCATGGCAGGAATCGTCCTATGAATGTGAGTAGTGTTGAACCCTTCAAAGATCCTTTAGCTTCACGCTTAAAATAAGGATGAGTATGCTATATTTCTTGTTGAGTTGTTCAATAACACCTTGCATAGAATTTAGAAAGATAATGAAAGATAATAATCACCTGAACGTAAACTGTTGTTGCTAGATGAATTGTATTCATGAAAGATGTTGCGATGAATTTACATGACAGGTGAAGGCAAAGTCCCAAATACTTGGGCGGTGAGTATATCGAGCTTTGGCTCGATGAATAGATGGTAAAATAGATGTTAAGACCCAAGAAATGGGTAATGAGTATGCTTAAATTGCATCCAAATAAATGTATGCTAAAACATATGCTAAGTCCCAGAAATTGTGCGATGAGTACATTGAGTTTGGTTGGAAAGATATATGGTATCAAAGTTGTGGCAAAGGGATTGGGTAACAACATTCTATTATCCCATCACCGATGTAGAATATTGATTACGCCAAGACCCTAGAAAGATGGCAAGATGGCAAGATGAATGAGAATGATGGGTTATTACTTAGTTTTCCTTACCATGCATTATATGTTTTCTTTATAGATAAGTTGCATATAGTTGCATGGTCATGGACAACTTATCGACAAGGTGGTTCCTCGAACAGTATTCCTGGGCCTTGGAAACTGGTTCGTTCTGGGGGGAACCAATGCTGAAGTAGTAGCACGGTATACGGGACTTATAGTGGTGCTAGCTACCTGCACTGTAAGGGCGTCGTATACCTGTAAGTCCGTCCAAGATGGCGTGTCGCCAGTGACCTTCATATAGATAGGTCCGGTGCTAATGATGTCTTATGCAGGCAGAGTAAGTTATTACTCAAATACAGGGAAGGATGTCGGCCATTGGTAAGAATCACTTGAACGGTGATATTTATATTGAATCATGATATTGTTTCTAACAATGTCCTGTGCAGGCTGAGTAGGTATTATAAATTGTACATGGATGGCTACACGACCGTGGGTAAGAATCACCAAAGGGTGATAACTGTATACTTTAAATTATGTTGGCTATGTGATTGCATGTTTTACTTCTTGTCGGCTCTAAACAGAAAATTAACCCTAAGGCAACGAGAAAGACCACTGTTAATAATGTTCTATAACATGATTACTTAGTGTTGTCTTCTTAGGTGAGTTGGGCCAGCACCGCTCGCCAGTATATTGATGATGTACTGACCCACGTTGTGGGCAATATTACAGGTGTTTACTTATATGAGGGAAATCCTTTGATCGGTGCTTGGCATCGATGATTAGGATGGGTGTGCAGAAGCTCTTCTTGCAAGACGATGCCTTCTGCTATACTGGACATAATATATGGAACAGTGTAACTCAATTGTACCAGTGAGAGCCAAATTGGAAAGTTCAATGTAAATAAGTCGGTATATTCAGTTGTAACCCGAAGGGCAAGTGTATACATTCAGTTGTCTATTCAAGAGTCTTATAATCAGTTGTAAACTATGTATTCCGCTGCAAGTATTGTAATCCATTATGATTATCAATAAAGAGATACATTTCTTCATATCTTGTGTGACTTCAATTTATCTGCTTGGTTTTGCTGCGTTGTCGATATTTTCTGAGAAATACCAGGAACGGTAATGGTTTTGCCTTGTACAAGTACAATCTAGACTTGTACGGCATCACGCCCAATAGTTTTCGATCCTCCGGGATTGGGGCATGACATAATGGTATCAGAGCACGGCTTTACGTCCTTGGATTCTTATTCGAGTTGTTTTAAATCAATGTTGCTACTAAGATGATTCTAAGCTGCTTCCGCGATGATTCAAAGATTGTTTCTGCGATTATTCAAAGTTCCTTCCGCGGTGAATCAAAGTTGCTTCCATGATAAAATCAAAGTTGCCTCTATGATGACTCATAGTGCTTCTGCGATTATTCTGTGTTGTTTCCGAAATACTCTAAGTTATTCCCTTGACTGAAAGTCTGTTGATCCTTCTAGTCGCTTACTGGGTGTTCCATACAATAAGTCTAAATATGTGGGCTGTGATATGTATGCTTTGTTAAATTTCTAAAAGATACCAAAAAAAGAATAACAATGATGCGATACGAAAATAAGTTTATGATGTATGCTAGATGTCTTACGTGTGGGATTCATGGAGTCGATTGTTATACAACAATCGACAGTGGGTGATGGCAAGGTATGTTGGAACAGAATGTGCATGGATTTTAGGGAATGGGAATCGACAGAATCTTGAGTCGGTATTTGTGGTCAGCATAACCACTGCAGGATGGATAGTCCATGTTGGACGTTGGTTTGATGCGAAAGAATATTGTATTGGGAATGGCTTGAGCTCTGAGTGGTATATTACATATACCCTCATCGTGATAAGATGTCCCTTGACCCTTGATGACTTTATAATTTAGTAATTGCTTTACCTATAAGGTATTGAGTAGTATCGAATCGTAGCTAAGATTACGATTGATACATGTTGGCTAGGTGCGTTCCTTGATTGTTAAGTTGGATGACCCGTTGTGAGATTTTGATGTGTTCGGATGAACCATCGCTTGACCTTGTCGGTTAGCATTATGTTGGGTAATAAGAGAATTGAGAATATGAAATGAATGCCTTGGTTGGTAAGGAAACGAATTTCAGATTTAGGCGAAGACTTGGATCAGTTGGATAAAAGGATTGTAGGCTTGGTAACGATAGTGTGGTGTTGCTATCGAAAGATTTTACGAGAATAACTATGGACCGAATATTGAACGATGTTGGAATTGAGTATAAGAAATTGCATGTTGGATATCGACAAAATTGATGGTAATGTTAGACGCTTATCGGGATGTTTCGAATGATTTAGAAGATGCAGAGAGTTGTATCGACCGAAAAGTTAGAGAATGGGCTTGAGAAATAGATGATCTTAGCACGTAGTGCTGTTGTGCTTGAGAGAATTTGACGTGTCCCGAATTAACAAGTTACGACCCTTGACTATTTTGAGGCATAGAGAATGAGTACTTGTCCCTTGATGCATGAAAGAATAGATGTTCCTTTCGAGAGTCGAATGGCTAGGATACAAATAAGTATCGAGGTATAGCGATATGTAATAAACCCTATCGGTAGACGATATTATCGCTTGAATAACAAGTTTGGATGGAATATAGAATTGTTGGATTATGACTTAGCTAATGAGTTATGTTATATCCATTAAGATGACCAATATACAAATGCTAGATGATTGGTAATATAGAGATTGGATCGGTGCATGAATAGTAAATCTTTTTATGGAATCACAAGAAGATGATGCAAAACAAATATTGATGGTTAACGTGAATTGCTAAGAGATGACCGTATTGGTGCTAGAAAATTTATAAATGATGCCTCGGAAGAAATATGATTATGTAGTTGCCTTATTTTGTTGGTTAAGAGAGTACGGACCGTATCGATGATCTAAAAATATGGGAAACAAATATGTCACGAAGAGACCGTAGAAAGAGATCGTAAGTGATAAACTATTGAGATAGCAATGTCGGATGATGACTCGGAATAGTTGACCCGATTGAATAGACAATTTGAGTACGATATGAGGATGCAAGTCGGATTGAAGAAGTGATGCTATGTCTATGCAAGTGGAAATTGAAGGTTTAGATATTCGATTGATAAGTTTTATATGATAGCTTCGGGAGTGACCATAAGGATTGTTGGATAGAATTGTCGGATAGATTTTGCCGGTTGCGGGTAAGTCTAAAATGAGACTTCATTGGGTATGATCCGAGTATGGGTACGGGTAGAAAGACTTGACCCTAGAATGATGGTTGGTTGCTTAGAATGTCGGTTGGTTGCCTAAAGTGTTGGTTGGTTGCCTAGAATGTTGGTTGGTTGCCTAGAATGTCGGTTGGTTGCCTAGAGACGTTGGTTGGTTGCCTAGAATGTTTGTTGGTTGCCTAGAATATCGGTTGGTTGCCTAGAGTGTCGGTTGGTTGCCTAGAATGTTGGTTGGTTGCTTAAGTTTCAGATTGGTTGGCTATGTTCTTCAGTTGTCCGTGTTGGAAATAAGTTCATAAGATTGGGGTGGTGTCCTATGTCCCTAAGTTGGTCAGACCATAGAGTTGCCCCTATGATGAGAATTGGTTGCCTCTAAGATAAGAGATAAGTATGTCCCTGACAGCTACTCATCTCATATGAGCTAGCTGAATGTTTGATTTAGCTTAGATTAGCTGACCATAGATACTTGACAGAATGCTAAGTTGACTGTTGGAAAACCGTAGGATGTCCCTATTGATGTTGCGTGAGTATAGTCGAAATGAGTAAGATGTGTCGGAAAGTAAACTTTGGAATGGAATAAATATTAGAAATTTTGATGTTATAATATTGGATGGGATGACGGATCATGTTGGTTTCAAAATTTGGTTGCCTTTGTTAGAATGCTGGAAATTGCTAAAGCTGGTTAGATAGGTTGATTAATATTGAGCTGTATAAATGGATGGTAATGCCTTGAGACAGTTGGAATAATTTCATTGATCGGATCAGAATTAAGAATAAGTGTAACGACGGAATGGGATAGTGTATGTAACCGAGATCGGCAAGAGCGAATGTGAATAGGAATGACCCTCAGGATTAATTTTGCTGGAATATGAGAGTTGCTTATGCGAGAGGATAATATGTTAGCTTGATCAATACAAAAAAATATTGGAGTACAGCGAGAATTGTTACTGGAATGAAATGATGGTACAATTTGAAGGATGGTACGATTTGGAAGATGGATCATGATCGGAAAATTTATGAGATGCAAACAAAGTGTATGGATGCGAACGATAACGAGTACAAGATTCGATCGATGAGAATTGGGGTATCAAAATAAAATGTGGCTATAGGATTTATCAACTTTGTTGGTATGAATGACAATGAACTTGAAATGAATACTTGATACAGCTAAGTCTGAATACTTTGGAAAATGTTGGGATCGATTGTGGAAAATTTATCGAGTTGGAATTGGCAACATCTATTATCTTATTAGTTGGTTGGAATATTGAATAAACAAGTAGGATTATACGAGATGCTCGAAGAGAATTACTGATGTTCGAAAAAGGAAGGTACACCGTAGCTCGTCCGTTTTCTCTATCACTGAACTTGGCTGAAGTGCATGTATTTCGGGGATGCCTAAAATATGTGTATGATTCCAACTAAGTGATATGCTGAATTCAAACAAAGCCATAGGGAGGATTATTATGTGCTAAGGATTTGCACGAGTGTCGGAGGAAAGATCAAAGATGGTAAACTATTTTGAATCAATTGGGATACTGTAACGAGATGGTATATTACTTGAAATCAATCGAGAGATTGCGGAGTAATATTAAATAGAGCAAGTCGATCGTTGAGAAGTTCAGAAAAAGTCGGTTGAATTTTGGGGATGAGTTTTGCTTTGAGTTTTGAGGATGAAACTTTTTTTGAGTGATATATATTGTAGTGCCCCGACCCGCATGATGCCTTATGATGGATGGTTAGTTCGATGAAGCCTTGTTGGACTTGGGAATATGCGAGGGATCGCTTGGAAGGCTATGCGATCATGGCGGAAATCGTCCTATGAATGTGAGTAGTGTTGAACCCTTCAAAGATCCTTTAGTTTCACGCTTAAAATAAGGATGAGTATGCTATGTTTCTTGTTGAGTTGTTCAATAACACCTTGCGTGGAATTTGGAAAGATAATGAAAGATAATAATCACCTGAACGTAAACTGTCGTTGCTAGATGAATTGTATGCTTGAAAGATGTTGCAATAAATTTACATGACATGTGAAGGCAAAGTCCCAAATACTTGGGCCGTGAGTATATCGAGCTTTGGCTCGATGAATAGATGGTAAAATAGATGTTAAGACCCAAGAACTGGGCAGTGAGTATGCTTGAATTGCATCCGAATGAATGTATGCTAAAACAGATGCTAAGACCCAAGAATTGGACGGTAAGTACATTGAGTTTGGTTGGAAAGATGTATGGTATCAAAGTTGTGGAAAAGGGATTGGGTAACAACATTCTATTATCCCGTCGCCGATGTAGAATGTTGATTACGCCAAGACCCTAGAAAGATGGCAAGATGAATGAGAATGACGGGTTATTACTTAGTTTTCCTTACCATGCATTATATGTTTTCTTTATAGATAAGTTGCATATAGTTGCATGGTCATGGACAACTTATCGACAAGGTGGTTCCTCGAACGGTATTCCTGGGACTTGGAAACCGGTTCATCCTGGGGGAACCAATGCTGAAGTAGTAGCAGTACTGAAGTAGTAGCACGGTATACGGGACTTACAGTGAGGCTAGCTACCTGCACTGTAAGGGTGTCGTATACCTGTAAGTCCGTCCAAGATGGCGTGTCGCCAGTGACCTTCATATAGATAGGTCCGGTGCTAATGATGTCTTATGCAGGCAGAGTAAGTTATTACTCAAATACAGGAAAGGATGTCGGCTGTTGGTAAGAATCAATTGAACGGTGATATTTATATTGAATCATGATATTATTTGTAACAATGTCTTGTGCAGGCTTAGTAAGTATTATAAATTGTACAGGGATGGCTACACGACCATGGATAAGATTCACCAAAGGATGATAACTGCATACTTTAAATTATGTTGGCTATGTGATTGCATGCTTTACTTCTTGTCGGCTCTAAACATGAAATTGACCCTAAGGCAACGAGAAAGACCACTGTTAATAATATTCTATAACATGATTACTTAGTGTTATCTTCTTAGGTGAGTTGGGCCAGCATTGCTCGCCAGTACATTGATGATGTACTGATCCACGTTGTGGGCAATATTACAGGTGTTTACTTATATGGGGGAAATCCTTTGATCAGTGCTTGGCATTGATGATTTGGATGGGTGTGCAGAAGCTCTTCTTGCAAGACGATGCCTTCTGCTATACGGGACATAATGTATGGAACAGTGTAACTCAATTGTACCAATGAGATTGTAGCCAAATTGGCAAGTTCAATGTAAAAAAGTCGGTATATTCAGTTGTAACCCAAAGGACAAGTGTATACATTCAGTTGTCTATTAAGGAGTCTTGTAATCAGTTGTAAACTCTGTATTCCGCTGCAAGTCTTATAATCCATTATGATTATCAATAAAGAGATACATTTCTTTATATCTTGTGTGACTTCAATTTATCTTCTTGGTTTTGCTGTGTTGTCGATATTTTCTGAGAAATACCAAGAACTGTAATGGTTTTGCTTTGTACAAGTACAATCTAGACTTGTACGACATCACGAACAGTAGTCTTCGATCCTCCGTGACTGGGGCGTGACAGCCTGCGTCTCCGGCAGAGCACACATGTAAGCAGGGAAGTGCAAGGAAGTCCATACGTCAGGTATTGTTCTCCCCACCCAATGTACCTGTCAAGTTGCATCCACGACCATGTACCTCTACTAACTACTAAGTCTCCTAACACGCCTCTATTAGCAGTTAGCCCTAACGCATGCGTATGGGAGATCAGCCCACACGCAAGAACCTTTACATGCTACTCATCTCACACATCCTCATGGTATAACTGTGTCACGGTATATGCGATACACTACAGACGGTAGTCCCTTAACTCAAGGTTCATGTGCAACCAAAGGATAGTAACAAAGTAAACTAATAATCACTGAGCATGTAGTAAATCAAGAACTGGAAATAATGAACAGTGATATGTAATAAAATGCAGACTGAATATAAACAGTAAAATGGTAAGGTATCTTGCCTGGTGTGTCGCCTGGTGGTGCGATGTTCTGTCATGTTCCAATAGTCCAATAGCCATGGTCGATGTGTAAGGGTCCGAGGTCGCAAAAAAATAGGCAAGCATGATCAGTCATGAGTAATGAGGATAATTGGAAGAATTTGTGGAGTAGGTAAATATACAAGTTCTTAGAAATATTTATATAATTTTAAAAACATGTTTACTTGTAAAAATTCATTTAAGAAAATACTTTGAAAATATTTTTATATAATAATTTTGAAAATTACATCTTATTAGTCAAAATACTCTATGTTGTAAAATATGATTATGGTGGAATCTATATTTCATAATTTAAATATCTATTTTAGATAAATATTTAAAAATACTTCTAAATCATTTAGACCAAAAAGTATAACTCGTCAAATATATGTACATATACATCGAAAGAATACTTTAGTGTTTAAAAATTAACTTGAAATTTGCTAGAAAATATTTGTTCAATTAAAATAATAGTAATAATAATAATGTAAATAATATTATTTAACAAAACAACAAACTAATATTAATAATAATATATAAATAATAAAACTAACAATAACGAATAATAATGATAATAATATTAATAATAATAAAAAAATCCAAAAAAAATAACACAAATCATACTCCTCTTTATAATAATAATAATAATAATAATGATGATGATGATAATAATAATAATAGTTCTAATAATAATAATAATAATAATAATGATACAAACAAATATATACTGTTTCCTTTCCCCAATACTATACAGTAAGAGAGAGAGAGATGTGGAAAGAGTGGAGGAAGTGGAGACTCACCGGAGTCTGGATGAGCGGCGCCGGAGGAGCGCGCCTACGCGAAGCACTGTTGTGCTGGAGGTCGAGGAGGCGGTTGGAGATCGGCTCTCGACGACGGGCGACGTCGGTCTGCCGACGTGGAGGAGGATCTTGCCGGCGAAGCAAGCGCCGACGGCTAGGGCGCGTTCGCGACAACCGAGGTGGCGGCCGTGAGCGCTCCTGGTGGCACGGCGGCCGGGTGGAGGCGGAGAGCGTCGGCTCGTGTTCGGAGATGCGCGGAGAGATGCGAAGAGGGTTTCCGGAGGGGATGGGCGGAAGCGGTGGAGCGCGGGGGTCGGCGGCGGTGCGGAGGAGTTCTGTGGAGGTGCACGGCGGCTCAGGTTAGGGTTCATCCCCTTCTTCTTCATGGATGATGGGGTTTTTGGTGGTTGACGGGGGTGGTCGTGGCTGGTGGATGTGGGGAGGCGACGATCGGCCGTGCTAGAGAGGGGTGGAGTGGGTCTGAGGAATGGACGGTGGGTACGGTGGTGGTGGTTCTCTCCGGCTAGGTCGGTCGGAGGCGGTGAGATGGACACGGAGGTGCTGGCCCGCGAAGATGGTGGAGATTCGGTTTGTGGCAGCGATGGGGAGCGTGGTGGAGGACAGGGGCGAGTGATCAGTCGAAGGGATGCGGTGGAAGTCAAAGGTGATGGTGTCGATGGTGGTGGCAGTTTGATGGTGGGAATGGTGATTGACGGAGACGGGGTTGGATGTGGACAAGGTTCGACAAGGCGAGCATTAGGGGTCGACGGGTCGAGGTAGCGGTTAGGATTTGGGGTTGAGTTTGGATGAGTCGTGTCAGGTGTGTCCGACACGACGGGGACAGAGGTTCGGATCTGTCGGATCCGGGATGGAGAAAATGTATTTGTACAATAAAACACATAGTGGATGGGGAAGGAAAACACGGACACGATGCACCATGCTGGGATGGTTGTAGAATAATTTATGGATGAGTACATCTCCTTATATAGGAGGTGGGAATTTTCCAGTTGGATAAGGACTTGCAATGATTTAAACCCTGATGGATAATTCCATCCTTTATTTAAATCGAATTAGAATTTAAACAATCAAAACCAAATCAATCTAGATAACTTCCTTTAATTTAAAATAAATTTTTTTCCAAGTTTAAATTATCAAAATAATTAAAACAATATTTTGAATCTCTTTTTCATAAATATTAAAATATAGCATAAATAAATTTCGAAAATCAAGAATATTACTTAAATATTAAATTTTAAAATAGCTTTTGTAAATGACAAAATAGATTAATAAACGAATTCCAAATTTCGCAGATATCTAGGATATATTTTATATAAACCAAAAATTTTCTAATCACTACTTATTTTAAAATAACTCTTTTATACAAAATAAAAATATTTATCACATTTGTTTGAACATGTACTTTCCTATATAAAATAAAATTTATAGCAAAAATATTTTTCTAAAATATGTACCTCGACACATATTCGCACTCGTCGAGCAAATACGAACGCAATTCCCGCACGCTACGCAAATACAAAAATGCGAATTCGTATGCGACGTGCAGATACGACGTACAAAATAATTACAAAATTATTTAATAAATAAATCATAGTAGAAATTTAGGAGATTTACATCCTACCCAACTTAAAAGAATTTCGTCCTCGAAATTTAGGAGTAATTAGGGTAGGTAGAACGAAGGGGATGGAAAGAGTTTATTCGAATAGATTTACGAGATCTTCTTGGGACGAGAATTTAAACAAAATATTTGACGAGGAGGCGAGCGACATTTCAATGGCAATATGTCATTTGATAGACTAGAACAAAAAAAAATTTGATGGTTTCAGTTTAGATTACGATCATGTATATGACAACCAATCAATGACTAAGCTTGATCAACCCTAACATTAACCTAAAAAGGCAACCTCATAAGTAGATAATAAACTCCTTAATCCTTTGATATCATCAATATTCATGTAATCTCTCTTATCATAAATTGTTCTTTTCCAAAAATTACTTTCGTACCACGTTTCCTTAAAAATTTAACAAAAACAATTTTGATTATAAATGTACTCTAACTTCCTCTATTTCGTCATAAAATTTCAAATAGTCTCAAATTTTGAATTCCGTAATCTCCATTATACTAGCTCACTTATTTCTTCCCAAGTTATAATTTCCTCTAAAATTAAAATTCCAAAACCTTCAACCAATTGGCCCAAGTAAAAGTTCAAATATTCTTACTACAATTTTATATTTATTGGTCAATGTACATAGGTACACAAATAAAAGTCTGTCTTCAATGTTCGATAAATCTCGAAAACTAACAGTATACCTTCATAACTTAATCTTCTATCATCATAATTGAAAATTTTCTAAAATACTTATTAGTCTCCCTCGAAAATTTGAATTTAACAATCTCCTCTTTTTGGTGGTAGACATGAAACTCATCTTAACTTCATATTCATAATCCTCTTAGAACTTAATTCTCCCTGCATCAAAAATGTAAAGGATTATTTCTTCGACAATTGGTTATTATCATCATAGCACTATATGTTATCAAAGGCAACGTCAAAAATTTTCATCCATAAATTTAATATATAAATTTGGTTCTTAACCACCAAAGCTTTTAGAAATTCCACACTCAATATTTGATTACCTCAATATCCTCTTCGTTAGCCGAGGAGTCTATTTACCCTTGATCATATTATTTGAACAAAAATACTATCTCACATTCCTCACTTTAGGATTTATCGCATAATTAATTATGTCCCATCTATACCTCGTAATTTCGTAATTATTTATCCATGCCGTGGGGCTCCCTAATCTACCTCTACTAACCCAAGAATGTCATAATCAAATTTTATATCCGCACAAGGAAATCATACAAGGGACATGGTTGCATAACCACGGAAGAAACATAGTAAATATGAGCGAAGTAATTTAATTGGAAGAGAGAAGGGTGAGGGTTGTAATATTGAAGAGCGAAAAGATGTTTATGTGTCTAAGTGAATCGAGATAAGACATGAAAATAAATGACAAGGTTTAAGCAGTCAAGATAAAATGCAAAGTTAAGCATTTACGAAATTTAATAGATCGCAATCATATATTTGGTCAAAAAATGTTGAGTCGAGGTTGAGTCCATATCGGTACCATGGTAAGGGTCATAGTTTAGTCTTTATAACCCGAAAGTCGTACCATAAAAATAGAGTACAAGGGGACGTGTTTTAGTGGGACATGATATACCTACATGAAGGTGGGCTCGTCTGGGTCTTGCATGTGAAATTGGTTGAAAGGAAAAGTCTAGTGTGGTGCTCCAAATATCAAAGTCACGATAGGGAACGCCAAATGATCAAAATAGAAAGTGGGTTTTCATAAGGTACTTAATTAATGCATAAAAATAAAAGGTTAAAGCACGAAATAAAGATAATTTAGAAAATCTCGTAGGTCAAGTTAAGATAAGTTAGAGACACAGTTTCTAGAGAGAAAATAGTCTCATAATAAGGGTATGGTCAAGGGAATAATTCTAATCATTTCGAAGTTTCAAACAATTAGATGGTCACGAATAAAGATCTAGATTTGAGGGAAGGTCGAGTAAGTCAAAGATATGTTCATCGGTTTGGTCGATGACTAACTATACTTGTGTATATGCAATATCATAATCATAGGTGGTATGGCAATCTAATGTGGAATACTTCTATCTCACTAGGATGACCTTACTTGCTTCTTGGTCCTCTACCAATATATGATCTAATCTAAAATTTCAAGTTCCTCGAAAGTTTCTCAATAAAATTTCCAAGATACTCCGCCAAAATTTCTAATTATCTTAGACTGTCCACTTGAATCAAAATTTTTTAAATCTCTAGTCAATCTCGAAACAACCCTTGTATATCGCAAATCGAATAACAATTTTTTTTTCCAAATCTTAAACTCAACCTTTAAATAAGTTTATCAGCCGAATTTCATACTACAAATGGAACATTTAAATAACTCCCAAATTTTAATTATATATCCTTCAAATGTGTATATCTAACTTCCAATAAGTCACAACTACTCTTCAAAAGTAAAAAAAAAATTCACCAAAATTTAAATATCCATAATCAAGGCCTTAACTCAAAATCTAAATAACTTTATAGTTATAGATCATGTGACGTAATTTAAAAACATTTTGCCAAAATTTATCAATCATCCTCAAATTTTGGTCAATCGTAAATCCTACTTCCACATTCAAAATTTTATGATCCTTCTCAAATCAAATTTATATCCCTCCAAAAGATGTACAGCTATAAATCATAAATGTTCAAGGACCTTCAAAAATCAAAACGCAAAATCAAAACAATTTGTTAGCTCTCCTCTTGTGTATACCACCTTGTAATAGCAAAAATAAAATTTCCAACTATCCTTTGAAGACGGTAATATGCTACTACCCAACTTGGAGTTAACTAATCCTTAAGATCATATTTTTAGAAAAATGTCTTTATAACTCAAATGGGACCTCAATGTACACTAATTGTCAACGTAATCTTTCTAGCCATGTGTTTGACCTATGAGCATATAATAGTGTAGTCATCTTCGAAACTGTCATTAAGCACGAAAGATAAGAATTTACGGTAGAAAGAGTTCAAGCAGGATGCAAATCAAGGATGGTAACGAGAGTTCGAAATTTGATGTTAAGAAGGATGTCAAGTAAGTGGATGAGATTCTAGACTATAATCCTATATTGCAGGCCCGTTCGGTACAGTCATGTAACCGAAACGGCAAACTAGACTTGCATGGGCCACCACAAAAACATGTAATATCCCAGTCCCAAAATACGTAGGACTAGGAACGTAGACATGCCAGCTATATGCATACGAAGTATATGGACCGTCGTATGTATGCATAAGCTGTAAAATACAGTAGAACTATGACTAATCTCATCCACACAAAATAAATGAAGAAAAGATATCATATATTCAACTATGAATTTGTTATATGGTACATGTAGTTGGGCGGAGACAAATCTACTACCAACTATGAAAAGAAATACATAACAAAAGAAAGAGTTTGGCGAGCGATGCGAAGACGATCAAAGTGCAATCATTCTCGAAGAAGTAGATATGATCATGGCCACGGCTAGAACACCTGCGAAAGACAAGAGCACACACCTAGCGAGATAACCAGGTACTCAGAGGGACGTAACAGGATACATAAAGGACATGCCACATAACTGAATATATATACTATGTCATAAATCACAAGTAAAGTAAATAGTCCCACTCGTAACAAGATCCAATATCTCATTATCGAAACAGTGGACTACTCCTACAACCAAACAAGGACAAGGGGTAGTACACTATAACGTGATACGATATTGTCCCAAGATACTAATAGGATGGGGTGACATGACATTGACGAGGGTTACCTGACCATTCTAATGTGTTGATACAGCAAGAACAAACCTTCAACGCATGAGCCATGGCTGTAAATAGGATCGACATAGTCCCAATATAGGGCACCAGGGCCCTACGTCCATAATGTCCGAAGATCGTCAGAGGACATCATATGCAAGGGGCTACGTCCATAACGCTCTGGAAAACGTCAGAGGGCACCTGGAGCCTGCGTCTCCGACGGAGCGCCCAGGTAAGCAGGAAAGTACAAAGAAGCCCATACGTCAGGTATTGTTCTCCCCACCCAATGTACCTGTCAAGTCGCATCGACGACCATGTACCTCTACTAACTGCCAAGTCTCCTAACACGCCTCTATTAGCAGTTAGCCCTAACGCATGCGCATAAGGGATCAGCCCACACGCAAGAACTTCTACATGCTACTCATCTCACACATCCGCGTGGTATAACTGTGTCAAGGTATATGCGATACACTACAGACGGTAGTCCCTTAACTCTAGGTTCATGTGCAACCAAAGGATAGTAACAAAGTAAACTAATAATCACTGAGCATGTAGTAAATCAAGAACTGGAAATAATGAACAGTTATATGTAAGAAAATGTAGACTAAATATAAACAGTAAAATGGCAAGGTATCTTGACTGGTGTGTCGCCTGGTGGTACGATGTTCTTTCATGTTCCAATAGTCTAATAGCCATGGTCGATGTGTAAGGGTCCGAGGTCGCAAGAAAATAGACAAGCATGATCAGTCATGAGTAATGAGGATAATTGGAAGAATTTGTGGAGTAGGTAAATATACAAGTTCTTAGAAATATTTATATTATTTTAAAAACATGTTTACTTGTAAAAATTCATTTACGGAAATACTTTAAAAATATGTATATTTAAATTTTTTGAAAATTACATCTTATTAGTCAAAATACTCTAAATTGTAAAATATGATTACGATAGAATCTATATTTCATAATTTAAATATCTATTTTAGATAAATATTTAAAAATACTTCTAAATCATTTAGACCAAAAAGTATAACTGGTAAAATATATGTACATATACATCGAAAAGAATACTTTAGTGTTTAAAAATTAACTTGAAAATTGCTAGAAAATATTTGTTCAATTAAAATAATGGTAATAATAATAATATAAATAATAATATTAAACAAAACAACAAACTAATATTAATAATAGTATATAAATAATAAAACTAATAATAACTAATAATAATGATAATAATATTAATAATAATAAAATGAACCAAAAAAATGACGCAGCTCATACTCATCTTTATAATAATAATAATAATAATGATAATAACAATAATAATGATGATAATAATAATAATAATAATAGTTCTAATAATAATAATAATGATAAATAATGATACAAACAAATATATACTACTTTATTTCCCCAATACTATACAGTAAGAGAGAGAGAGAGAGAGAGAGGTGGGAAGAGTGGAGGAAGTGGAGACTCACCGGAGTCTGGATGAGCCGCGCCGGAGGCGCACGCCTGTGCGAAGCACTGCTGTGCTGGAGATCGAGGCGACGGTTGGAGATCGGCTCTTGACGACGGGCGGCGTCGGTCTGCCGGCGTAGAGGAGGATCTTGCTGGCGAAGCAAGCCCCGGCGGCTCGGGCACGTTCGCGACGATGGAGGTGGCGGTCTTGAGCGCTCCCGGTGGCACGGCGGCCGGGTGGAGGCGGAGAGTGCCGGCTCGTGTTCGGAGATGCGCGGAGAGATGTGAAGAGGGTTTCCGGAGGGGTGGACGAAAGTGGTGGAGCTCGGGGGTCGGCGGCGGCACAGAGGAGTTCTATGGAGGCGAGCGGCGGCTTAGGTTAGGGTTCCTTCCCTTCTTCTTTTTCATGGATGATGGGGTTTTTGGTGGTTGACGGAGGTGGTCGTGGCTGGTGGATGTAGGGAGACGACGATCGGCCGTGCTAAAGAGGGGTGGAGTGGGTCTGAGGAATCGACGGTGGGGTACGGTGGTGGTGGTTCTCTCCGGCTAGGTCGGTCGGAGGCGGTGAAATGGGCACGGAGGTGCTGGCCTACGAAGATGGTGGGGATTCGATTTGTGGCAGCGATGGGGAGCGTGGTGGAGGATAGGGACGAGTGATTAGTCGAGGGGATATGGTAGAAGTCGAAGGTGATAATGTCGACGGTGGTGGCAGTTTGATGGTGGGAATGGCGATTGACGGAGACGGGGTTAGATGTGGCCGATGTTCGACAAGGCGAGCAGTAGAGGTAGACGGGTCGGGGTAGCGGTTAGGATTTGAGGTTGAGTTTGGATGAGTTTTTTGAGTGTGTCCGATACGACGGGGACGGAGGTTCGGATCTGTCGGATCTGGGGTGGAGAAAATATATTTGTACAATAAAACACATCGAGGATGAGGAAGGAAAACACGAACACGATGCACGATGCTGGGATGGTTGTTGAATAATTTATGGATGAGTACCTCTCCTTATATAGGAGATAGGAATTTCCAGTTGGATAAGGACTTGCAATGATTTAAACTCCGATGGATAATTACATCCTTTATTTAAATCGAATTAGAATTTAAGCAATCAAAATCAAATCAATCTAGATAACTTCCTTTAAGTTAAAATAAATTCTTTTCAAGTTTAAATTATCAAAATAATTAAAATAATGTTTTAAATCTCTTTTTCATAAATATTAAAATATAGCATAAATAAATTTCAAAAATCAAGAATATAACTTAAATATTAAATTTTAAAATAGCTTTTGTAAATGACAAAATAGATCAATAAACAAATTCCAAATTTTGCAAATATCTAGAATATATTTTATATAAACCAAAATTTTCCAAATCACTACTTATTTTAAAATAACTCTTTTATATAAAATAAAAATATTTATCACATTTGTTTGAACATGTACTTTCCTATATAAAATAAAATTTATAGCAAAAATGTTTTTCTAAAATATGTACCTCGACACATATTCGCACTCGTCGAGCAAATACGAACGCAATTCTCGCATGCTACGCAAATACAAAAATGCGAATTCATATACGACGTGCAGATACGACGTATAAAATAATTACAAAAATATTTAATAAATAAATCGTAGTAGAAATTTAGGAGGTTTACACCAACAATGTGGCAGAATATAATGCTCTGCTAATTGGTCTTCAAGTAGCAAAACAATTGGATATTGAGTTCTTAGAAGCATATGTGGATTCTCAATTGATTGTTAATCAGGTTAGAGGGACATATGAAGTCAGAAATCCTGACCTCATTCCCTATCATCAAGTGGTAATCGAATTGGCTCTTTCATTCATGGGGTTCTTCATTGAATTCGTACTGTGTTCTAAAAATTTGGAAGTTGACGCTCTTGCTAGTCTTGCTGCAGACTTAGCAGTTCCAATCAGGAGACAAAATACTATATCTTTATTGTATCAAGATCTATTCCGTGTCAAGAATAATTTGCACATCGAACAGAGTTATGCTACCGAATCAAATTCTCAGCAAAAGGATAGGAGAAGTCCATTTATTGATTAAGCAGTCTATGGGATTTTACCTGAAGCTCCAAAAGAAGCTGCATCAATCAAAAGACGATCATTTCGATTTTACTATGATGCTTCTATGCACATGTTGTATCGTCGTTCTTATGACAGACTTTTACTACGTTGTCTCTCGGAGAGCGAAGCCAAGCAAACACTTCGTGAGGCTCACGACGGAGTTTGTGGTGTGCATCAACCAGGTCCGAAGTTACAGGACCGTATTCGAAGAATGGGTTATTATTGGCCTTCTATGATAGCAGATGCTGTAGATTATGCCAGACGATGTAAAGTATGCCAGATTCATGCTGATTTTATTCATCAACCCTCTGAATTTCTACATCCTACAGTAGCTTCTTGGTCTTTCGAAGCTTGGGGTATGGATATTATTGGTCCAATTAATCCTTCTTATGTCAAAGGACATCGGTTTATCCTGGCTATAACTGATTACTTTTCTAAATGGGCAGAAACAATTCCTCTTATTGATGTAAAAATGTCTAATGTGGCTAGCTTCATCAAACATTATGTCATTTATCGTTTTAGGATTTCCTGAAGGATAATCTATGATAACGGACCACAATTTGCCAATCAGGCGTTTTATCAATTTTGTGACAAAAATCGTATCCAGAACATAGCTTCTACAGCTTATAATCCAGCTGCTAATGGTTTAGCAGAAGCTTTCAACAAAACAATTATTAAACTTCTCAAAAAATTCGTCTCTTCTAATAAACGTGATTGGAATGAAAAACTTAGAGAATGTTTATGGGCTTATCGAACAACAGTCCGAACTCCAACCGGTTTTACACCATTTTTATTGGTCTACGGATGTGAAGCTGTTCTTCCATTGGAGATCCAAATACCATCTCTTAGAATAGCCATTGCTAATGAGCTAACTATAGAGAATAATGACCGTTTAAGACTCCAAGAACTTGAAGGTTTGGATGAGAAGCGTCTTCAAGCGCAACAACACATTGAGCTGTATCAAGCCCACATATCTCGAGCTTTCAACCGCAAAGTTAAAGAAAGGGATTTAAAGTAGGAGAGCTAGTTCTAGCTGTCCGAAGACCTATGGTTATGACTCATGAAAGTAAAGGCAAATTCTAAGCTAAATGTGAAGGACCTTATGTAGTCGAAACCGTATTCTCCAATGGTGCTTATAGGTTATCTAAATCTAATAGAAATTTGCTCATGATGCCAATTAATGGTAAATTCTTGAAGAAATATTACGTTTGAATTTCTTCTTTATTTTCCAGCTACCAAGGTTTGGTTAAGCTGATTATTTATTCTCCTAAAAGAGAATTTTGATTTTCTGTCTTACCAGCTGATTTCAGAAAGAAAAAATATTTATTATTTATCATGTCCTCATTACCTCTGAATAAATATTAAATCTACTTCTTTTCATTATTATCTATCATGTCCATATTACCTCTGAATAGATATTAATTTATTTTTTTGAGTTATTACGATCTATTATGTTCATATTACCTCTGATAGTATTGTATACTCTAAAAAGAAAATAAGATTTATTATCTATCATGTTATCACGCCCCAGAACCAGAATACCGGAGAGCGGGGGAGTGACTTAGCCAGCTATGTATTATGGATAGATGAATACCGTATAATACGATCAATGTTGTCTAAAAGAGGAGGGTGTGCATACTACATGAAGGTCTCACTAGGGTTACTCGACATCTATTGTCTCAATCATTCAAACAAGAAACAGTAATAGAGAACATGTAAGATAAAACAATAAAGCGTCCCAAACGCTCAGTCAAAATGTTCTTGAGATCTGGCTTTATAAAACATAGTCAGATGATATAGTAAAGTATACACAATTATTATCAGCTGCAGTCTGACTTAGTTACAATTATGTAGAAGTAAGTACAAGACAATCCGACTAACATGTCGGTGCCAACTGGCAAAATATAAAGTAAGTAGCAAAATGAGCGGGGAAGTAAGGAACCCACTCGTGTTCTCCTGCGATCATCCCTCTAGTGTTGACCATCTTGGAGGTAGAAGTAAGCTGAGTCCTCGAGAACTGTCTTTAAATCTGGCCATGCAAAACCAGAGAGGTTAGACCTCTAATAGCAAGTACCACAAGGAAGCACGACATAAGAATTTAAACCAGTAATAAGAATTAAAAATATAATAATTAGTCTCCGCTTGCTACTGGAATTCATATAACATCACGACACTTCAAACCAACTTTCCAATCAAATAAGGACAGAAGTCGACCCGTCATGTCCTGACATTCTGATCATCTCGGTAGTTAACAGAGTAGGTACAATACACAAACAAATTAATTTAATTGGCCATACAACTACTACGGCTTGCTACTGTAAGTTCCAAGTTACCTTGGAAGTATGCAATAAGGATTCCTCAGTTCTTACTATATACAAGCAAGGCTAGTCTACCCAATCAATCAATTACGCCAATCATGAATTTAGACGAGTCCCAGCGGGGTATCCGTCATCATTATACATTAAATAATATAAGCAGATACCGCTCCCTGCCCGTGTGGCAGTTTTGCAGTATCTGTAGGAACCAGCCGGCATGTTGGAACAATAATTGTCCCAAGGATGGCTGCCATGTAAGAACTCGGGAATCCATTCTCTCCATGTAATCGTTATTTTATTTAACTTAGTTGTCTCTATGTTAAGTGAAATCCTATTTCGTAGATCATGGTCATTCAGAATGAGTACTTTCGTACAAAGTACGATATGCACAACTCTACAACGATGCCCGTACGGCTAGGTTGTAGGTCTTACATAGCGTAATGCAACAATCAATCCTAGCCACAGAATAATCATGCCTTGACCATAAGGTACACATGCTGCTTTGTAGAAAATAAATTGAAGTCTGTACGTGCCCACATGCCAATGTTCGGGATCGGCCAGTCGATTGTAATAGTTCATAGTTAATATGAACGTGTCTCATTCAATTTCAGTAAGACGACTAGACAGTCTCTTTAGTTCCAACTAGGAATACATGATCAATCATTCAGTCAAGGTAACAATCAATGTCAATTTGTGACAAGGCATGAAAGTCAACTAGTATCTAGTATGGTCGAGTCTATAACTCTCAGGGTTAAGTTCCAGTCATTCTGGGTATCCACAAACCAACTCAAGACACATGTTACATTCCACATGACAACATGTATTAACAATATTGACATATCATGATTATATCAAGTTCATGTCAAAAGGCGTAAGGATATAATAAGGGTGCCATGTACGTAAAAAGGGGTACGCTCAATGAAATACGCGTAAAGGAAATTTACGCGTGATAGAAGTTTACGTGTGAAGGAATAAAGCATACGCGTAAAAAGAATACACTCAATAAAGGAATAAAGTTGCGCGCGTAAAAACTCGCCTTACTCCAAGCCAGAATAGTGCACGTAAAAAAATAGAGTTACGCATAAAAAGTAATATTACGCGTAAAAGTAACATTACGCTTAAAAAGTAATATTATGCGTGAAACATTGTACGCGTAAAGAGTCAAGTTTACGCATGAATCTGGTATGCGTAAAAAGAAATGCTATGCGTAAAACATTATACGCGTAAGGGGTAACGTTACGCGTAAAACATTGTACGCGTAAAAGAATATTTTGCGTAAAAGGAATACACGTAAAGGATGTCATTACACGTAAAAGAATATGCCAAGCCAGGGTAGCCTTGCGTAAAACCAGATTCACGCTGACACGAATGATCGTGGGCGTAGAGCTCGAAATTATGCAGACACGTAAAAACGTGGGCGTAAAGGATAACCAGGACTTCCAAATTCATGAGACCTTCAGTCTAAACGTGAGCGTAAAGAACCTCAACAACCATAAATGATCAAACTTGAAAATAAGGGAGTTTCACAGATCAAAACCCCCAAAATCCGAAAATGACAAATTCTAGATCTACAAAAATAAATCTTTCAAATGCAAAAAAAATTTCCAAGTTCTAAACTCTCTTAGAATCACGAGAGAAAAATATTTGAACCATAAAAATAGGTTCTCATGTGGAAGCAAGATGTACTTGCCTATGGGTTTGGTAGGTGGAGAGAGTTATGAGGAAGAAGAAGAGTAAATGAGAAGGAGAAGTAATGAAGAGAGAGAAAGGATTGGAGCTTTAAATGGAGATGGAGGTAGGTTGGGTTCATGATGAACCACCCAAATCCAAAAATAAATCAACCCAGGCCGAACCCAAAGAAAAGTTAAAGCAGAAAATAAAATACAGCAAAAGCAATTCACGTAAAATTAAGGAATTTAAATACAGAACAAATGCATGATAAATATTAAATAAATACATTCAAGCAGTACATGTATAAAAATACGTATTCTGGAAACGGGAAGTGACACATGTCCACATTACCTCTGGATAGATATAATCTACTTTGTTGAGTTTTGAAGACTTATCATGTCTATATTACCTCTGATAATCGTTTTCTATTTCACAACTATTTTATAAATATTTCATTCATTGCATAGTTTGAAATATTACATCAGCAAAATAAAGAAAATGACAGAAGATAAAAAATTCTTTATTGAGTACAAAAATTTCTAAGGTGGAGCAGACAGATCTTCAATCATCTTTTGCAACTCTACCAGATGTTTTTCACGAGAGCCCATTACAGTTGTGTATGCTATGGATCTTCGAGCTTCCGCAGTATAGAGGTGGGAGAGTTCAGCAAAAGCAGCTATCATTTGATCTTTGGCTTCTTCAAGGGTTTTGATGTTAGATTCAGAACCAAAGATTCGTTCTTCCAAAATAGAGCTTTGTCTCAAAAATTGGTCCCTATCTGCCGTCATCCGGTTCTGCTCCTCCTTTAATCGAGCCAGCTCAGCCTCGACTTCACGAATTCTATCATTTTGTTGATGAATTTTGATATTCATGGAGACATAGGCTTGCTGATGTTGCTCCAATAAAGGTTTATTTTCTTTCAAGAAGGTCCTCTCTACGGCAACCTTATTACTGTAATCTTGAAGGGATTCTTTGAAGATGATTTCTCGAGTTGTATACTCAGTGGTGAGAGCATCATACTCGGATTGGACGAGGCTTTCT
Source organism: Iris pallida (assembly GCA_029216955.1). NCBI lineage: Eukaryota > Viridiplantae > Streptophyta > Magnoliopsida > Asparagales > Iridaceae > Iris > Iris pallida. The sequence goes on from JANAVB010021798.1 coordinate 26,103,277, forward strand.
ATAGTCCCACTTGACAACCTTAGATATTCTTTGATGGGTTGTTCAAGTCCCTGGGCTATTTCTGCAGAGCTGCTGCCCTCTAAGTATCATTAAATATTGCTATATTGTCTATATAGTAGCAATAGCACTTTTTAAGCTCTCATAACTGAGGCCTTTCTTCAAGACCATTTTGATCAACGCTGCCAAAGTTTTGTAAAAAGTTTCAGTATGAATCTCTACCAAAAGATTCATATCAGCGTTGGAGCTTAGTGTAACGACGATATCTGCCGATCTCTTTTCCTGAAAATTCGAGACAGGTGCTGTTGTTGCTGTGGTAGCAAGTTGAGTTAACAATATATCTGTTATCGTTACCATAGCCAATTGATCTCCAGGGTATTCCGGGACTGTATCTTCAGCAACTTTTTCTGCTACCTCCGGAGGATGAGTCTCGGTGGTAGGGGATGGTATCATGGAGGTGCTGCCTCCTATGTTCGATTCAGACTCGAATACGACTGTCTCAGGAATTTGGTCTGCACTGGCAGTAGTAATTAATGTTGCCGCTACATCTACGGCCTTAGCAATCTGCTCATTAGCAGCTGGCTCTTCATCTACAGCTGGTTCTTCTTCTGCTGTTGGTTCTTCTTCTCATTCTTCGGCAACAGAAGGCAATTCCTGATATGTCTCCCCTGCAAACTCTTGTTGAATCTCCATAGATGGAGAACCTTCCTTAGAAGGAGAATCCTTTTTTGAAGAACTCCTTTTTTCAGATTCTGCTTCCTCTTCATGAATAGTCTTTTGAGGAGGAGGAGGAGGAGGAGGAGTAACGGGCTTTGCTACAGTGATGATACCTATAAAGATTAAACAAAATAGTCAATATACAAAATTATAATACATATTTTTGTATAAATTTTGTATAATTTATCTTTACCTGGAGTAGGTGCAGGACGCGACAAGAGTGCGTCATAATCCATATCACAGTCATCATCTTCTAATTCAAGAGCCGGTTCATCTGAGGGGATGGGTTCCAGATCAATAGCATGAGTTGTGGCGGTGTCTTCAACAGCTTTCGCCTTTTGTGGCGAAGTGAGATACAACGAAGTACTGAGTCGTCCAGGAGATAGGATTCCTGTAACTTCTGTTGCTGCTGCTGGTTGTGGTGCTGAAGACCCTTCTCCAGGTTAAGCTGAAGAAGATGTAATATTTTGAGGCTCTTCAACTGGAGTTTCGCTTTCTAGAGTAGCGGCTCTCTGTCTGGAAGATCCTTTAACAGTAATCTTCTTTTTCTTTTCCCGGAGAGTAACAGCTGTGTTTGGTTTCCGCTTTCGGGTTTTAGTGATGGTAATGGGTCCTGTAGCTGTTTCCCCAACTCCCATAGGGATTGCTTCCAAATATTCATCTGGAACAACATCATCAGGAATGTCCGAAGGTACCATAACTGGTTTTTTCGACATCTCCTTCCTTTTCCCACCGAAGACTTTCCTTCATGTTGTAGTCTATTACGAAGGAACGAAAGGAGGCATAAAAGTGAGCATACAAATGAAGCATTCGTAGCTCAGTTGTACTTGTGGCAGTTGACACATGAAATTTGGCACCGGTGCATCTAACGTTGAAATACCTCCTTGCCCTCGCATCATCAACTAACTTTCCATAATAATTGAAAGAAATGGAGGGGTTACCAACGTGAAGCTGGTCATACCCAAACTGTCGAGCGAACCGACTGGGTAGATAAGGTTCGAAGATATAGTTGTCTTTAGTTCTATACATCAGATGCGAGGGTCTGATGCATATTAGCCATTTAAAGACTGGTGCAGGTATCTCAGTCCTTTCTCGACCCACATCTTCAAATTGTACACCGAAATAGTCGACCGAAACTGGTGGTCGAGTACAGAAAAAATTTCACCCATGAAAAAAGTTTAGTGTTGCCCGGGTATCCGTCACTGAAGTCACATTCCACGTGGCTTTACTAAACTTCTGGAGGAATACCTTCGCATCATTTTTAGGGCCTGGTGGCAATAAGTTGCAGTTGTGATGCAATAACCTGCCCATTAAATAAGTGTAGGGCATCTCCACCCTAGGGAAATCTTTTTGGTAAGGAGCATTATTGATCAGTTCATCACCAAATGCTTGTAAACCTACATTTATTCGACATACCATTGCCGGTAGTAGGCTAATTCTGGCCTTGAATACCAAACGTACTGCTGGCCATAGTACGTTTTGGTGAATTCCATCGACTGTACCAGTCCCTGGTATGACCCATTTTTGCAGCCACATGGAAAGAAATCCCGCCAGCAAGGCTTCCTTTGAGAGCTTTCGACTGCCATGTTTCAGATAGCTTAATGCTTCAGTCCCCGCAGGGAACTCCCCAGTCTTGGTGGTCAAATACTTGTCCGGAGACTTATATGTGATCATCCAATTATTTATCATATCCGAAGGAATTATTAAACAAGGGTTGATGGGTTGAGCCTTGTTGTCTTGGAATCTTTCTTTGTCATCCTTGGATATTCTATTCTTATGGTAGAATAGATATGTTGTCCATTTATTGATGTATGCCAAATGCGATCCACTTTCATACATAGTGGTGCAAATCAGATAATGGCACATCAACTCTTGATATACTTCGACTAAACCAGGATTTTTCTTGCTGATCTCTGCTAGTTTCTGGTTGGAGGGAATGTATTCTTCATATGAAACTTTCCCCATTGGCAGCTTGGAGATGAATTACATCTCATGGAGTGCAAAACCCATTTCACCTATTGGGGTTGTAAAGGTTCATGTCGAGCTGATATACAACTCCATCAAAGCTAAGAACAAGCTATTGTTCATAGGTATACCTTGACTTGTGGAGGCTACTGCTTCTAACTGTCCAATGGCTCGCTGTTCCGTTTCGAAGTTCTTCATGATCCAAGCACTGAGTTGAACCCAGTTCTTATTATGAGGAGTCATCCACCCTGGAAGCCTAGGTGACTTGGGGATATAGTACTGAAGCGTTCATAAACTTGTTTATGAATATTGGTATCTGTACTGGGTGGATCATAGCAGAGCCCTCGCTTGGTGTAAATCCAGGCAAAAAGTCTGAGAAAGGAACAACATCACCACTGGGAGTACTTGAGTGATAGCCCATCTGGTTCTCATCTCTCTTGAATATGGTTCTTCCCGGTCTTCCATGACTGTTGGGAGTCCAATTCCAGATCATCCGTCCAGGATGAGTAGCATGAACAAAAGAGGAAAGGGGATAATCTCGTTGTATTATTGGGAGATAAGTCGCCCTTTCCCCAAATTTGAACACCCAAGACTCCTTCTTGGGGTTTATCTGGGATTTGAAGTCAATTGTATCCCCGAACATGAATGCAGACTTCAGATAATGCTGGCCATCCAGTGATGTTAACAGTTCTCCGTTCATCAGAGATAGCAACATTCTATTTCCTTGAGCAGCTATCAATTGATGTCGTTCCTGGGGATACTGCCTGTCAGTCTGAGGAAACTCGACATGGGATAAATTCTCCAGATAATTTGATCCCAGAATCCCAGCTGGTGAACCAAACACTTCAGAGAGAGGATGGGCCCCCAAGTTCACTGCAAGAGAAGTTCAACAATAAAAATCAAGTCAGTAAAAGAATTTAAGTATGAACTCTGCAAAATTCAAACCCTACGCAAATGACTATACATGAGTTTTACGCGTAAATTTTTTTTCTGTTTTTTAAGATAGTTTGTTTTATGCAGTTCTCTAAAAAAGTTTTACGTAGTCTAAAGATAAAAAATTTACACGTGAAAGATACAGTCTTGCGTATTTCTCAATTTTACGCTCACACATATAATATGAGTGTATCTTTGGTTTTACGATTTCTGTACAAAAGTGTAAAATTTTACATGAGAAAAATATATATAGTCTTTTGACTTGCGTATTTTTCAATTTTACGCTCGCACGTATAACGTGGGCATATTTTCAGATTTTATGCTCGCACATATAACGTGGGCATTTTTTGAGCTTTTTACGCTCGCACGTATAACGTAGGCATATTTTCAAGATTCTACGCTGGCATGTACAACGTGAGCGTATTTTTAATCTTTTTATTTATGCTGGCACGTATAACGTGAGCATATTTCTGATTTTTTTAATTTAATTTACGCTGGCACGTATAACGTGAGCGTATTTTTTTGTTTGGTCTTGATTCGTCTTCTCCAAACGAAATCCTTGTTTGAAATAGGATTTCTACCTATCATGGCCGGAGCCACGTTAGGGATGGTCAGTGGTGCTGCGGCGGCATGAACTTCCTCCGATGATCTTGCCGTCAACGAAAAGGCGAGTTTCTTGCCCTTAGCTGAGACGTCGGCTTTGCTCTTGGGTGGCATTTCGTTCGAAAAGATTTGGATGATAAGTGAAGAAGAGAATAGGTAATAAAAGAGATGAGTAAAGTTCTCTCTCATCAACAGAAGCCCTATTTATAGAGAACTTAAGGGTGATTCGAATTCCAAGTGACTGTTGGGTATCACTGACTTTACGCTGATGACTGTTGGGTATCCCTAAATTTACGCTGATGACTGTTGGGTATCCCTAAGTTTATGCAGATGACTGTTGGATATCTCAAAATTTACGCTTTTGTTCAAAGTATTTCAAATATTAGAAAATTTGAAAACTTTGAAGGGGGTCTTGTAGAAGCATAAATAAAATTCAAAGTCCAACTCAGGAGATTGAGATATTTACGCAAGAATAATTCCAAATAAGACTTTACGTAAAGGTCAAACCGAGTCAAACTCAAGACTCTACGCAAGCCTTACATTCAGACTTTACGCGGAGAGCAGTTTAACTTTCTACGCGAATGAGTTGTCCATGCTGCGTTAAATGCATGAAGATTCTGTTCTGACAGATTGATTTTCTGACAAAGTAAATGCACAGAAGCCAAAGAGTTTGTTGTTTAGCGTGCCAATAAGCGGCTTTACGCTTGAAAGATAGCTTCCTTTTTACGCATAAGAGTTATTTGAGCTTTTACGCTTAAGGCTATCTCAGCTACTCTTTTTTGCGCACGTAGAGTTTATTTGAGCCTTTACGCTTAAGGCTATTTTCTTAGCCACTTTACGCAGGAAGCTTACTTTGAGCTATTTTACGCTTGGACATGTTTAAACAACATTTTTTATGCACAGTTTGTCCTGATTATGTGGGAACGTGGTTTACTGATGTGTCATTCATGCCACACTTCTCGAAGAACGTGTGTACGTGCTCTCCTTATTTTATTGGATTATGGGACATGTGTCAACATACGTAGAGGCTAATTTTTGTACGTGGGTGACAGTTATCCTAACCGCCTGCGTAAAGACCCAATATTGATGCTTTTTACGCACATAAGACAAGTCTATATAAAGACTTCTTTTTTAAAGAAAGAAAAGAACAAGTTTTTTGGCGATCAGATACTTTCAGTGCAAAGTGATTGTCCAGAGTGTTTCTTTTCAACTTTTCCTCAAGAACAGAGTGAAGCAAGGCAGGAAAGCATTCGACTGTGCCATCAGTGCCAATTGTGTCAATACCTTTCTAGTGACTTAGTTCTTCCAGTTGTTCTTCTCCAAGCAGTTCTCTTCATTATTATTGTGTGGTCTAAGGAACAAAGTGATCGCTCTCAGATCAGACTTCCATAGCAATACTCTCCAGAATCTACTTGTACTTTTGTATACTTTTTCTCGTTTTCTTTCAAAAGCCTTTTTAGGGCATTTTGTTAAGTAAAACACAAGCGAGTAAACAAGTGGGGTATTGATCACATAAACTCTAATAACTCTTGAAGCCCCGAATAGTATAATGGATCCAACCATGACACGTCATGACACGAGATTCAAAGAGCAGGGGGCCAACCCACTCATAAATCGGTGTCTATACAAGTACAAGAAATAATATCAAATAAGAAACAATATCAGGTTAATCGGGGGCAACATCTGTTGACGGTATCCAACGTATATTAGTTTGTGTATCCTCGTGTCGATAATCAAGTAAAATACTACAACTGAATAGATATAGAAAGTATCAAAGCAATAAAAACGATCAGAGAATGTACTCGTCTGCGATCCTGAGCAGTCAATATGAATCGAGGCTCAAAGTGGAGTCACAAGACCTATAGATGAGATATACATTGTTAATTGGGGTTTGATAGTCTTAAAATTGGTTTTCTAGTGTGTGATATGCAATATAGGTCCATTCTAGGTCAAATTTGACTTACAGTTGACTTTTGGTCAACTGGTCAACCTTTGTCAAATCCTAGTCAACCAAGCATATCTTGGTTAGAGTAATCTCACATAAAATCATTACCTACCTATGTTACTCATGTTATCTATGTATTTTAGGATATTGCCTACATGTGATATATATATATATATATATATATATATATATAAAGAACAAACTTTATTGATGTATCAGGCGCAAAATGCCGAAGCCTATACAAGTAACCATGCCAAGCGTTAAAAGACAAAATAGACTAAAACAAAACAAGTTGTGTCAAGCAGGCTAGTGGTGAGCCATGCACGCCCGGCCCTGCCTCGGCTTAGGTCAGCTTCCTCCAGAAACTTTTCGAGAGATGGTTGCAGCGTCTGCCGACTTTAGAAACCTGTCTTAGGACCTCCTCGATTAGAGAGTTGGAGTGGTATAGCCGCCCTTCGTATCTGAATTTGTTTCTGTTCTTCCAGAGAACCCAAATACCAGTGGCTACGACGATCTGATGCCCGTGGGACTTTCTCCATTTGGCGAGAAGATCGTTGAAGCCTGCGGTCGGAAGAATACGACCGCATTTGCTAGAAAGGCTAGACCAGATCTCAGAGGCAAGTTCTCCGGATAGCAGGACGTGTTCAGCTATTTCAGCCTGGAGGGATATACAGCAGTGGCAGCGCGACGCCAGGTTGATGCCAATGGAGGTGATAAAGTCGTCGGTGGGTATCTTCCGGTGTTACGCTCTCCAAATAAGAACCGACCATTTGTTGGGGATACAAGACAGCCAAAAGGGAGCGGTTTAAGGAGCCGGAGAGCCTATGCCTCTAGCCACGACCCTTGCGGAGGCCAGGAAGAAAACTCCATTAGTGGCGGGGGACCATCTCAGATTATTCGGGTCATCGCTGATCCATACATCTGAGGTAGCGAGTCTGTTAGCTGCATCTGGCCCAAGCTAGTCGGTCACTCTGTCCCATCTTCAGCTAGAGTCGCAGTCCCATAAATCATGGAAAGCGCAGTTGGGGGGAGTATGCAGATGGCCGAAGGATGGCATCCCCGAGCCACCGTTCATGACCCAACGACGAGATTTCGTTGCCAAGCTGCAGGCGGATGAGGGGTTCTGCGAGGCTACAACCATGAAGGATGCGTCTCCAGTTCGTGGAGGATTTTGTGTTGGTGACGGCCATCGTAGGTTAGGAGTATCGAAAGTATCTGGCCTTCATGAATCGATTCCAGAGCGAGTTTCCTGTACAAAGTTTCCATAACAGCTTCATGTAGTAAGCGTCAATGATATGAAGAAGACGGCTAAACCCTAGCCCTCCCTCCATGGTTGGCTTGGCCACCGAGTCCCAGCTGGCCCAATGGTGCTTGTTCATGCCGTTATTGTGTCCCCAAAAGAAGTTGGAGAATAGGGACTCTAAAGAGGAGAGCACCTTTTTTTGTGGAGAGCAAACGACCAGGCTGTAGATGGGAATGGAGGAGAGGACATGCTTGATCAGGATCATCTTCCGACCCGGAAAGATGGTAGCGTTATGGCAACCCGCGATCTTCTTTCTGATTTTGCTCACCATGCCGTCGAACATCTCCGAATTAGATTTACCGTACACCAGCGGGCATCCCAAATAGTTGAATGGCGGGTATACAGTAGAGAAGGAGGTCAGGTTGGAGAGAGTAGCCGAGTGGTTCCTGTCCGCCTTATGGTGGGTGTAGATGATGATTTTAGAGGAGTTAAGTCGTTGACCGAAGCATCTAGAGTATTTTTCATGCATTCTGTGGACCACTTCCACGAACCCAATATCTCCAGAGGAGAAGATGGGGATGTCATTGGCGTAGGTAAGGTAAGTAATTAATGGGCATCCGGTGGTGGTGTGGAAGTGGTGAAATCCGGGCGTGTTCGTTATACAGTTAAGGTTTCCGCTCAGCGCATCAACCGCGATGATGAAGATAGTAGAAGATAAAGGATCTTTCTGTCTGATTCCGTGACTAGAATGAAAGAACCCCTTCACTTGACCGTTGATGACTGTGGAGAACCAGGAGTTGCTAACGGAACAAAAGATGATGTCGATCCAAGGTTTTGGGAAGCCGAATGCCCTGAACACCCAGATCATGAATTGCAGTCCAGACGGTCGTATGCTTTTTCTATGTCTAGCTTGATGGTTACGTTCCCACCTCTAGTAGGAAATTTTATGCATGTGATCAGTTCTTGCGCTAGTAGGATGTTGTCATTAATGTTCCATCGTGGGACGTAACCGCTTTGATCCTCGGATATGATCTTGGGGAGGAGCGTAGACATGCGGCTGGCGATGATCTTAGAGATGATTTTGTTGGTGAAGGTGCATAAGCTAATGGGTCGGAAGTCACGGAAGGTCTCCGAATTTTCTATTTTGGGGATGAGGATGAGGTTAGCGTAGGAGATGGAATTGGGGTATCTTGCCCCTGGAAGAAAGCGAGCGCGGCCTCGTGAACGTCTGCACCGATGATGTCCCAACATTAACGGAAGAAAACTCCGAAGAAACCATCAGGTCTGGGGGTGCTGCGTTCTTCGAGGGCCCAGACGGTAGATTTGACTTCTTCAGCGGTAGGGGGATGAGAAGCTGCTCGTTCTCCCTATCGTTAATCAAGCTAGGGATGTTTGCAAGTAGGTCCACGTCCTTGGTTATGACTTCTTCGGAGAACAGTTTGTGGTAGAAGTTCGCTATGCCCTCCTGAATGCCTCGATGGTCTTTGATGACAACTACGTGCTCGTCGGAGATTTGGTGCAGTTGGAGTTGTTGTCTGCGGCCTTTGACGCAGGAATGAAAGAAACGAGAGTTTTTGTCACCTTCAATGTCCCAGGACAGTCTAGTTTTTTTCTTCCAGAATTTAGTCTCCACCTTGAGCCAAGATTTGAGGAGAGCTCTGGTGAGGTTGAGCGACGCACGGGTCGTTGTCGATCTGTCAGTGGCGAACAGAGTCTCCGTGCGTGTGACATCGTCTTCAGCTTCCCGAATAGACTGGAAGATGTTTCCGAAGGCGATCTTAGACCATGAAGATAAGGCTCTTCTGGTCACCTTGAGTTTGGCCGCCACACAAGGAAGGGGGTCAGGTTCATTAATGGAACTCCAGGCGTCGACAACGATGTTTCTGAATTAGGGATGGTGTTGCTAGAAATCCAGGAATCTAAAGGCTTTCTTGATGCGGTTGGAGTTGCTACTAATTTTAATCAGGGGAGGGGAGTGGTCCGACTCGGTGGTGTTCAGGTAGGAGAGGTTGGATATGAGATCCATGTCGGACTACCGATTGTTGATTAGGGCTCGGTCTAAGTGTGAGTATTGTCGGTGGTCACCGTTCTGCATATTGCACCAGGTGAAGTCGTTGCCAGAGAAAGGTAGGGATGTCATATGGGTATTGAAAATAAATGTGTTGAAGTCGGTCATGGCTGATTGGGGAGGTGGGGCGACCCCCAGACTTCTCTTCTCTGCACGTGATCGTGTTGAAGTCCCCGGTGCAGAGCCACGGGAGATTAATGTATTGAAGGTGGGTGTCCAGTATGGTGTTCCAGAGAGATTTGTGCTAATGGATGTCACAACTACCATAATTAACGGAGAGTAGGCAGCGAGACGGGAGAGCAGGGTGCTCCACCCAGCAGGACAACGCCTGGTTGGAGTCATAGACAGCAGCAAACTGAGTCCCAGCGGCGAATAGGATCCAGATGTCATGACACCCGACAAAACCGGACGGGAATTCAAGCTGGAGCTGGATGGCTTTAAGTCTTTTTTGAGGAAGTTTAGGTTCGATAAGAACTAGGACGACAATGCGGTAGATTTTCGTGAGACCTTTTATTCTTCTCAGCGTAGGGTTGTTGGCCAGTCCTCCCACATTTCACGCGTGGATGTTAATCATTGGGAGGGGATGGGGGTGGGGGGTTGTGGAGCTTCGTGGCAGACCTTGTGGTCATGGCCGTCGGCTCCTAGTAGTGCTTTTTCTTCTTACGGGGAGAGTTTTTGGTAGGTCTCCGTGCTGGAGCGGAGGTTTCATCCGTCGCCTCCGCCGCACCTTTAGATGTCTGATCTCTGCTTTCCATGTCTACCGGTGTGGGAGGGGCCTCTACATCAGCTGACTTTGCCAACGCACTAAGTAGATTGAGGGGATTTAGGAAGCCTGCATCCTTGGCTTGCTGAAGCCTGCTTGTCGCTGCTGAGCCAAGGATAGCTAGGTCGCCAACGAAGGGCCTGCAAGTCCTCGATGGACGAGATGAGCACGCTCGAGGGGGTTACCGTAGTCATCTGCAGCTCCTGGGTGTTGCCCGGGGGCTCGACGACAATCTGGGATAGAAAGTATTTCTCACCGGGGGTGACCATAATCAGCGGTGGCTCCTGGTAACTGCTCGAGGACTCGATAGCTATCTGGTACTCCGAGATGTTTTTGCAGTCGATGGAAGGTTGATGATTCACCCGATTGTCTTTAGCGGTGAGTTTTTAGAGGGTGTCGAACTGGTTGTTGAGGGGTATAGATGGGGGTTTGTAGGGGATAATAGCAGTGCTCGACTGGTGGAGATTGTCAGATCTGTTTGGGGAGTCGCTGTTCACAAAATGGGTATGAGAATTGGGGAGGGGAGAATTGGGGCCTTGGGGCGGTTTGTTCCGCCCTGGAGCGATGTGACTGTCTGGTAGCTTTTTTCTTGAGTTCCGGGTGTGCTTTGAAGCAGTGATGTGTGGTGTGGGCTCTCATCAGACAATGTTTGCAGAGATCTTATCCCTGATATCGACTTTTCGTCGTCTCAGGACGGCCTTCCGCTTCGCATCCCCTTCTCCCTCGTAGAGTTCTCATCCCTCTCTTCCACCTTTGCGAAGACTTTTGTGCTTAAATTCTCCTCGGGGTGTCCAAAGATTTCCATTGCGCGTGAAGCTATCGCCGGATGGGGCCTATCATCTGTTTACAGGGTCGCGCCTTTGGACCCTAAGCACATGCTCCTTCACCTATCTTCTGACTCGGACTTCACTTTAGTCTGGGCAAAAGGCACCTCCACCATTAACGGCCACAACGTCAAAATAGCTAAATGGTCTCCCAGCTTCAACTCCAAGGTCGACTCGTCTATTATCTCAGCTTGGATCACCCTCCCCAACCTTCCCCTTGAATGTTTTGCCCCGGCGGCACTCAAGAGGATCGTCGGGTCCTTCGGGACTCTAGTTGCAATTGCTGAAGAAACACGTAATCTTTCAAAATGTAACTACGTAAAAATCTGCTTGGAACTCGATCTGGCGACCGTCCCGCCCGCCCAAATTCATCTTGAGCTCGGAGCACAGCCGATAAAGCAGTTGCTGGTGTACGACAACCATATATATATATATATATATATATATATATATATATATATATATATATATATATATATATATATATATATATATATAGTATAACTTACGCTATACCCTATTCATGATCTACCCTAACTTAGATAACCCTTTACCTTCATACTCTAGGTAAACGCTTATACCCTAACTATATTAGTATCCCCATTACCTTAACCTAAATTAGGAATTCCCATTACCTATCCTAGGTAATTTCTTACCTATACATTAGAGTAGCTAATACCTTAACGATGCATATCCTACTTTAATAGGTAAAACCTTAGCCCCCTCTAATAACTTCACCCAAGTCCTAAAATGTGAATCAAGAGTTCACATCTAAAAGGCTAATAGTGGACTAAAGGCCAATTGTTCTCTAGCCAATAGCCTAATGGCCAAATACCCCAACCGGGCAGGATCCCCTGCGGCCAAGGCAAGCTGCCAAGTACAGCAGGTTCCTGCTGCTAAGGCAGCTTACTGCTGCTAATACAGCTGCTGCAATGCTAAGCAAGCTAATACAAGTGCACTACTAAGGTATTGCAGCCCGCCTGTTGCTGCTAAATTCAAAATTGGCCAAGTCAGTATGAATACTCTCTTAAATAAAGGGTACCTGAGATGAACCAGTGAGATTGTAACTCAGATGAACCAGTGAGATTGTAAGCAAAGTCGGTATGCTCGATTGTAAAAGCCTAAATGGCAAGTGTATATTTAGTTGACTATTCAAGAGTCTTGAAATCAGTTGTAAACTCTGTATTCTACTACAAGTCTTGTAATCCATTGCAATTATCAATAAAGAAATATATTTCTTCATATGTTGTGTAACTTCAATTTATCTACTTGGTTTTGTTGCGCTGTCGTTGTTTTCTGAGAAATACCAAAAACTGTAATAGTTTTGCCTTGTATAAGTTCAATCTAGACTTGTATGGCATCATGCCCAGTGGCTAGTTTTCGATCCTTCGGGATCGGGGCGTGATATAATGGTATCAGAGCACGGCTTTACGTCCTTGGATTCTTAATTGGTTTATTTCAATCAAAGTTGCTCTTATGAGGATTCAAAGCTGTTTCCACGATGACTCAAACGTTGCTTCCACGATTACTCAAAGTTGCTTTCGCGATGAAGTCAAAGTTGCCTCTACGATGACTCACAGTACTTCCGTAATTATTCAGTGTTGTTCTAAATTATTCTAAGTTGCTCTCTTGACTGAAAATCTGTTGATTCTTCTAGCTGCTCACTAGGTGTTTCATACAATAAGTCTAAATATGTGGGATGTGATTCGTGTGATGTAATGAATTCTTAATGATACAAAAACGAATAACAATAATGTAATACGATAATAAGTTGGTAATGTGTGCTTGATGTCTTAAGTGAGGGATTCATATAAATTAATTTTTATGTGGCAATCGGCAGTGGGTGATGACATGGTATGTTGGAACATGAACTGTTCATGACTTCAGTGAATGTGAATCGACAAAATTTTGAGTTGGCTTGTGCGTTGGCTTGGTATTCTTCAGATACGAGGAAATTGGGTTGGTATTGTGGTCAGTAGAGCCACTACGGGATGGATAGTCCAATATGGATGTTGGTTTGATGCGAAAAAAAATATTGTGTCGAGTATGGCTTGAGATGTGAGTGGTATATGGCTCTACCCTCTTAGCAATAAGATGACCCTTGACCGTGTTCAGAATATAGTGATGTTTTACTTATAAGGTATTAGGTAGTATCGAGTCGTAGCTGGGATTACGATTGATACATGACGGCTAGGCGTGTCCCTGATAATTGAGTTTGAATAAACTCGTTACGAGATTTTGATGTATTCGGATGAACCATCGCTAGAACCTGACGGTTAGCAGTATGCTGAGTAAAGAGACTTGAGAATATGAAATGAATGCCTCCATTGGGACTGGCATGAATTATAGATTCAGGCAACGACTTGAATCAGTTGGGTAAGAAGAATTGTAGGCTCAGTAACGATGGTGGGGTGTTGCTATCAGAAGGTTTGGAAGAATAAGATAGACCAAAAATAGAATAATGTTGGAATTGAATAAACAAAATTATATGTTGGACATCGACAAATTGATGGTGATGTTAGGTGTCACCCTCATTTCCCGTATTTCTCGTATTTCGTATTTTTACTCGTATCTGGATTTTGGCATGTATTTTATTTTTTCTCAACTTGTGGAATTTTGGTATTTCTCGTATTTTGGGTTTTGGTATGGCTCGATTTTAATGAGAATGGTTCGGTTTGGTTCAGTTTTATGTGTTGGAACACCCTAGCCCATGCTACACCCTCAACCCACCACACTCCCCCTCTTTATAACCCCCACCTACCACTCTCTCTCCTCATAACTTCTACCATAAATTTCCTTCTTCTTCTTCTTCTCCTTCCTCCACAACTCTCCTAACCCTAGGCAAGTGCACCTTGCCACTTCATGAGAGCCCTATTTTCTTAGTTCATTTGCTAGATTAGGACATGGTGATCAATATTAGAACTTGGTGTTTTATGATTTAAAGTCTCCTTTGCTCTAGATCTAAGTTATTTCTGTTTTCGGATTTTGTATGGTTTGATCTCTTTAAGTTGGATTTTCATGGGTTTTGGTGTTTCCAAGTGGAAGAGCATTCAATTCTACCCAAGTTGGAACTTTGGAAATCTGGATTTGGAGTTCGGATGGCCAAGTTATGATGCTTTGAAGCCTTGGGTTCATCCATGGTGTTCTTGCTGTTTGGAGAAGACAGTGAGTATTGTGCAGAGCTGTTTAGCTTACGCACACTGAGATGCGCGCGCTCTTTAGCGTGCATACGTAGACTTGGGTACGCTTCCTGTTGGAAGCCTGTCTCCTTGAAGCGTGCGTGACTTTTCACCTACGCTGCTCTCTCAGCGTGCGTGACTTTTCACCTACGCTGCTCTCTCAGCGTGCGTGACTTTTCACCTACGCTGCTCTCTCAGCGTGCGTGACTTTTTACCTACGCTGCTCTCTCAGCGTGCGTGACTTTTCACCTACGCTGCTCTCTCAGCGTGCGTGACTTTTTACCTACGCTGCTCTCTCAGCGTGCGTGACTTTTCACCTACGCTGCTCTTTGTAGCGTGCGTGACTTTTCACCTACGCTGCTCTCTGTAGCGTGCGTGACTTTTCACCTACGTAGCTCTTATGCGTACGTGACTTTCGCGTACGCTGCTCCCCTGAACCCCTTGCTTAACCCATTGGCTCTCGAAGTTTTGGTCTTATTTCTTTAAGCTTGGCTTTTCTATAACCCTGTACTTTGATATTTTATTAGATATTTTAAGCTAAGATATTTTTGTCATGAACTTGATTTTACTTAATATGTTTGGAATGACTATTGTACATGGCTTGGTATGGCAAGGAACTCGCATAACACGACAGTGACCCGTAGTGGTGCACTCCTAACATGACCAACCTGACATGATAGTGGCCCGTGGTGGCGCACTCCTGACAAGTATCCTGACATGATTTATCTTGATAACTTGATAGTGGCCCGTGACGGCGCACTCCTGACTTGACATGACCTGATAACTTAGCTTGACCTGTCTTGACACCGTGGGTGGTTCTTCTTGCTTGCTTGTTAATCCACTTGTCCAGTCTTGCATCATGTCTAGGATGGGACTCCTGAGTACCACGGTCAGGAGTACCTACTAAAATAGATTAAGGCTAATAACTAGAATAACACAGTAGTCATGAAGAGATGACACAGCTACGGACAATCCCGTTACCTGGACGCTCTTGGGATCTGTAGCCTACCGTTGAGTAGGGCACATTTCCAGCACACCGTCGCGTGTTGCACCCTCTAAGTCACCTAAGGGTACATTTGTCTTCCGGGCGATGTACCCACCTGAATTCAACCCCTAATTTTCGACCTGGGTAACCTGGATGGTCTACAGGGCTTGTGGCTGTGGAACAATCTCACTGCATCTTGTTAGTAATTAGGCCTGTGATAACCCTAGTTAGTTAAAGTAGTAAGCCGTAGTATCTGCTTGGCCGTGATTGATTGAATGAGGTATGACCAGTCTAGCCATGTCTTGATTCAGTACAAGATTGCTCCTTGTCTTGATTTCTTACATTTTTATCTTGCCGATAAATGATGGGAAACCAAGTTATGTTCAGATGAAGGGTTACAACCCCGGTCCTTATTTGGTTTACAGGTTGTAACCTGGCTATCGGAATAGTTCCATGGTTATCTCGTCGTATATCACCCTGACATGCTTTTCGTAAATTCTAGTTTTAATATTAGATTTTCTTGTGCTGATTGCTGGCTTTTGTTCTTATTTCGTGGCCCTCTTGTGGCACCTGCTCTTTCTGGGGTTGATCCAGCTGGTTTTGTGTGGCCAGATTTCGGAGCAGCTCCCGAGGATCTACCAAGCTTCCAGCCCGATGGTGGCGACTAGAAGGAACCCGGACTACGATTGGGTTTTTCTATTTTGTTTCGCTCACTCTATTGTAAAACTATTCTTTTGAGGCGTTTAGCCGACGAGCACCTGTTAGCTCGATGCACTTTACTTACTGTCTGCCTACGGGCTGTAAAAATGATTAACAAATCCTAGGGTTGATCATGTACGACTAAACTCTTGCTAGTCCTAACATTTTGTAATGACTAGCTTTATGATCAGCTGAATATGTGATATTTGGGACGCCTTATTGTTGTATATTTAATGATCATACATCTTGCGACTTTACTTACTTGTGGTGATTGAGACACTAGGCTTGTTCATGACCATAAGAGACTGTTGGCTTGTAGAAAACCCTCACATATCTAGACAGCCGTGATCGTATATCGAGGTG
Source organism: Iris pallida (assembly GCA_029216955.1). Classification (NCBI taxonomy): domain Eukaryota; kingdom Viridiplantae; phylum Streptophyta; class Magnoliopsida; order Asparagales; family Iridaceae; genus Iris; species Iris pallida. Next base: position 26,119,561 of record JANAVB010021798.1, read on the forward strand.
GTTTCCATTTTAATATACGTAGCTGGCTATGTCTGCCCCCGCTCTCCAGTATTCTGGTTCTGGGGCGTGACATGGTTTAGGTGCCTATCGGAATGTTGCGAATGATTTAGAAGATGCAGAAAGTTGGCATCAACGACCGAAAATAGAGAATGAACTCGAGGAAATAGATGGATCTTGCACATGTGCAGTTGTGCTTGAGAGAATTAGATGTGTCCCAAAACAACAAGTTATGACCCTTAAAATTTTGAGGCATAGAGAATGAGTACTTGTCCCTTTGATGCATGAAAGAGTAGATGTTCCTTATGAGATTCTGATGGCTGGAATACAAATAAGTATTCAGATGCATTATTATGTTGTAGACCATGTCGGTGAATGATGTTGTTGCATGAATAATTAGTTTGGATGGAATACAGGATTACTGGATTATGACTTAGCCAAATGAGTTTTGTTATATTTACTAAATGACCGATATATGAATACTAGATGATTGGTGCCATAACGATTGGATCGGTACATGAATAGTAAAATCTTCTTATGGAATCATAAGGAGATAATGTAAAACGAATATTGATGGTTAACGTGAATTGCTAAGGGATGATTATGTTTGGTGCTAGTAAAATTCATAAAGGATGAATTCGGAAGAAACACGATTATATAGTTGTCTTATTTTGTCGGTTAAAGAGTATAGACCGTATCGATGATCTAGAATATAAAAAATGAATATATCACGAAGAGACCGAAGGAAAGAGACAGTAAATGATAAACCATTGAGGTAGCAATGTTGGAATATGAATCGAAATAGTTGGATGATTGAATAAACACAATTTGAGTATAATGTGAGAATACAAGTCGGATTGAGCAGGTGATGCTGTGTCTATGAAAATGAAAACTAAATATTTGGATGTTCGATTGATAAAGTTTTTATATGATGGCTTCGAGATTGACCCATAAGAATCGTTGGATAGATTTTGTCGGTTGAGGGTAAGTCTGGAATAACTTCATTGGGTATAACCCGAGGATGAGTACGGGTAGAAAGACTTGACCCTAGAATGTCAGTTGGTTTCCTAGAGTGTCGGTTGGTTGCCTAAGTTTCGAATTTGTTGGCTATGTTATTTCAGTTGTTCAAGTTTGGGAATAAGTTCATGAGATTGGGGTGGTATCCCATGTCCCTTAGATTGGTTGGATCGTAGATTGTCCCTGAGATAAGATAGAGTCCCTATGATAAGAATTGGTTGTCTCTAAGATCCGAGATAAGTATGTCCTTGATAGCTATCCATCTCAGATGAGTTAGCTGAATGTCTGGTTTAGCTTAAAATAACTGATCGTAGAGACTTGATCGATTGCTAAGTTGTTTGTTGGAGACCCCTAGGATGTCCCTATTAATGTTGCGTGGGTATTGTCGAAATTAGTGAGATATGTCGAGAGGTAAACTTCAGAATGGAATAAAGATTAGAAAATTCGATGTTACAATGTTAGATACAATGACAGATCATGTTGGCTTCGAAAGCTTGGTTGCCTTTATTCGAAATGTCAGAATTTGTTAGAGCTGGTTGAATTGATTGGTTGGATAAATCATATTGAGCTGTGCCAAATTGTTGGTAGTGCCTTCAGACAGTCAGAATAAATTCATTGGTGGATTATCAAATTGGAATTGAGAATAAATGTACGACGGAATTGGATAGTGCATGTAGCTAAGATCGGCGAGAGCGAATGTGAATAGGAATGACCCTCGGGATTAATGTTATTAGAAATGAGAGTTGCTTATGTGAGATGACAATATGTTGGTTTAATCAATACGAGAAAATATTTTGAGTACATCGAATTTTTTTACTAGAGTTGAATGATGGTATGACTTGGAAGATGGATCATAATCAGAAAATTTACTAGTTGCAAATAAAGTGTATGCATGGGAACGATAATGAGTACATAAGTTGATCGATGTGAATCATGGTGTTGAAATGAAATGTGGCTATTAGCTTTATCAATCTTTGATGGTATGAATGACAATGAACTTGAAAGGAATACTTTGGAAAAATTTGGTCAGCTGTGGAAAAAATTTCTCGAGTTAGAATTGGTACCATCTATTGTGTTATTAGTTGGTTGGAATATTGAATAAACAAGTTGGGATTATAAAAGATGTTAAAGAGGAGTTGCTAACATTTGGGAATGAAGTTATCCTGTAGCTCGTTCGCTTTCTCTATCACTGAACTTGGCTGAAATGCATGTATTTCTGGAACGCCTAAAATATGTGTACGATTCCAACTAAGTGGTATGTTAAATTCAAACGAAGCCATGTGGAGGATTAACACGTGCTAAGAAATTGCACGAGTGTTGGAGGAAAGAACAAGGATGGTAAACAATTTGAATCAAATTGAGATGCTGTGGCAAGATGGTACTTCATTTGGAATCAATCGAGATATATTGAGAAATGTTAAATAGTACAAGTTGATCGTCGGAAAGTTTCATAAATTTGGTTAAATTTTGTAGATGAGTTTTATTTTAAGTTTCAAGGACAAAACTTTTTTTGACTGGTATATATTTTAGTGTCCCGACCCGCAAGATGCCTTGGTTGGTTCGATGAAGCCTTGTTGAAATTCTGAATATGCGAAGGATCGCTTGGGAGACTATGCGATCATGGAAAGAATTATCTTAAAAATGTGAGTAGTGTTGAACCTTTCGAAGATCATTTATCTTTACGCTTAACTAAGAAAAGGATAGCATGCTATGTTTACTCGTTGAGTTGCTGAATAACACCTTGCATGAAAGTCGGAAAGATAATAAATCATATGACCCAAAAACTGTTGCGAATCACTTTGTGAATTTTGTGCTTCGAATCATTTCAATGAATTGTATGCTTGCGTGCTTTACAATGAGATACATGACAGGTGAAGAAAAAGTCCCAAATACTTGGGCGGTGAGTATGTCGAGCCTTAGCTCATTGAACGTATGCTAAACAGATGCTAAGTCCCAGGAATTGGGCGGTAAGTATTTTGAGTTTTGGTTGGAAAGATGTATGGTATCAAAGACGTGGGAAAGGGATTGGATAAAAATATTCTATTATCCCGTCGCCGATGTAGAATGTTGATTTCACTAAGACCCTAGATTAGGCAAGATGGCAATACGAATGAGAAAGATTGCTTATTAAAAAAGATGGCTTATTTACTTAGTTTTTCCTTATCATGCATTATATGTCTCTTCATAGATAAGTTATATATATTTGCATGGTCATTGACAACTTATCGACAAGGTAGTTCCCAGAACGGTACTCCGAGGCCACGGACCCGATTCGTCCCAGGGGAACAAGGATTGGTGCCGACATACTGGCATCTGTATGTGGGACCTTCAGTGGGGCTAGTTACCTGCACTGCTAGGGTTGCCGTGTACCTGGAATACGGTCCAAGATGGCATGTTATCAGTAACCTTCATATAGATAGTTCCAGTGCTAATGATGTCTTATGCAGGCAAAGTTAGTTATTATTCAATTACAGGGAAGAATGTCGGTTGTTGGTAAGAATCACCTGAACAGTGACAAATATATTGAATTATGATATCGTTCCTAACAATGTCTTATGCAGAAAAGGTAAGTATTATACACATACGACCGTGGACATGAATCACCAAGTGTGATAATTGTATTTTTCTATTATGCTAGCTAAGAAATATATGCATGCTTTACTTCTGTCGGATATGAACTGCTAATTGACCTTAAAATAACGAGAAAGACCACTTTTAATAATGTTCTATAACATGATTACTTAGTATTATTTTCTTAGGTGAGTTGGGCTAGCACCGCTCGCCAGTACATTGATGATATACTGACCCACATTGTGGGCAACATTTGTTTGACATTGATGAATCAGATAGGCGTACAAAAGTTCTTTTTACAAGACGATATCTTCTGCTATACAGGACATAATGTACAAAAAAGTGTAACTCAAATGCACTAGTGAGATTGTAAGCAAAGTCGGTATGCTCGATTGTAAAATCCTAAATGGCAAGTGTATATTCAGTTGACTATTCAAGCGTCTTAAAATCAGTTGTAAATTCTGTATTCCGCTACAAGTCTTGTAATCCATTACAATTATCTATAAAGAGATACATTTTTTCATATCTTGCGTGACTTCAATTTATCTGCTTAGTTTTGTTGCACTGTCGTTGTTTTCTGAAAAATACCAGGAACTGTAATAGTTTTGTCTTGTATAAGTGCAATCTAGACTTGTACGGCATCACGCCCAGTGTCAAGTTTTCGATCCTCCGTGATCGGGGCATGACATAATGTCATCAAAGCATGGCTTTACGTCCTTGGATTCTTAATCAGTTTGTTTCAATCAAAGTTTCTCTTATGATGATTCAAAGCTGCTTCCGTGATGACTCAAAAGTTGCTTCCACGATTACTCAAAGTTGCTTCCGCGATAAAATCAAAGTTGCCTCTACGATGCCTCAAAGTGCTTCTGCAATTATTCAATGTTACTTCCAAATTATTCTAAGTTGCTCTCTTGACTGAAAATCCAATGATTCTTCTAGCCGCTCACTGATTGTTCCATACAATAAGTCTAAATATGTTGGTTGTGATTCGTGTGCTGTAATGAATTCTTAATGATACCAAAACGTATAACAATGATGCAATGTGATAATAACTTGGTAATGTGTGCTTGATGTCTTAAGTGTAGGATTCATAGAAGTCGATTGTTATATAGCAATCGACAGTGGGTGACGGCATGAGATTGGGAATAAGTTCATAAGATTGGGGTGGTGTCCCATGTCCCTTAGATTGGTCGGATCATAGATTATCCTTGAGATAAGATAGACTCCCTATGATACGAATTGGTTGTCTCTAAGATCAGAGATAAGTATGTCCTTGATAGCTATATATCTCAGATGAGTTAGCTGAATGTCTGGTTTAGATTAAAATAGCTAACCGTAGAGACTTGACCGATGACTAAGTTGTCTGTTGGAGACCCTTAGGATGTCCCTATTGATGTTGCGTGGGTATTGTCGGAATGAGTGAGATATGTCGGTAGGTAAACTTCAGAATGTAATAAAGATTAGAAAATTCGATGTTACAATGTTGGATGCGATGACAGATCATGTTGGCTTCGAAAATTTGGTTGCCTTTATTCGGAATGTCATAATTTGTTAGAGCTGGTTGAATTGATTGATTGAATAAATCATATTGAGCTGTGCCAAATTGTTGGTAGTGCCTTGAGACAGTCAGAATAAATTCATTGGTGGATAATCAAATTGGAATTGAGAACAAGTGTACGACGGAATGGGATAGTGCATGTAGCCGAGATCGGAGAGAGCGAATGTGAATAGGAATGACCCTCGGGATTAATGTTGTTTGAAATGAGAGTTGCTTATGTGAGATGATAATATTTTTTAATCAATATGAGCTTTGATCCGAAGAGTTTGTCGACTTCATATGACCAGAAATATTGATCCGAAATAGTTGTCGACTTCAACACTTTTAATGTAACTATCTAATCTGGGATAGAGATAATTTTTGTCATTTCATATTATACTATATTGTGTATATTTATTTATTAATATTGTGTTATTATTACGGTTAGTGGCTAGCCTATTTGTTAGACTTGTGTTAGTGAACCAATTAGTCTAGACATGACACTAGAGCCCAATGATTAGTATGACATGACCCATGGACCAACTCATTGGACTAGGTCATTTAGACCCATTTAGTCATGCCATTTTAATGAATAGAGATTAGTTTAATTACCAACTTAGAATTAGAAACTTTCATTAATTAGGATAACCTTCATAACAACTTGAGAGGGCATTTTGGACATTTTCTATTGCTCATGGAGAGCTCTCCTGGCCGGCCCTAATAGAGGGGGAGAGCTCTCTCTCTCTCTCTCTCTCTCTCTCTCTCTCTCTCTTCCTTTTTCATTGTGCCATCTATTCTCAATTTGGTGTTATTTTTCAAATTGATCCTTCCCTCCACCAATTCCTCTCAAATTCTACTCAATTCTCATCTATTACTCTCATTCTCTTCACTCGAAGGAGCCTAAGAGCTTTGAGCACTAGAAGAGGAGTCCATTTGCTAGAAGCTTCGTGTCTGGATCATATTCATTTGGCTTTTCATTGGGAATCCATCTCTCAATATGTATACATCACATTTTTCACTCTAAGTAGACTCTAACTGTTCAATTTGACCCTTAGGAATTTATCCATGGACTAGGACTACCCATAGGAAGAAGTTTTAGACTATAATGACTCTCTATGTGAAAGTTACATGAAATTTTGTGCCAATTTTGAGAAAAAATCGAGATTGGTGCACCAAGTGTTTGTCATTTGGTTAGCTATTTAGATTAGTATTGATTGTGTGTATTTAGATCTGTGTCCATAATTGGATACGAGTAGGCCGTATCATGACACGGTAGGACATGGAGTCATTTTGAGAGTTTTCCACTCCAACACTTGTGGCACACATGTCCAACTGCACATGACACTTAACACTAGCCTTATATTGCTCTAATTAGGTTTATATATATATATATATATATTTTTTTTTTTTATTTAGGTTTATATATATATATATATATATATATATATATATATATATATATTAGACTTGCTCATATGTTTTGTTAGGATTCAGACAATGTTTGGTATAGGTATCTTGGGCATATCACAACCGTATCGTAGATTAGTGCGATATGGGGGTGATACACACCAAGTATTTGTATTTGTGTGTGTGTATGTGTCTTGTGGATACACGTGTAGGTGTTACATATATACATGTGTGTGGTGTCCTAGAGGGTGTGTGTATATATATGAGTGTGTGTGTGTGTTAGAGAGGGGAGAGATTATAGTTAATAGGATTGTACGTGAACCTATGCGTACATATACATTTACGTGTGTGTATGTGTGTGTATCAATAATTGTGTGAATGTCGATATGTGATGTGTGGAGTGTAGAGAGGGGAAATGATAATGTGCATAGGAGAGTTTAGGAGGAGGACACAGCAGTAACAACGGGTGTTTACTGCTGTGTAAAGCAGTAATAGCAGGGGACAATATGCTTGATAGCTTGAATAGACAAATAGGTAGATGAAGAGGGGGAAGAGTATGCAGGAAAGTTGTCTGTGCAGCAGTATTTGAATGGAATGCAGTAGGGATAGCAGCTTGCTGCTGTGTGCAAGAGAGGGAGAGGTTGATATGTAGCTACAACAGTAGCAGTTGCAGCAACAACAAGAAGAGGAGAAGTCTGTAGAGGAAATCTACAGCAATGAGAAAGGAAAGTCAGGGGTTTGACAGTAGTAAAGGGAGCAGCAGTCTTGGACTACTGTCTGTACAACTGAAGGTCTTTGGCTTGTGGCAGGTTAGCCAAGGACCTGTGGAGGAAGGTGAAGTAGCAGCTAGGCCCTGCACTATGTAGGGCAATATACTCTAGGCAGTATAGGAGAGTGGGTGAGTGCACATGAGTGCTTGTGTGTTGTGTGAGTGAAGGTATAGGCAATATCCTAACAGGTATTGTGTATGCATGTTTGGTTAGGTAAGTGGATAGTTAAGAGTTTAGCTAGAGTAAGTGTATAGATATTAATTTAGGTAATGCATGTTGGTATATGGATATTTGGTCTAGATATAGGTGCATAGGAATTGCTTGGACTACATAGATAGGCTATAGCTACACATGTATATGATTCATGGGAATGCAAGTATCGCACATATAGTGAATGGATAGCCTTTGATATGTATACACAATATATAGGAGATGGTAAGGCATATAGCATGTTATACATGTATAGGTATTATGGCTAGTATCATTAGCCTAGGTAATGGGATTACCTATGTGATATGAAATAGGGTATTGGGTAAGGTTGAGGTAATTAGTACCTTTATGTTAAGATATAGGTAAAATACATAGGTAATTGGGTAAATTGGCTAAGGTATTGTATCATAGAGGGTATATAGGTACCATATAGGTAGCTACATAGGATATTGACCTAGTATAGACTAGAATACCTTGGTATGGCAAGGTATGTGTCTAAAAACCTAGAAGTGGCCTAATATGACCTAGTTTAGCAAGGTATTTACCTAGTTTGACCTAAAAATGACTTGGATACCTTGTATTAAGCATGTATAACATGTCTATGATTCCAAAACACCAATTGACATTGATATTCCATATTTAAATTTTTGAGGCACTGATTCAGATAATGTTTATACTTCATACCAGATTTCAGGCCAGTACATTCTCCGATAATTTTCCGTTTATGATATCTTCTATGTTTCGAATATTTAGTGTAGATTTCCTTGATCTCTTGACACATTGGTTACACGAATTGATATTTTTAGATCCCGTCATGATATTTTATTCCCATATGTCTTTGTATATCTTGTACAAGCCCGTTGTCGTTCTTGTGCATTGTATAGACACTAATTTCTGAGAAGACTTGTTATCTTCATATAGAATCTCGTCTCGTAACGTACCATGGTTGGATCTACTGTACCAGTCGGGGCTGGGAGTAGTAGTATAGATATGTGATCATACCCTTCCTGTACATAAAATTGTTCCCCGTGAGTGTTAATCATACACCGCACGTGTGATTAACCAGGCCATAAATTCTCGTACAAGTTCCTAAGCCGATCACATGTTGAAACTAGTGCTCACTCACATAGATAGTTATTTTCTGATTATTTGTACATGATGTTTCATACTCTTATGATATTTATAGCTTTCTATACCTTGCTACATTCATGTACCTGTTACATTATCTTGTATATTCTCTCTATTTACTGTTACATAGTCTTTATCATTTACTGGAACTGTTATTAGAGGTGTACTTCGCTCCAATCCTGACTGGATATATTTTTTTAGATGATTTAGATGACGATTACCCTACCTAATACGGTCCACCAGATATAGTAGACGTAGACTAGGAGACATGAGGGCTTAGCCCCAGCTGAGGAGGCTTTAGTAGCGACTTAGTTAGAATAGTTTAGTACTGGATTTGTCTCCAGTTGTCATGACCCACAGCCGTTTTTCGGGATGCGAGTGCGTGGGCAAGTCCAGTCTACGTCGTGGTAACGATGGAAGAACGCTGTCTAGACCTAAATGGTCAAAGTCACAATATTTGCTCATAATTAATTTCTTTGCTTATTCACAATACTAAATCAAAAAACAATATTCTAGATTACATTTGGATAAAATACAATGTCTCACAAAATTTATAAAACAACTAATTAAACTTTTATAATCAACTCATCTACCTATCTAGTCTTCTAGGGTCGTCCTCAGCATATACCTATATCTTTTCCAAGGATCCAATGCATAGAGTGGCAAGCGACTAATCTAAAAAATAGGTTTCCAGTCAGGAATGGAACGAGTACAATTCAAGCATGCATTTCTAAATATATGATAACGACTATAAAAATAGTGAATAGTCATGGCATACATGATAAAATAAGCAAAATATAAGACATGGCATGGAAAGTAAGGTGAAACGACTAACATGAACTACAAACACATGTAAAGCATGGAACAAGGAAAAATAACTATCTACGTGATTTGAAGTACACTTTTCAATATGTGATTGGGCTGGGACACTACACCGTACGGTCTACATAGGATTTGCATCCTTAAGGTCTACATAGCATGAAATATAAAATAAAGCACGGTCTATGGATCTGATCACATATCAACTTAATACTTCTCCACCCGACTACTACACATGGATCAAGTCACGACAATGGGTCACCGAGCACGGTAAAAAAAAAGCATGATGATCATGAGCAACATGACAAAACATAAAAATATGGTATTATGACTAAAATCTATATGCCACTAGTCCGTGCAACGAACATGTCAAGAATCAAATTTAACATCACTAATCATGCAATTATAGCAAATATTAATATTGGAAACAAAAAAGAATTGTATTCACCTGGGGTCCTTAGCTGGTGAAACAGATAATCCCATTGAGTTCAGAATAGTCCAATTGGCTAGGCACGATATAAAAATGTTTGAATTCTGCAAAGTAAAGAAATGGCTTGATTAGTCATGATCAAAATAATACAATTTAAGAGGGAATTTGATTTAATAAAATAATCTTATAGTCAATATATACCTTAGAGAATATTTGCAGCTACTTAGAATAAAATCTATTAATAATCATTGTCCAAAATGATATTTGAAATATTTATATTTTATTAGAAACAAATTAGAGATACAATAAAATCCCAAGAGACTCATTTATCCCCAAAAGTATTTATATGTATATAGGCCCATTGAAATATACTTATAGATGTATGAATTTATTTGAAAGTACTTATAAGAAATATCTAATATATACTTTATTTTAAAACCATATATATATAAAAGCTATTTGCATAATAAGCCAAATAAATAAGGGCCCAATGTAAGCATAAGTCCAAACTGTTATAGAGGCCCAAGGCCTCATTTAATTTCTTAAACATTCTTAGGTAAATATTCTTATATAAAAGCTCAAAACAAGTTTAATTACTATACAATATATTATATATAAAATATCCAAGTCTTCCTTTGAAAATCTGGCCCATCCATAAAAGCCCAAATTAATTAATTTAATTTACTAAACTTCTTAAAACCCAAACTAAATTCTATATCTATTGGCCCAAATGTTAAGTTTTTGTTTTAGGCCCAAAATGAAGCCCGACAACCCAACCTTAATTCTATTGTTCTATAACCAAAGTAAAAAAATGATTTTAATAATAATAATAATAAATAATAGCAATAAAAGCTAAGAAGAGAGAGAGAGTGAGTGATTACAAGAGAGTGTATATGGAGAAAGAGAAAAAAAATCAGAAGGGAGAGGAACTATCGGGATAGAGTGAGGAAAAGAGAGGCAGAGGGAGAGAAAGAAGTGAGGGAAGAGGGGTGGCTCACCGGAGTGCGGCACACGAAGATGGCACCAAGATCAGGACAAAGGCGGCACTACTACAGGAACTAGAGGCGGTAGGCGGAGCATGGAGCAACGTTTGGTGTCGTGATGCTCGTCGGAGGCTGGCGATGCCTGCTTAGTCGAGGCTTGCAGAAGGCACCAGATCTGGAAGTTCGGTCGGTAGATCTGAAGCTGGTGGATGTCGGTACGCGTAAGATCATGACGGTAGTGCTGGCAGGATGAGGCTCGGGAGTGGAGGCGGTGGGATCGAGGCAGATTCCTGCAGTCTGCAGATTGCGGTGGCGTAATAGGATGGTTCAGATCTGGGGATCAACCAGTGGCAGAGGCACGAAGGAGGTGTGGTAGCGGCAGCGGCTTGGAGTTAGCATTAGGGTTTTGGTTTGATAAAAATCATGTCCAGTGTGTCGGACACGAAAACTGCACTGTTATATATTGGATGGACAAAGAATAGTGGAAAAGGATGTGGTCACAGACACAAGGGGTCGGACCCGAGGCTGGACACGATGATTGTGGTAGTGGCCATGGACACTTTGGCGCATAACTTGTGTATTGGTTCTGTGTTGGTTTAGAAAATATTGGTTATGGCTAGATGGTTGTAGTGGGTACTTGGATACGCTTGATGGACATGACATGGGTAGGATGATGGCTATTTGTGGAATTTGGTTGTGGCTAGTGGTCCTCCTTATGTAGGAGTTAAACTCCTAATCCGATAAGGATTTGAATTTCCTAGGATAAATCTCCCTTTTAATTTAAATCAATATAAAATTTAAAGCAATTTAATCTAATCCTATAGTGATTACGACAATAATATTTAAAGTATATATTCGATATTATCAAATGATTTAATCATATACATTGAAATCTAAATCAAATAATTGATTACTACAGTAATAACCTTTTATATTATCAAATAATTTAAAACATATTCGATACTTATCAAGATAATCTAAATATATTCAAATAACTGATTTCCCTATCAATTTAAAATAATACTTGGTGTCATCAAATAATTTAAAGTATATTTTTGTTACTCAAAATCCAAAGCTTTTTATTATTCAAAAATAATTATGATTTCAAACCGTTTAGAACCCAACCTTTGAAAGACGAAAAAAATTGACAATATATTTTATAATTCCAAAATTCAAGAACAAGTATTTTTATAAAATTAAATTGTATTTTCAAACCATAAATTCTAAAGTACTTTTTGAAATGCAAAATAATAACAAATTATCTTTCACAAAATTTTGACAAAAATTTACTTTTAAACACAATAATTTAAATATAATAATTAATAAAAAATAATTTTGAAAATTTGGGAAGAGGGTTTACAAATCTACCCACCTTAGAAAAATTTTATCGTCGAAATTTGAGGAAGATCTAAGATGGATAGGCTCGATAGGTCAGAAGGAAATATAGTAAAAGAAAAAAATTTCATAATAAAGGTATTGACCGATATGATAAAAATTGATCAAGGATAGAAAAAAAATTGATCAAAGCATTGACAAGGAAGGATGGAAATGGAAAAATAAATAGATATGAGTTGATGTTAGAATCTAGGTTATGTCCTTAATTTCTAGAAGTTCTCACAGAAAATAAGAGACATAATTTAGATAGCTAGAAAAATAAGACCAACGAGTATAGTCTAAAAAATACCCCGTAATGACTTGCAACTTATTTCCTCAAAGCCTTGTCTATATCATATAAGTCAACATTTAAAATTTCCATCAATTTTATAAAATTTTAACCTCAAGAATATTTTAAAACTTTCCCCAAATTTTATCATTAACTTTAAATCAAAAACCCAAAACTTATCATAATCTTTGAGATTATGACTCAAATTCAACAAAATCATAATTACCGTCTTTCAAATTCACTTCGTCATCCATATTGGCCTTTAACCTCAAAGTTTAAAATTCATCAAGATTTAAATCTTCCAAGATATTTCAAATTTAAATTTAAAATCTACCATCATAATCTTCTAAAACTTAAATCTTTATCTACAACATATTATATTTTCTTTTAGCCATACTATAATTCCTTGATCTTCTGGTCACCTTTAGTCACATATACCTATCAAAATAAATCAAAATTATCTCCTAATGTTTATACTCAAAATAGGTCAACTTTATTTCTCGTCCGAATTTCAAAAATCAAAAATCCTCTAAGCGCAAAATTTTAATCTTATCATAGATAGATATCAAACTAATTAAAATTCAGACCTTAAAGGAATGCAATACTTATCATTTCTTGTCTTCCAAAATTATTTGAACTGAAGAACCAATTTGTCAATCGATACTCTACAATATTCAAATCTTTAAGCATATCAATGACTCTATGCAATAATTTAGTCATGGTTTTCCATTATCACAATATCTCATTTCATTACCCTCGAAATTGTGTTTATTTTAATACAAATGAGATCACAAGGTCATCCATTTCAAAATTACCTTCTATATTAATTTAGCAACCTGTAATATCGATCATAATTATTATAATACTAGTTAGTAACCATCTAGAATTGCATTCTTATTTCATGACCATCCTTAAAATATCCAATATTTTTATCTGATTCTTGTTTGTTGTTATGCAAATCCTTTAAATAAATCTCAACCACAAGTGTTTATAATCCAAAATTTTAGTCATATTATTTTATTCTTCTGTTCTTCCCACTGTATTTGTCTTAATTATTCTTCCTTTCAATAATTTTGAAATCTCATTTCTCGTAGAATAATGGTAATGAATTCCTCCTTGATTCTCTACATCACAAGTCTAACATGTCACCTTCCTTGAAATTTAAGGGATGTCTAGGACAACTATGCTCGATTGGTCAGTTGACAAAGATAGAAGAAATTAATAAGAAAGAATGATCAAAAGAATGACTAATGGGATGAAAAGATAATAAAATTCTCTTAATAAAATGAAATGATAATAAAATTTCCTTAATAAGAAAAATGAATCAAGAATGATGGAAATGGAAGATGTAAATAGATAGGGCTTGGTGTTAGAATCTTAGGCTTTGGTCTTGAATCCTAAAAGGCTCTACAATGTTCTCTAAGATTCGATAGTTTATAGAATATGAAAGAGGACATACGAATTTTAGCTAAGTAAGAAAAATACAATCAATGAATATTGTTTACAGGGGCAAAATCATAATTTCGGGTCAAAACGATGTCTGCCGTTGGACCCATTTTGTACTGAAATGCGTGCCAAAGTCTATGGTCTCTAAAGTCATCAAACTACATGTCTACGGATCTGGTTTGAGGAGACGAACCCAACCGTATATCCAAAGTTGGAATCCGGCAGGCCGTGTATAATTTTGCCCGTTGGATCGGATCGTGGGCCCGCCAAATAGGCGTTCCAGTCGACCTTCTCAGATTCGGACCAAACTTGGCACACATGACCAAAATTTTGATACGGTCCTGCTGGCACAAGTTTTGTTTCGTTACGACGAACGTACAAGATGTTATGGCCAAATTTACAAAAGGTCGATACGGGGGTATCTCAACGGATACGTACTGATTCCATTGTGCACGCGCAACGAAATCGAGTTTCGTCAGTTCCCACATGTCGGCAACATCCATACGTGCCTTTTGATGTGTATAGTATGCGACCACTTCGCCCAGTTTGTCGGGACGCACGCCGTATCGGAAATTTTTTCCTATTTTTTATACTTTTCAAAACAGTTTTTCTTGAAACTTTAACTACGTATAACTTTCGATATGCTAGATGAAAAGTGATTCCAGAAACTAAATTACAATCTCGTATATATTGTCTTCAACTGTGTTAAATTATTTTATCAAAAACTCTAATATTTTGTCCAAATTTTGGCTTCAAATATGGGTTTCGAAACTGTTTTAGTATGCTGTTTTACGACAGTTTTTTTTCGCTCGACTTGGCGTCGAGTTTACGGCTGATCCAGGGGACGATATCGAATCCCCTTTGAAGGGACTCGAAGACGGTTATGTTAACTTTCTATAGAACCTCGTGGAAACAAAAATGATGGAACGTACTCAAATATAAACGAAGGTGAAGTTGGTTACCTGGCTTTCGAGACAGAGTAGGGCACTCTGTTTTTCGTCGGCCAAGGGAGCTGTATCTCGAGGGTTCGGCATCACACGACGGTCGACGGTGGTGCGGTTGACTGAGGGCGTGGAGGACGAGTCTAGTGTCATGAACAGGGGGTGAAGTTTGCTTTCAAAAAAAATAGGACAAACCCAGTTCTCGTTATCGGCTATATATATACGCTCACACTTGATTCCTCCTCTAATTTGATTTAAACTCGAATTTTAATAGGATTTGGATTAATTATTTGATCTAGATAGAGGAGAATCTAGATAGGATTTGATTGGTTTTTATTTGAGAGGATTTGGTTTTAAATCAAGGGAGTTTAGATTTATCAAAATCCCTTCCAATTTCGCGGCTTACAGTAGAATCGGGTTTTGAGCGCTACTATTCACGTGAACATTAGCGCTGAGTTGTTTTTTTAAAGAAACACACACACACACACACATATACACACACACACACACATATGGCCTGGTGGCCGAGCGGCCCCTTTGGCTTGGCCGGGTGGTTTCCTGTCGTGTGGCCTCCTGCTCTTTCCTCCCTCCCTCCATCCTCCCAGGCGGCGACATCGGGCACGACGTCGGGCGGTTGGCCATCCCCTCACGCCGGTGGTCCCCTCTGTCTTCCCACCGCCCCACCTCGGCCCCAGCCAGGATACCCGCCTGACGCGCCACGCCTCCCGGCGCCTCCTCCTTTGGCGGCTCCGCTCTCATGGCCGTCGGCCCATCCCCTCGCCGCCCCCCCCCCCCGCCGCTCCTCCCGTGGTGGCATCCCTCCAGTGTTTCCCTCTCTCCAGTGGCCGAAACCCTCGCTCACCCCGGCTCCCGGTGGCTCCGGAGCGGTCCCAGCACCCGCCCGCCCTGTCCCGTCGGTCTTCCCTCCGGCGTCCGAGGCCCCCCTAGCCTTTCCTCCTCCCACGGTGGCGACCTCCCCAGCGTTTCCCACTCTCATGTGGCCGAAACCCTCGCTCACCCCGGCTCCCAGAGGCTCCGAAGCGTTTCCAGCCTCCGCCCGTCTTGGCCCGCCAGTCTTCTCTTCGGCGTCCGAGGTCCCCCCCTCGTGGGCGACGATGGCCGCATCGCAGCTCTCCCCCTCCTCCTCGACCCCCGTACAGTGGCCCTCGGCGCTCTTCTCCTCCATCCTGGCGCACTCCTCGGTGTCGGCCGACGGCCCCTTGGCGTGCTCCTCCCCGCCCCTGTGCTGTGGCCCGCGGTGCACTTCTCCAAAGCTCTGGCGCCCTCCTCGTCGTCAGCGGCGTCGCCGCCCCCCCCGTCGTCCGTCCACCGTTACGCGCTCCGGAGTCTCTCCTAGCCGCGCACCCCTCTCGTTGGCCCCCGCCGGTGGTAGTTCAGTGTACGCTAGGCGGTCTCGTCCGCTCCCCCCCGGACTCCCCTTCCCGGTCACCCCTCCCCAGAGCGGCCCTCCTCTCCGGCTTCTCCGGCTGGTGCCAACCCCGCTAGCCGTCGGGTGGGGGCCGTGTCCTCCGATCCGCGTGCCCCTCGGGCCGTCCACCACCTCGGGCCACACCCGTTCTCGGGCTGCGCGCCCCCTTGGCCATCACGCCAGCCTCGGGTAGCGCGCCCGCACCTACCAACCAACCGCTTCGGGCGGTGTGCCCACTCCTGGCGGATTCGAAAATTTGAATTTTCAAATTTTGAAAATTCTGTTTTCGTTTGACTCGTCCGGGCTTAGCAACCGCCCGACCAACTTTTTCATTTTTGTAATTTCGAACTTGCTTCTGTAATTTCGTAATTTTAGATGCCCACTTTAGCTTATTGTCTACTTAGCGCAGCAGGGCCAGTTTTGTGCTTTTCGGTCCTACAAACTTCTGTAATGCTCTCTTCGAGCCCTCTCTTATTTTCAATAAAATGTTTGTTTCTAAAATAGGTAAAAAATGCCCCATATATATATATATATATATATATATATATATAAAGCTTCCAAGTTATATATATATATATATATATATATATAAAGCTTCCAAGTTAAAATAAAATAGGTAAAAAATGCCCCAAATATTTCTAAAAAAAACAATATATCTAACATTACAACTATTTTGGGGTATACTTTATGGTAGTAAATTGTACAAGCCTAAGTATCCACACACACACACACACACACACACACACACACACACACACACACACACACACACACATATATATATATAAACTAGATTAACCAATGATTTAATATAAGAATAGATATAACAAAATTTTAAAATACTAAAATACATAGTATAAAATATGGGGGTTTACAGTTTAGATCCATGTCCACAATTGGATACGAGTAGGCCGTATCATGACACGGTAGGACATAGAATCATTTAAAGAGTTTTTTCCTCCGACACTGGTGGCACACATGTCCAATTGGACATGACACTTGACACTATCCTTATCTATTAGACTTGCTCATGTGTTTTGGTTGGATTCGGACAAGATTTGGTATAGGTATCTTGGGCGTATCACAACCGTATCGTAGATTAGTACGATATGGGGATCACGCACACCAAGTGTTTGTATTTGTGTGTGTGTGTGTATTGTGGTTACATATGTGTATGTGTCACATATATATATATGTGTGGTGTCCTAGAGGGTGTGTGTATATATATCTGAGTGTGTGTGTACTAGAGAGAGGAGAGATTACAGTTGATAGGATTATATGTGAACCTATGTGTACATATACATTTACATGTGTGTGTGTAGGTCCACACATATCCAAATGAGTGTTTATATATATATATATATATATACATATATATATATAAATATATATATATATATATATATATATATATATATATATATATATATATATATTGTTATTCCCAGGGCTTGATCAAAGATGAAAAACAGATGCAATCGAGATCTGAGATGTCACACAAAAACTTTGCAGTGATCAAACTCAAGATCTACGATGGTACAAAAACCAAATAAACAAATTACAATCTGAAGGAGGGAAATACTAAAGAGAAGATCTCTCGTTCTTCCTTGCAAACGTGTTGCAATTGGGACAGAACAAGTTACAATAAACTAGAGAGAGATGAGAAGAAGAATAATGCTGGGGTGTCAAAATACCGTGCTCAAAGCAAGATTCGTCCCACACGATCTGCTTCCAGGAACCAGCAAGTTTGAAGAACTTGTGGAACGCTCGATGTCACCTCTGTTCTGACTCCTCGGATGGACTTGCAATGGCGGCAGCAGCTCTCTCTCTCTTTCTACTTCTCTGACTTGTATTTTCGTAGTACCCACAAAGGAGGCCAGAAGAAAGTATATATAGAGAGAGAGTGGAAACCCTAGCCGCCTCTTCAGTTATGGTAAGATTGAATCAAATCACAAAAAGATAGCAACGAATTAATTCTAATCCCACAAAGATAGGAACTAAATTAATTCAAATCCCACAAAGATAGAAACGAAATTAATTTAAATCCCACAAAGATAGGATCTGAATTAATTGCATTGATTCATCCTTTCCATAACCGATTTGAAATCTACACAATCAGCGTAGCCCTCCATGCAGCAGCAGCAGCAGCAGCAGTCTGGCCGCTTGGGCCGTATGGACCACATGAGCCGCATGGACCGCATGGACCGCATGGACCGTATGAGCTACAAGAGCCGCATGGACCGCATGGACCGCATGGACCGCATGAGCCGCATGAGATCGCATATGAGCCGCATGACAGCTGACGTGCTAAGTGCAAAGTGCGCCAACAAAATACCACATTACACCTCATGAGCCCATGAGCCCGAGCCTGAGTCCGAGTCCGAGTCCGAGTCCGAGTCGCTAAGCCCCGTTGGGGCTTAGCTCCAAGTGGAATAAATCCAAGAGAATGACAAAGGCATTAATGCTTAATCCTTGGAGCCTTATTCTTACCTCCTAGTAAAATCACCCACATGGTTCCCTTCTTAGGGTCACCACCCCATGTGCATCTCTCAACAACACACCCAAGTATATATTTTGAGATAACTCATGGTGCATTTTCGATGTGGGACTAAAATTTACAAGGCATGTTGAGAGCAAGCTCTCTTCATGTAAAGAAAGCACCAAAGAAAGCACCAACAATCCCCCACATATCACAACATATATATGTGTCCAGGGTTGAGCGTTCCCCACAGTAACTGTCCATTTTGCATTAGGATAGATGTCGCTGACGACTTGAATCTTCCCGCATGGGTTAAATAACAATATGATACAAGAATGGACTACGCCTTGAATTCTGTACCACAATTGTAATTCTTTCCACTCATAAAGTGTAGTTACGTGTGCTTCTGGCTGCACATTAAAGGCCCTGTGCCAGCCTGGTTTTAGTGTATAATTTTGGGCGTCTACAAGTTTACCCTCAAGAGACGGCCTGATATCTCTTTCCATACACTATAGGTGAGTTCTTTATTAAAGAGATATGGCATGAAGCCTTGCGCTTCCTTGCGGTGCTACTCCGCTATGACATGGCCTGAAGCCGAGGCATTACCCCTACCTGGAAACCTCATCGTAGTGTCATACTACTATAGCATGAGGTCACAAGCCTCTTTGTTGTGCCAAACTACCCAGCATGAAGCCTAAGGCTTCCTTGCGGTGTTACGCCGCAACGACATGGCTTGCAATGTCGAGGCTTTACCCCTACCTGGGTACCTCATCGTGATGTCGTGCCACTGTAACATGGGGCCATCCACCCCTTTGTAGTGCTGTCTACAACTCTTTAATTACGACATACAGCATTAGGCTACCTGCCTATTTGCGGTGCTACGCCGCTGTGACTTGGCTTGCAAAGCCGAGGCATTACCCCTACCTGGGAACCTCATGGTGGAGTCACCCCACTGTAGCATGGAGATTCACTCCTTGTAGTGCTGCTCTACCGTGCTTCCTGTAAAGCACTCCAGGCATTCACTCTGCCTGAGAACTCATTAAGGCGTTTTAAGCCAACCTTCCACAGGATCTGTTTTTCCGCAGAAAAATACATAGTAGACAACAGTGGTTATGGGTCCGTATCCCTTCCATGTTCCAGAGAACAAGTAACACTGTTACCTGATAGTTTTCCAGTCAGTGATCCTCCTTTGAACCAAAAGTTAGATGCCTAGTAGATTTCTCTTTGAACTAATAGTATAAAACTTTATGGTAGGATTACAAAGACACACTATCAGAATGCCTTCAAGCCCATTTTATAAGCTGTGTCATCGACCAACTGGCGCTTGAGGCCCTTTGTGAACGGATCTGCCAGGTTCTCCTGACTCCGAACATCAACCACTGCAATTACACCTCTTTTGATAAGATCGTGTACTACCCTGTGCTTCAACCGCACAGTTCTCTTCTTCCCGTTGAAGAGGTCATTTGATGACACCGCCGTAGTCGCCTGGTTGTCACAGTATATCGGTATCGTCGGTATCTGAGCCCCAACCACTGAAAGATCATACATGAGCTCCTGAAGCCATTCTGCTTCATCTGCTGCAGTTTCAAGTGCATAGAATTCAGATTCCATGGAGGAACGAGAGAGTATAGTCTGCTTCTTCGACTTCTACGATATAGCAGCTCCACCCAAGGAAAAGACATATCCACCAGTGGATCTCTTGCTTTCCACTTCTGAACACCAGCTAGCATCACTGAAGCCTTCCACTACTGTCGGATACCCGTTGTAGTGCAGTGTATATGTCTGAGTTTTCTTGAGATATCTCATCACCCGCTTCACAGCTTTCCAGTACTCAACCCCTGGGTTGCTTGTGAACTGACTCAGCATTCCCACGACGAAAGCTATGTTAGGCCTTGTGGTAGTGGTTGCGTACATCAAACTTTCGATAACGCTAGAATACTCCAGCTGCCTGACGCTTTTCCTTGAATTTGGCTTCAGCTTCTGATCACACCTGTATGGCGTATCGATCCCTGGAAGATCCTTATACCCATAGCGTGTGAGCATCTTCTCAATGTAGTGAGATTGTGACAGCGCTACTCCAGTGTCTGTCCGGATGATCTTTATGCCCAAGATGACATCTGCATCCCCCAAGTCCTTCATACTGAACTTGGTTTAGAGGAACTTCTTTGTCTCTGTGACATAGCCTATATCCATACCTAGGATTAGCATGTCGTCCACGTACAGATAAACGATGACTCCTCTTCCATCAGCAAACTTTGTGTAAACACATTTGTCCGTCTCGCTGACTCTGTAGCCGTTTGACCTAATAATTTTGTCAAACTTCTCATGCTACATCTTGGGAGCTTGCTTCAAACCATACAATGATTTTACCAACTTGCAGACTTTGTATTCAAGACCTTTGACGACAAATCCATCTGGCTGTTGCATGTAAATCTCTTCGGTCAGCTCCCCATTCAGGAATGCATTCTTTACATCCATCTGATGTATCACTAACTTATGTATAGCTGCAAGAGCGATTAACATCCTGATGGTGGTCATCCGGGCTACTGGAGCGTACGTGTCAAAGTAGTCTATCCCCTGTTTCTGAGAAAAATCCCTTGGCTACCAGCCTGGCCTTGAACTTATCAATAGTTCCATCTGCCTTTATCTTCTTCTTGAAGATCCATTTACATCCGGTGGGCTTTTTTCCTTCAGGTAGATCTACCAACACCCATGTGTTATTGGAGGTGATAGAGTCAAACCCGTCATTCACGGCCTTCTTCCAGAAGATAGCATCTCTGGTCTTCATCGCCTCATCATAGGTAAGCGGATCTGCTTCCACATGATAGGTGACAAAGTCATCTCCGAAGTCTTTCGGTCTCCTCGCTCGCTTAGCTGACGGCTCTGCGAGTTCTGGTACAAGAGTTGTTTCATCAACAACAGCTTCTTCTTGGACTACTGGCTCATATGAGATTTCAGTCTCATTTGCACCTCCATCATTTTTCAGAATATTCGAAAGAACAATGTTTTTGTCTTTTGCAAACTTGTCTTCAAAGTATTCAGCATCGCGAGATTCGATGATATGATTTGACTCAATATCAAGAAATCTCTGAGCATCACTCTTCTCGGCATACCCCAAGAAGATCGCCTTCGTAGTCCTTGTCCCTAGCTTCTGAATCTTCAAATCTGGGAGTTTCACATACGCCAGACACCCCTACACTCGAATGACATTCAAGTTAGGTCTGACTTTGAACCAGAGTTCATGAGGAGTTACGTCCGAAGTTGCATGTGGCACTCTATTTAAAATAAAGGTGGCCGTCAATGCAGCTTCTCCCCAGTAGCATTTAGGAAGACCCGCGGTTAGCAGCATAGAGTTCATCATTTCTGTCAACGTTCTGTTCTTCCTCTCCGCTACTCCGTTGGATTTAGGAGAATATGGAGCAGTAGTCTCGCATATGATTCCATGTTCTTTGTAGAACGATGCGAATTCATGAGACATGTACTCTCCACCTCGATCACTCCTTAACCTCTTGAGTTGTTGTCCAGTCTGCCGTTCAGCTTCGGCCCTGAACTCTCTGAACTTCTCGAAGGCTTCGTCTTTAGACTTGAGCAAGTAGACGAACGCGTATTTTGAGAAGTCATCGATGAAGGTTATGAAATACTTCATCCCGACCTTCGTGGAGAAATGTTTGAAGTCACAGATATCGGAGTGCACCAACTCCAGAAGATCTGTACTTCGATTGACCCGATGAAAGGGTTTCCTTGTGATCTTCGTCTGAGCACACACCTCACACTTCTCCATCTTACCCCCATATTTGGAGATAAGTCCTAGACTAGACATTTTGTTAATTCTTTTACAATGAACATGTCCTAGTCTATTATGCCACAACTCAAGAGAATAATCAGAAAATGCAACTGCATTAATGTCTTCAAACTGGTTAACAAGCTGAATTTTAAACATGCCTTCGGTTTGATAAGCCTTCCCGAAGTATGTTCCTTTCTTGGACATCACCATCTGACCAGCATTGATGTCCATCCTCAAGCCTGCATTACAGAGCAGGCTCCCAGAGATCAGGTTCTTGGCAATCGTCGGAACATGCTTCACACCTTGAAGCGTCAGAGTGTTCCCAGAAGTGAGTTTCAGTTCCACGGTCCCGATCCCCAGAACTTCAGCTTGGGCCTGGTTCGCCATGACAACCTTCTCAGATATCGGCTGGTACGTGACGAACCATTCCTTGCCTGAACAGACATGGCAAGTCGCTCCAGTGTCTATCCACCAGTCAGAGTCAACCTCCACAGTTGTGACCTGTTCGATCATAGTAACAATGTTAGAAACCAATGAAACCTTATTAGGCCCACCTTTCTCTGATTGTTTAGGCTTAGATCTGTATTCACTCTTGTAGTGGCCTTTCTTGCCACAATTGTAACAAGTCACGTGGGACTTAGTCTTCTGTTGCTTGAAAGAAGGACCCTTCACTTTTAGATTAGCGAAGTCCTTCTTCTTGGGATGAGAAGCCGCCTGCTTCCCCTTGGAATCTCTCGTCTGCACAAGATTGGCTTTAGCCAACTGTTTGGACAGAGTGTCCACCTTCTGTTGAGAACGCATCTCGTCCTCAACATGGATCTCTTGAAGTAGATCTCCCAAGCTAATGTCTAGCTTCTTTCTGTGCATCCTTGTATAGAAGGTACTCTATCCAGCAGGAAGTTTTGAGACGATCCCTTCGACGACAAACTTGTCGGGAAGGGGCATCTCTTCGTCTTCCAGTTTCTGACGCAGCTTCAGAAATTCCTTCACCTGTGGCAGCATGGACTTTTCGTCCTCAAAGGGCAATTTGTGATATTTTTCAACCACAAACATTTTGCTCCTGTTCTTATCTTCTTCATACAGATTTTCTACAGACTCCCATATGTCTCTGGCAAGTTCTTTCTTTGAGTAGGATTCTGCCAGGGAGTCCTCCATAGCATTCAGAATGAGAAGCCTGCAGATGCTATTTTCCCTTCTCCACTTGGCCTGGAGTTTGGTAGCCGCGTTGATGGCGGCAGTAGATCCAGTGTCTGGAAAAGAGGGTTCTTTCTCCAACAGAATATGATTAACGTCTTTCAGTTGAAGAGTTAGGTATACCTTTCTCTTCCAGACTTGATAGTGCTCTCCATCGAACTTTTTCAACTTGCAGAAGTCCGATTGGAGGAGCGAAGCATTAATGTTTTCCATCTATACGAATCTTGCTTTGAGATTGTTATTCCCAGGGCTTGATCAAAGATGAAAAACAGATGCAATCGAGATCTGAGATGTCACACAAAAACTTTGCAGTGATCAAACTCAAGATCTACGATGGTACAAAAACCAAATAACCAAATTACAATCTGAAGGAGGGAAATAGTAAAGAGAAGATCTCTCGTTCTTCCTTGCAAACGTGTTGCAATTGGGACAGAACAAGTTACAATAAACTAGAGAGAGATGAGAAGAAGAATAATGTTGGGGTGTCAAAACACCGTGCTCAAAGTAAGATTCGCCCCCACACGATCTGCTTCCAGGAACCAGCAAGTTTGAAGAACTTGTGGAACGCTCGATGTCACCTCTGTTCTGACTCCTCGGATGGACTTGCAATGGCGGCAGCAGCTCTCTCTCTCTTTCTACTTCTCTGACTTGTATTTTCGTAGTACCCACAAAGGAGGCCAGAAGAGAGTATATATAGAGAGAGAGTGGAAACCCTAGCCGCCTCTTCAGTTATGGTAAGATTGAATCAAATCACAAAAAGATAGCAACGAATTAATTCTAATCCCACAAAGATAGGAACTAAATTAATTCAAATCCCACAAAGATAGGAACGAAATTAATTCAAATCCCACAAAGATAGGATCTGAATTAATTGCATTGATTCATCCTTTCCATAACCGATTTGAAATCTACACAGTCAGCGTAGCCCTCCATACGGCAGCAGCAGCAGCAGCAGTCTGGCCGCTTGGGCCGCATGGACCACATGAGCCGCATGGGCCGCATGGACCACATGAGCCGCATGGACCGCATGAGCCGCAAGAGCCACATGGACCGCATGGACTGTATGAGCCGCATGAGACCGCATATGAGCCGCATGGACCGCATGGACCGCATGAGCCGCACGGACCGCATGGATCGCATGAGCCGCATGAGATCGCATATGAGCCGCATGCCGCATAAGACCGCATGGCCGCATATAAGCCGCATGACTGCTGACATGCTAAGTGCAAAGTGCGCCAACAAAACGCCACATTACACCTCATGAGCCCATGAGCCCGAGTCCGAGTCCGAGTCCGAGTCGCTAAGCCCCGTTGGGGCTTAGCTCCAAGTGGAATAAATCCAAGAGAATGACAAAAGCATTAATGCTTAATCCTTGGAGCCTTATTCTTACCTCCTAGTAAAATCACCCACACGGTTCCCTTCTTAGGGTCACCACCCCATGTGCATCTCTCAACAACACACCCAAGTATATATGTTGAGATAACTCATGGTGCATTTTCGATGTGGGACTAAAATTTACAAGGCATGTTGAGAGCAAGCTCTCTTCATGTAAAGAAAGCACCAAAGAAAGCACCAAAAAAAAAAAAAAAAAATATATATATATATATATATATATATATATATATATATATATATATATATATATATCCCTAAGGCACCAACCTAGTGGTAGTGCGGGAGGCAAGGTGGCTTTGGGCCACGGCTCAACTTGGAGAAGGGACACCACCAATATATATATATATATATATATATATATATATATATATATATATATATATATATATATATATAATTGTGTGAATGTGTATATATGTGACATGTGGAGTATAGAGAGGGGAAATGGCAGTATGTATAGGAGAGTTTAAGAGGGGGACACAACAGTAACAAGTGGTGTTTACTGTTGTGTACTGCAGTAATAGCAGGGGACAGTGGGCTTAATAGCTTGAAATAGGTAGATAAAGAGGGGGAAGAGTAGGCATAAAAGTTTCCTGTGCAGCAGTATTTGAATGGAATGCAGTAGGGACAACAGCTTGTTGTTGTGTACAAGCGAGGGGGAGGTTGATCTGTAGCTACAGCAGTAGCAGTTGCCGCAGCAACAAGAAGAGAAGTATGTACAGGGAATGTAAAGCAATGAGAGGGGAAATCAGCAGTTTGACAGCAGTAAAAGGAGCAGCAGTCTTGGACTGTTGTCTGTACAACAGGGGGGCTTTGGCTTGTGGCTGGCTAGCCAAGGGCTTGTGCAGGAAGGTGAAGTAGCAGCTAGGCCCTACACTAGACAGGGCAGTGTACTCTAGGCAGTATAGGACTGTAGGTGAGTGCACGTGAGTGCTTGTATGTTGTGTGAGTGAAGGTATAGGCAATATCCTAACAGGTATTGTGTATGCATGTTTGGTTAGGTGAGTGCATAGGTAAGAGTTTAGCTAGAGTAAGTGTATAGGTATTTAATTTACGTAATGCATGTTGGTATATGGATATTTGGCCAAGATATAGGTGCATAAGAATTGTTAGGATTACATGGATAGGCTATAGCTATATATGATTCATGGGAATGCAAGTAAGGCACATATAGTGAATGGATAGCCTTTGATATGTATACACAATATATTGGAGATGGTAATGCATAGAGCATGTTATATATGTGTAGGTATTGTAGCTAGTATCATTAGGCATCGATAATAGGATTACTTATGTGATATGAAATAGGGTATTGGCTAAGGTTGAGGTAATTGGTTTACCTTTGTGTTAAGATATAGGTAAGATACGTAGGTAATTGGGTAAATTAGCTAAGGTATTATGTCATAGAGGGTATATTGGTACTATATAGGTAGCTACATAGGGTATTGACCTAGTATAGACTAGATTACCTTGGTATGGACCTAAAAAACTTAGAAGTGACCTAGTATGCCTAGTTTAGCAACGTATTGACCTAGTTTGACCTAGAAATGAATTGGAGACCTAGTTTTAAGCTAGTATAACATGTTTATGATTCCAAAACACCAATTGACATTGATGTTCCATATTTAGGTCTTCGAGACACTGTTTCAGATATTGTTGATACTTCACACCGGATTTCAGACGAGTACATTCTCTGATAATTTCTCGTTTATGATATCTTCTATGTTTCTTGTATTTAGTATAGATATTCTTGATCCCTTGAAATATTGGTTACATGGATTGGTATTTGTGGATCTGATCATGAGATATTATTCTCGTATTTTTTGGTATACCTTGCGCACCCGTTGTTCTTGTGCATTGTATAGACACCGATTCCAGAGAAGACTTGCTACCTTTTCATAGAATTCTGTGCCGTAACGTACCATGGTTGGATCTACTATACCAATCGAGCCAGGAAGTAGTAGCGTCGATATGTGATCATACCTTTCCCGTGCATGATATTGTTTTCCGTGAGAGTTAATTATACACCGCACATATAATTAAGCAGGCCATAAATTCTCGTGCAAGTTTCTACGACGATCACATGTTGAAACTAGTGCTCAGTCACATAGATAGTTTTTTCTGATTATTTATTTGTACATGATGTTTCCTGCTCTTATGATATTTACTGCTTTTCATACATTGCTACATTCATATACATGTTATATTATCTTGTATATTCTTACTATTTACTGTTATATAGTCTTTATCATTTACTGGAACTATTATTACAGGTGTACATTGTTGCAATCTTGACTGGATATATGTCACGCCCAGTACCAAAATACGAAGAACTGAGATACATAACATGCCAGCTACATATTTAACCAGACTGTAGTCCGACTCAAATACGTATAAGCTGTGTAAATCAGAACAGGTATCCATATAATCATAATAACAACCACAAAGCTAACTAAGCTATTATAAAACTAAACTAAAAATAATTACGAAAGATATAATGAGAAGGCATCATCAATCGATACCTAAATATCCCAAAGATGTAGCTCTCACTATGCATAAATTAAATCTTCGTAATAACCTGGTGAGATCACCAAGCCTTCAGAAGGGACATAGCAAGATACATAATATACATACCTACTATAACAGTAAATAATATGCATGGAAAGACAGGAATAGTACAAGAACCAATGGCTAGGCAAAATACAGTACAAGAATGAAATAGGAAAGAAATGGCATGCTGTCGAGAATCGTGCTAATAAACGTGACTACAAGTAAATTAGATAACTGTAACTCAATGGGAGCTCACAGTCCTATAGTAAGTAGGCCAATAGGGACTCCTTAACTATAGTAAGTCTCCTTCGCAACCTAGTTGGAGCTCACGAACGAGTGGTCAGGTATAGTTAACATCTAATAACATGTCTAGGTCAAGTCAAGACAAATACGATAATCGAATCAAGTCTAGGTCAATTCCAAGTGATGAAATCAAGTCAACACGCAAGAACACAAACATCTAAACAAGTATAGTGAAGCGTAGATCCAGTAGGTGATATAAAAAAAGACATGTATATAAGAAAACAAATAAGAAGACATCAAGAAATATGTACAAGAATCATGTGATAGTACAAGAAAGAAATAAACATGAACAATAATGACTAAATATAAACATGCATAATACTGTATAAGTTGGCAAAGTATACTTGCCTGAAGTTTTGTCCAATCTGTGCGAAGACTAGGTACCAAAGTATATCCAAACTATCCATGAACCCACGAATCATACTCTATGCAAACATCTATCAACCTAAATCACAAACAAATATATATTACATACTAACATACAATTATGACTTAACAATTCCTACCTAGAGACTTGGGCGTTTAAGTCACGTAATACCAATGTTACCTTAGCCATTTATTAATCATACCATCTAGATCTAGGTTACACAAATCTCTATAACTATTATTTATTTTCTAATAATATTAATTATAAATTCTAGATTTAAAATATTAAGTTTGCACCTCGTTATTCGTATAGAGAAACCTACAAAACGTATATTAAGACAAATCATAAACCGCAAGGTAAACAATCTTATCTTGGCGATCCACATGGTTACTTTGTCAATTTCAGCGATATGAGATCACTGAAATTGACTGATCTCAGTTTTGATGCACGAATTCCGAAATACGAACATAATAAAAATTAATTATAATTAATGGTGATACATAAAGAAAAATCTAATAAAAGTCGTCAGATGATGAAACAATTATTACCAACGTGTCCAGAATGGTCAAATTAGCTAGAATAGCCTACATATAAGTCCAATTTTAGACAAAACGGTAATTTTGAGTCAAAACGGTTTCTGCCGTTAGACCCGCTTTGTACCGAAAAGCGTGCCAAAACCTATGATTTCTAAAGTCATCAAACTATATGTCTAAAAGTTTAGTTTGAAGATACAAACTAAATAGTATGTCCAGATTTAGATTTAGATAAGTCGATCACAATAATGCCCGTTGGATCGGATCGTGGGGCCCGCAAAACGACGATCCTGTCATCTGTGTCAGAATCGGACCAAACTTGGCTTACAGGAGTAGAAAAATGTTATGAGTCCAATGCAAGGAGTTTTGTCGCGATGTGACAAGCATGTACAAAGTAATTAGAAAATTTTAAGTAAAAGATCGATACAGTAATTTTTGACGGATACGCATCGAATTCGTCGTGCACATACAACCAATTCGAGTTCTGTTAATTCCCACATGTCCGCAAAGTCCATACGCACCTTTCGATGTAAGTGGTTCATGACCAAGTATCCCAGGTTGTCGGGACGAACTCCATATCGAAGTTTTGAAAACAATTTTTTGGGGTTTTTGGAACTAGTTTTATTTAATTAACAGAAACTTACGAATAAATATTTTTTGTAAAGCTGTTCATTTTGGCTACAACTCTAGTCTTTTATATTTCTAAAATTCTCGATATCCAATCTGAAAATCGGCTTCCAAAATAGTGTTTCGAGACAGTTTTGTGTCAAGAATTTTAAGTTTTTTCTCGATTTTGGAACTTGATTTTCGTCGTATACATCGCGAACTAAATTATTCAACTTGAAGGGAGTTGAAGAGGGTTAGGGTTTCTACGCACTTGCGCAATCCGTTCACGAAATAGATGAACGTAGGGGAGATATCGCGACGCGAAGTAGGGTAGTTGCTGCTACCACGCTGTTGTCACTGGTATATTGCACTTGCTTACAGCACTGTGCGCGCTGATCCCGGAGGTGGGGCCGTGCGCTCCGGCGTGCGACCAAGGTTCGTGCCGCTAGGTTTTTAGTATTATTTTGATATCCATATTATATATATATATATATATATATATATATATATATAAAGAGAGAGAGAGAGAGAGAAGAAGAAGAAGAAGAAAAAGGGGATTGGGTTGCATCGGGTTGGCAGCATTGTTCCGAGGAACGGTGCTAACTTCCACACCCCCCCTTTTAACATATAAAAATATATATATATATACACTTCTTTTTCTTCTCATATATAAAAATCTTTATACACAAGAATAAAATCTAAAATATTAAAATACTCCTTATTCATAAACGATAAAATCTAGAATATATATATATATATATATATATATATATATTTATATATATATATATATATATGGAAATATATATATATATATGTGGCAAAACTCCTTCGTATTATTCATATCAAGGCGCAAAATGCCGAAGCCTTTACAAGTAAGCACAAAAAGACACAAAAAGTCAGGAGAGCAAGCACTTCCTGAGGTCCTCTTGACCGTGATTGCAGCGTCTGCTGACTTTGTGGGTTTGTTAGAGAACCTCCCGGATAAGTTGATTGGCCGAATATTGATGGCCCTCATATATGGCTTTGTTGCGGTTCTTCCAGATGACCCACGTGATGGCGGCTGCAATGATCTGGAGGCCGTATAAGGCGCCGCTCCAGGTGGCAAGAAGATCGTTGAAGCTCCCACCGTTCTGGACCTGCCTGCAACGATGGGAGAGGGCATCCCATACCCTAGCAGGTAAGTCTCCCGAGAGATGTGGTCCGCCGTTTTAAACTGTCTCTCCGAGCAACAATGACACGCGGAGGCTAGACTAAAGCCGATGGATTGAGAGCATCATCAGTGGGGCGCTTCTTCTGAAATGCTCTCCATATGAGAAAAAAACCATTTTTTGGGAATGCAAGACTGCTAGAAGGCACTAATGATGGGAGAAGACGTCCCAGTGCTATGTACCACCCTTCTGGCCGAAGTAATAAAAAAGGATCCGTTAACCGAAGTGGCCCACTGCAGAGCATCGGGTTTTGTGCTGATCATCAGCCCGACGTCAAGGAGCGCATCTGCGGCTTATTCTCTAATCTACTCTCGAACTCTCTTCCAGTTCCAGTCGCCAAAATGATCCCATAGATCTCTGATCGTACTTTGGATAGGGGCGTTAGGGAACTGATGGAGAAGATTATCCCCGGGCCAACGTTCGAAGAATAAGGATGATTCGCCCAATCCTAGCAGAAGACGGATCAGTGGCTCAGCGAGGTTCCGATGATGAAGAATGCGTCGCCAATACGCGGATGATTTGTAGTTGGAATCAGCGACAACCGGGTAAATATGCTAGAAATATCTGGCTTTCATGAACCACGCCCAGAGATTACGGCACACTCGAAGCTTCCACCACAGCTTCATCGAACAAGTGTCAACGATGTGTGACAGTCTGCAAAATCCCAGGCCTTTCTCGTCGGTAGGTCTAGCCATGGTATCCCAACTCGCCCAGTAATATTTGTCCTTACCGTCGTAGTGACCCCAGAAGAAGTTGGTGAAGAGGTTCTCAATGGAAGTGAGCACCTTCTTAGGGGGGGAATAGGCAGCTAAGGTGTACATAGGGATAGCGGATAGCACGTACTGGATCAAAATCATCTTACCCCCAGGCGTTAAATTGGCGTTGTGCCACCCCTCAAGTTTTTTTCTAATCTTGCCCACCAACCCTTCAAAGATTCCCGCGTTGGACCTATCGTACACTAAGGGGCATCCTAAGTAGAAGAATGTTGGGTACGCAATAGAGAAGGAAGTGATGCTGAAGATAATAGAGGAGTGGTCTCTGTTGGTCTTGTGGTGAACATAGATGACACTCTTGCTGGAATTGACGTGCTGACCAGAGCATTTGGCGTATCGCTGCAGCATGCTGTGAACCGTCTCCACAGACCCGACATCGCCAAAGGAGAATATGAGGATGTCGTCAGCATATGCCAGGTGGGTGATGATTGGACAACCGCTAGTAGTATGGAAATGTCTGAAGTTCGGGGACCCGACCATTCTGTTCAGATTTCTGCTCAGAGCTTCCGCGATAATGATGAAGATAGTAGAGGATAGGGGATCTCCATGTCTGACACCGCGGCTAGATTTGAAGAAGCCTTCAGCTTGGCCATTAATAACCGTGTAGAACCACGAATTGCTAATTGATCTCCATACGATGTCGGTCCTGGTTTTCGAAAATCCGAAGGCCCTGAAGACCCAAATCATGAATTGCTAGTCCAGCCTGTCGTATTCCTTCTCCGTATATAGCTTGATAGAAATGTTCCTACCCCTAGCCGGTAGTTTCATACACGTAATTATTTCCTGGGCCATCAGAATGTTGTCTAAGATGTTCCGGCCACGGGCAAATCCACTATGCTCTTCAGTGATAATTTTAGGAATGATCCCGGTCATGCGGTTGGCAATGATATTAGAGATGATTTTGTTAGTGGTGCACAGGCTTATAGACTAGAAGTCTTTGAAGGTTTTCGGGCTATCCTGCTTGGGGATGAGAATCAGGTTGGCGTAGGAGATAGATCTGGGATACTTGGCTCCTTAAAAAAAGGCGATGACCGCTTCATGGATATCCGACTTGATAATGTCCCAGCACGATCTGAAGAAAACCCCAGTAAAATTGCCAGGTCCTGGGGCGTTGTGCTCATTTAAAGCCCAAACTGCGACTTTAACTTCAAGTTCAGAAGGGAGGACCTCTATCTAGGAGTTGTCTCTGTCGTCAAGAAGGTGAGGGATCACAGCTAGGAAGTCATCGTCTCTGGTGATGACATCTTTGGTGAACAGCTTGGAGTAAAAATTGGCAATTGCCGATTGAATGCCCCTCGGGTCTTTGATGATGTGCCCGTTCTCATCAGTGATCTGGTGGAGGTTAAGCTGTTATCTGCGGCCTTTGACACATGAGTAGAAATAGCCAGAGTTTCTGTCTCCCTCCATGTACCAGGTCAGTCTAGCGTTCAGTTTCCAGAATTCGATTTCGACTTTATGGTAGAATTTTAGCAGCACTCTGGTAAGGTTCAGGGCCGCCTGTCACGATCTGCACCCGGTGTAAGGGTACAAGTGCATAACAGTGTCCAGCCTACGCCACAGAATCGGCGGTAGAATGCTGTGCTAGGTTACTATCTAACAACTCACACAAATATATAATTTACCTGTCATGGGTTTCAACTCCGAATGGAGAACAAGTAAAGATATAGTATAACTCAATCATAGTCTAAGCACGATAAGACAACATAGAAGTCTATAACTAAAAGACTAAACAAAAACTACTAAATAGTAATATCGCAACAAACTCAAATACAAGTCAATATCAACTTATTACATTCAAGCTCTAAATATGAAATCTAAACAAGTCTACTAGCTAGTCTTCCGATTACTTCTGAGAGTCGGGCCCAAAGTAGCTAAGCCCTCACATGGTCCATAGCAAGTAGGGCAAGTGTGCTCAGGGCAAGTATCTGTAATATTTTCAACATATCCAGTCAGGATTGGAACGAGCACAACTCATCTAGAACTCCCAAGTAAATGACAAAGACTATAAAGCAGCTATAGACTGTTATATTGATGAATATGGAAGTTTTATACAAGTAATGGTGTAGAACAACAGTTAAAGTACAAGAGAAGTAATGTAATGAATCAAAAGAACATGGCAATGAAGACTATAACACAAGCTAGCTGAACTAGAGTAACATGATATAAGTCCAACAGTACAATGTAAGTCACGTGTGATCCCAATGTGAGTCCAGTATAAAGATGAATCCAGTACCAGATCAATAAGTCCAGGGTGAGCCCAGACAATACTCTAACAGTGTGTTTTAAAATACTGAGATCAACATGTAAATGATTATGGATAATACGGCACATCAAACACTAATCAGGTGAGGGATGTCTATCTTTTCCAGTATAATTCCTAGGGAGGTGGTTCCAGAATGGGAATATTCACAAGTCTTCTTAAATATTTCTCTGTCCATCAGGTACAAGTGAATCCATAACCCGATACAAAAATAAGCACAAGTCCAGCCAGAACATGATGATGCTAGTAGGTAATTCCAGTAATAGTTCCAGTAATAGAGGCCAGACATGTAAAAGGTGAGTGTTGCATGCAATGGATCCAGTTAGATCAATCCGTGTTGATAGAGAATCAAATAGAACTAACTAGAACTGAATTACAGTAATCGACAAGTAAATGGAAGAACTATCAGAGAATGTACTCGCCTGATGCCCTGAAAGACTGATGAATATCAGATGTCCGAACCGGAGTCACAATGTCCTAAATAGAGCAATACAGGTTACAATGTATTATATATAAATAAATAAAATTTACTATGCATTCTATATGATTTTAAGTCATTCTAGGTCAAAGTTAACTCTTGGTCAACTCTGGTCAACCATTCTTGTCAAAGTAGGTCAAACCTAAGTCAACTAGTCAATTAGTCTAGTTTTAAGTCAAGCTTAAGTTAATAAGTCATTTTAAGTCCATTTAAGCAATTCCAAGTCAATTTTGACCTATAGTTGACTTTGGCCAACTTGGTAGTCAAACCTTGCCTAACTAAGCCTATAAGTCAATTATGAACTAACTCAGTAACCATGGGCTAATATCCTATACTAATATCAAATATATCATCCAATTCAATACTATATGTAATATATATACATACAAATATACAAAATACATATATGTTTATATATAAGGAAAGAAAAATGAGAGCAAGTGTGTGTGTGTGTGTATACTTTGTTGTGAAAGGGTATGAAGATCCAACCCAAAAACACAAAAATTTGAGAACAGAAGAACATATATATATATATATATATATATATATATATATATATATATATATATATATAAGAAACACTCCCCATTGTATTCAAAAAGGCTGAAAAAGCCGAAACCTGTACAAGTATACCACTTGGCGCAAAATGCCGAGGCCTATACCCGTATACTACCAAAATAATGGGAGAAACGAAAACCAAAACGGCTAGGCCAGGGATAGGAGAGAGTTCCAGAAGTCCATCTGGCCGTGCGAACAGAAGGAACTTCTCTTGCGGTACTGCCGAATAGTCTCCCAAATTAGCTGGTCTGCGGAGTACTAGTGGCCTTCATATCTCGCCTTGTTGCGATTCTTCCAGATAACCCACGTTGCAGCTGCTGCTACGATCTGGTGGACATGGGACGCAGAAGCCCAGGCCGCTACGAGGTCGTAAAAGCATTCACCCCCTTGAGCGATTCTGCAGCGCTAGGAAAGTACTCTCCAGACCTTGACAGGTAGGTCCCCCTGATTGAAGATGTGGTCAACTATTTTTGATTGAAGATCAGAGCAGCATATGCACACGGACGCTAGGCTGAACCCAATAGTGTTGAGGGTGTCATCGGTGGGCAGGATCTTGCGAAGGGCTCTCCAAATGAGGAAGGACCACTTCTTGGTGATGCAAGTCTGTAAGAAGGATGCAATGGTAGGAGAAGGCGCCGCAGTTCCTTGGACCACTCTTCTGACCGATCTTACTGAGAAGGATTCGGTAGCTTCGGCCGACCATCGGAGCTCATCTGCGGCAGGGCCAATCGTCGATCCGCAGCGGTAGATGCACTCTACTGCCTCTGGTCCTGCCCAATCCCGAACCTTGTTCCAATTCCAGTTGTTATCAGAGGGATCCCACAAGTTTTTGATCTTGCAGTTGCTAGGGGCTGCTAAAAGGTTAGGAAGCAAGGTGTCTCCAACCCAACATTCAAGTAATGGCGAGGAATTATCATCGCCCACCTGTAGGCGCATCAGGGGTTTGACAAGAGGACGTCCGATGAGAATTCATCGCCAAAACGCAAAGGATCTGCTGTTAGAGATGGCCATCGACGAGTGGATGTGCTTGAAGTATCTGGACTTCATGAACCTGGTCCATAAGTTTTGACTCGTGCGGAGCTTCCACCACAGTTTCATCGAGAAAGCATTAATGATGTGGGAAAGTTTGGTGAATCCCAGGCCCCCTCCCCGGTAGGACGTGCCATGGTATCCCAACTAGCCCAATGATGCTTGTCGTTGCCGCCGTCGTGCCCCCAAAGGAAGTTGCTAAAGATGCTTTCGATCGAAGAGAGCACTTTCTTGGGGGGGAACACACAGCCAGGGTATAGATGGGTATGGAGGTGAGGACGTGTTTGATGAGGATCATCTTGCCACCTGGGGATAGGGTAGCGTTATGCCATCCCTCGAGTTTTTTCCTTATGCGGTTGATCTGCTCCTCAAAAATGCTGGTGTTGGATTTACCGTACACGAGGGGGCATCCTAGGTAGTGGAACGGGGGATGCTTGATGGGGAAGGAGGTGGTGTTGGAGAGGCTAGCTACGTGCTCTCTCTTGATATTGTGGTGGGCGTAGATAACACTTTTATCCGGGTTGATCTTCTGGCCCGAGCATCCAGCGTATCTCTGAAGCGTATTATGGACTACATCTAACGACCCAACGTCCCCAGAAAAGAAAATGAGGATATCGTCAACGAATGCCAGGTGGGTGATGATCGGGCAGCCGCTGGCGGTGTGATAGTGCTAGAAGTTAGGAGTGCTCGCCATCTTATTAAGGTTTCTACTCAAGGCGTCCGCCGTAATGATGAAGATGGTGGAAGATAGAGGATCTCCTTACCTGACCCTGCGACTCGATTTGAAGAAGCCATCGGCCTGACCGTTGATAACCGTTGAAAACTACGAGTTGCTGATTGATCTCTAAACGATGTTGGTCCAAGTTTCAGAAAATTCGAAAGCTCTGAAAACCCTAATCATGAATTACCAATCCAGTCTTTCTCTATGTCCAATTTGATGGCTATGTTGCCCTCTCTTGCTGGAAGCTTCATGCAGGTAATTAACTCTTGGGCCAACAAGATATTATCCTGGATATTTCTACCCTAGACAAAGCTACTCTGCTCCTCCGAGATGATCTTGGGTAGAAGACTCGACATGCGAGAGGCGATGATCTTAGATATGATCTTGTTGGTGAAGGTGCAAAGACTGATGGGACGGAAATCGCAAAATGTCTCTGGTTTATCTTTCTTCGGGATGAGGATCAGATTGGTGCTCGAGATGGCTCTGGGGTAAGTAGCTCCCAGGAAGAAGGCAGAGACCGCTTTGTGGATATCCACCTTGATGATATCCCAGCATGTACAAAAAAATACCCAAAAACCCGTCTAGTCCGGGCGCACTGTGTACGTCAAGGGCCCAGACGGCGTCTTTCACCTCTTGATCGGAAGGAGGCTGTTCTAACCGGATGTTGTCGGTGTCTCTAATAAGGTGGGGAATCTCTTCCAAGAAAGTGTTGTCTCTGAGGACCATTTGTTTGGAGAACAGCTGGGAATAGAACTTCGCGGTCGTCACTTGGATACCCTTTTGATCGCTGATGATGTTCCCGGTTTCGTCGGCTATCTGATGGAGGGTGAGTTTCTGTCTGCGACCATTGACGCAGGCGTGGTATATATATATATATATATATATATATATATATATATATATATATATATATATATATATATTTATATATATATATATATGTGTGTGTGTGTGTGTGTGTGTGTGTGTGTGTGTGTGTGTGTGTCGAGCAACGTAGGACTCGCCTTATCCAACGAGAAGCCTCATGCTCATACCAGAGGGTAGGTAGGGTGTTAGGGTACGTGTCCCAATGCCTGCATCGTGTCCATGATTCGTCGTGTCCACATACGAACTCTGTGTCAGGGGAGGCTGCACGCACGTGTGTGTGCTGCCTCGTGCACGTGTGTTGGCCCCAATAGGACACGGCACACACGACCACAAGTCTCGTGGTCAGGGCTATGGGTAGCCTAGGTATAGGGCTAGGACTAAGACACCCTGTTTTGAGTCCTCGTATCCTCGTGTCCGAGCTACAAACGTGTGTCAGGGCGGATTTTTCGTGCGTACACAGCAGCCTAAAATCCATGCGGGTTCGATATCTCTCAAACCACTCGGTCAAATCACCCCAAATTATGGGAGCATATTGTCAGACGTATACCCACGTGTCCACTAATTTTGGTGTCAAATGGTGTCCTGTCCATCGAGTTTTGGCACTCGAGATACAAGACAGTGCGCGGGACCGTGCACCGGGCCTCGTGCTACTTCTCCGTGTCAGATTTGTACACGAAAACAGTGTCAAAATAAACCCAGAAAATATGTTTTGGAATCCCCTCATATAGGGCTACAAGTATATGAAATTAGTTTTGAAAAATAATAACTTTTAATTCTTAGAGACATTTCATCGAACACATGTTATATAATACACCGACACTCCTCTGATACATATATCAAACGGACACAAAATCTTACCAAACTACATCTACAGGTCTAGGTTACCTAGATGCATGCTTTCGATGAAGAAAAATTAGAATTAAAAAGCGTTTAGAAGCATTTACCTATTGAGAGTTTGAATCTCGATAAAATTGTTCTTGAGATCCAAATCCTCCACTTCCTATGGTCAACTTGCTCCAAATCCTTGCTTGCTATCCACCAATGGCCTCTTCTACAGTAGAGCAGTGTGTTGCAATTGATTGGGCTAAATTTGGAGTTGATTTGGAGAAAGGGGGTAATTTTGGGGAAGAACACAAATTAGGGTTTGTAGGAGGTAATAAAAAGAGGTAGGGAAGCTAAGGAGATATTTAAATAGGGAAGGGGGCTGCCAAGGGTCTCTCTAGGGTTAGGGTTTAGTTTAATTGGTGGCTATGGCCCTCTTTACAATATAAATTAAGCCCTCAAACTAAAGGCCATGAGATCGAAGCTTCTAATCTAATATCTAGGCTTATGACTAATATCTAGGTTAGGGCAATTCTAGGTTAAGGTCTAGAACAACACTTAGCACATATTAATTAACTATAATTCAAATTAACACCAAAGTCACAAAATAAACAAAATACTCTTAGCCTAAAAAGTGGTAATTAGCCAATCTAATCACATGGTTAGGTCCCCTTGGTCATAGTTAGTATCTAGGCTAAGTAGTTCTAAGGTTACACTAATAAAGCCCCAAAATCACTATTCACCAACTTAAATAGTATTAAATTAATTAAACCTCATCAAAAATCACTAACATTATTTAAATCCTGTTGTTTAATAATAAATTTTACAAAAGTTCAAAATTATCCTCATTTTTGAAAACTGGTGGTTATAAGTCTACCCTTCTTAGAAGAGTTTCGTCCTCAAAATAAAAGGTGATCGTACTCCTTCTAGGTCAAACCCCCAAGCAATCAAGGTCTAGAAATAACATGCAATCAGGGTCCTACTGGTTGTGATTTCACAGTCTCGAACAGGGTCACTATACTATCTAGCACATCACAAGAATATCCTGACAGGTACTAATGAAATCACACATCAAGGTGTGAAAAAAGAACATGAAAGACATATCTGCTAACTCGTCACCCGCAGCGTCGGTCTCCTCGACCGTCAGTGCAAAAGCCCCGCCCCTCTGGTGCTGGGCATGGTGCTATGCCACAGGTGGCCTAACTCCCTCATATAGAGGTGCAGTGGGGCAATCTATCATCCGATGAGCATTGGATCCACAGAATAGGCAAACCTTCAGCCTCCTCCTACAAGACTCCCAAACGTGCCCCGGTTTCTTGCAGTAGGCACAAGTCGGCACCCTGCAGTCATGTCCTCGAGGCTGATACAGTGCCTGCTGAACTCTAGCTGGTGCATGCATCTGCGGTGGCTGGTGTGCTACTTTCTGCACAAAAGGGCACTTTCCAATCCCACTAGCCCCTTGTGAATCATCTCGGCCCCTCTTGGACATGAGCTCCAAGTAATCCTCTCCTGCCATGGCTCCTGCCAAAATCTGCTCGAAAGTGGCATCTCTGTCGCTCTTCGTCAAGGACTTGACTTCCTTGACCAAACCCTTCTGGAACCTCCTATCCTTCGCGGTCTCACTAAGGCCCTAAATAAATCTTCCCAGATGGCAGAACTCTCCAGCATACTCCTCCACTGTCTGGTTCCCCAGAACCAGACTCTCAAACTGCATCTCCAGCGCGCCAAGTGCTGTGTCGGGGAAGAACTTCTCCTTGAAAAGCTTCTTAAAAGCCTCCCACGTCTGCCCCTCCTTACCAACTCTGGGGTTGGTCTGGTACCATGTACGGTAAAGGTCCTGTATCTGGCTGCCCGCTGCCTCTATCTGAATCCCAGCAGGTATCCGTGCAAGGTGAAAGTTCTCCTCTATATGCTTGATCCAGTCGTCGGCATATAGGATACCCTCAGAACCTCGGAAGTCCCTCGGCTGCATCTTTTGGAAGTCCTGAATATTCGTGGTCCTCGGCTGGTACTGCACCTGTATCTGACCTCCATGCGGCTGGGCGGTCACCCTTTTTACTGCTATCATGGCCAACTGATGGGCATTGTCGATGCCCTGCCTTATATATACCGATTGGCGCTGCTGAGCCACCATCATCTCTCGGAAGAAGGCGAAGAACTGTGCGATATCAATTGTCCCCTGAGGTGGTGGCAGTAGCACATCCTGAATCACCAGGGTAGGCCTCCGAACCGGTGGAGGAGCACCCTCAAAAGCTACCGACGCTCCTACATGAGCAAAAATAAGAGGTGCTACGACACCAACATCTGGCTGGATCAGACGAGAGGTGGCAGACCTCTCACCAGCAACTATTGGACCAGAGCGATGCTATCGTGTCTCTACCATCCTGAAGACAAATTAAACAAAGAAATCAATACTGAGT
This sequence comes from Iris pallida, assembly GCA_029216955.1. Taxonomy (NCBI): domain Eukaryota; kingdom Viridiplantae; phylum Streptophyta; class Magnoliopsida; order Asparagales; family Iridaceae; genus Iris; species Iris pallida. The sequence goes on from JANAVB010021798.1 coordinate 26,160,259, forward strand.
AAGAATCGATATCATCAAGGAAGGATAGTTTATTTCAAAGAAGAAAATTATCAGCAAGGATGTATAGATGACAGGAATTAGATCCGAATTTTTTCTAACTGTGATTGAGTACCTCTCCGCTAAAGCCTATTTCTTAATTCCTATTGCAGGCTCGTAGCAGTACAACTAAGTTGCCGTACTACCACGATATTGCAGTAATACGACTCTCGACCTACATGTGCCACCACTAAAAATGTGTCATAACCCGTACCCGGTGTAAGGGTACAAGTGCGTAACAGCGTCCAGCTTACGCCGCAAAATCGGCGGTAGAACCCTGTATAGGTCACTATCTAACAACTCACACAAATATATAATATACCTGTCATGGGTCTCAACTCCGAATGGATGACAAATAAAAATATAGTATAACTCAATCACAGTCTAAGCACGATAAGACAACAAAGAAGTCTATAACTAAAAGACTAAACAAAAACTACTAAATAGTAATATCTCAACAAACTCAAATACAAGTCAATATCAACTTATTACATTCAAGCTCTAAATATGAAATCTAAACAAGTCTACTAGCTAGTCTCCCGATCACTTCTGAGAGTCGGGCCCAAAGTAGATAAGCCCTCTCCTGGTCCAAAGCAAGTAGGGCAAGTGTGCTCAGGGCAAGCATCTGTAATATTTTCAATGTATCCAGTCAGGATTGGAACGAGCACAACTCATCTAGAACTCTCAAGTAAATGACAAAGACTATAAAACAGTTATAAACGGTTATATTGATGAACATGGAAGTTTTATACAAGTAATGGTGTAGAGCAACAATTAAAGTACAAGAAAAGTAATGTAACGAATCAAAACAACATGGCAATGAAGACTGTAACACAAGCTAGCTGAACTAGAGTAACATGATATAAGTCCAGACAGTACAATGTAAGTCAAGTGTGATCCCAATATGAGTCCAATACAAGATGAATCCAGTACAAGATCAATAAGTCCAGGGTGAGCCTAGACAATACTCTAACAATGTGTTTTAAAATACTGAGATCAACATGTAAACAGCTGTGGGTAATATGGTACATCACACACTGATCAGGTGAGGTTGGCTATCGTTTCCAACATAATTCCAAGGGAGGTGGTTCCATTATGGGATTGTTCACATGTCTTCTTAAATATTTTCCCGTCCATAAAGTACAAGTGAATCCATAACCCGACACAAAAATAAGCACAAGTCCAGCCAGAACATGATAATGCCAGTAGGTAATTCCAGTAATAGTTCCAATAATAGAGGTCAGACATGTAAAAGGTGAGTGTCGCATGCAATGGATCCAGTAAGATCAATCAGTGTTGATAGAGAATCAAATAGAACTAACTAGAACTGAATTACAGTAATCGACAAGTAAATGGAAGAACTATCAGAGAATGTACTCACCTGATGCCCTGAAAGACTGATGAATATCAGATGTCTGAACCGGAGTCACAATGTCCTAAATAGAGCAATACAGGTTACAATGTGTTTATATAAATAAATAAAATTTACTATGCATTCTATATGATTTTAACTCATTCAAGGTCAAAGTCAACTCTTGGTCAACTATGGTCAACTATTCTAATCAAACTAGGTCAAACCTAAGTCAACTAGTCAATTAGTCTAGGTTTAAGTCAAACTTAAGTTAATAAGTCATTTTAAGTCCATTTGAGTCAATTCCAGGTCAAGTTTGACCCATAGTTGACTTTGGTCAACTAGTTAGTCAAACCTTGTCTAACTAGGCCTATAGGTCAATTATGAACTAACTCCCTAACCATGGGCTAATATCCTATACTAATATCAAATATATCATTAATTCAATACTATATGTAATATATATACATACACACAAATATACGAAATACATATATATATATATATATATATATATATATATATATATATATATATATATATATATATATGAGAAAAATGTACCTAAGGTCGACCTTAGGTAAGTTACCTAAGGTCGACCTCATTTTCCTCACTTTACAACATTTGTTTCTTGAATTTTTTTTATGGGATTCATCTACACCTTATTGATTGGCAACATACCAAATTTCAAGAAAAAATAATATTGTTTAGCCCCCTATCTATCCCTTGCAAAATCGACGGTCTAAAACTTTGCTGCTACACCGTCGATTTTGCACCTTATTGATAGGGGGCTAAACAATATTGGTATGTTGCCAATCAATAAGGTGTAGATGAATCCCATAAAAAAAAATTCAAGAAAAAAATGTTGTAAAGTGAGGAAAATGAGGTCGACCTTAGGTAACTTACCTAAGGTCGACCTTAGGTACATTTTCCTCTATATGAGGAAAATGTACCTAAGGTCGACCTTAGGTAAGTTACCTAAGGTCGACCTCATTTTCCTCACTTTACAACATTTGTTTCTTGAATTTTTTTTATGGGATTCATCTACACCTTATTGATTGGTAACATACCAAATTTCAAGAAAAATAATATTGTTTAGCCCCCTATCTATCCCTTGCAAAATCGACGGTCTAAAACTTTGCTGCTACACCGTCGATTTTGCACCTTATTGATAGGAGGCTAAACAATATTATTTTTTCTTGAAATTTGGTATGTTGCCAATCAATAAGGTGTAGATGATCCCATAAAAAAAAATTCAAGAAAAAAATGTTGTAAAGTGAGGAAAATGAGGTCGACCTTAGGTAACTTACCTACGGTCGACCTTAGGTACATTTTCCTCTCTCTATATATATATATATATATATATATATATATATATATATATATATATATAATATATATATATATAAGGAAAGGAAAATGAGAGCAAGTGTGTGTGTGTATACTATGTTGTGAAAGGGTGTGAAGACCCAACCCCAAACACACAAAAAACTGAGAATAGAAGAACATATATATATATATATATATATATATATATATATATATATATATATATATAAGACCCAACCCCAAACACACAAAAAACTGAGAATAGAAGAACACACACATATATAAAAAAAAAGAAAAAAAAAATATATATATATATAATATATATATATATATATATTATATATATATAATATATATATATATTCATATATATATATATATATATTGGATGATTATCAGGATTTGGTGGAATTCTAATTCGTGAGGATTTGCAATCATGTGTGGCTTTAGGGTGGGGGGTTGGGTTCCAACATACTGGATTAGGAGGAATTCTATTTACTAATTCGTGAGGATTTGCAAACCTGGTAACTGAAGGTCAACTATTCTATTTACTAATTTTTTAGGTCATACTCAAGTTTTCAAGTCATTTGGAATTCGTTTGAGTCGATTTGGATCAAGTTTGACCCAAAGTTGACTTTTGTCAACTTGGTCAACTTGTTGGCCAATTCGACCAAACTAGGCTCCTTATGACGATCCTAATCTGTCCCACTCCCAATAGTCATATCACAAGCAAATATTACATTACCTATATATAAACTCAATTCACAAAGCCTATATGTATATATATATATATATATATATATATATATATATATATATATATATATATATATATATATATATATAATACATACATACACATATATCTATACATACACATATAATACATAATATGTGACTGAAGGAAAAGTGATAAGGACTGCTGTATAATAAATCAAATCTGAGATTAAAAACCAAGTATTTAACTGTGGGATATATCACATATATAAACACATATACACATATATCTATTTGAAGGAAAACAATATATATATATATATATATATATATATATATATATATATCAAACAGGCATTAAAAAAAATATATATATATATATAATATCAAACAGGCATTAATTAACAAAAAGGAAGCTCGGAAGAGCATTACGAAGGTTACAAGGCCGAAAAAAACACAAACGGGCATGAAGAACAAGGTCGACATAAGAAACGTAGAGCATCTAGATTTCGAACTTTCAAACCAAAATTTCGAAATTCAAATTACGACGGTGCTCAGCCCGTAAAGGAAAAGCTCGAAATTTCGGGTAACCAATTACCAAAATTCGAAAGTTCAAAAAATCGAAATGGCGGGGTGTTTGAACGGGCACGTCGCCCGATGAGGGAGGGGGTACACACAGCCCCATGTGGATGCGTTGACCGACAAAGGGATGGGGGCGCTCTGCCCGAGGAGGAGAGGCGCGCGGCACGAGGAGCCTTCACCCCCCCCACCAGTGCGGTGCCCGAAGCCGGGGCTCCGCAGCGGAGGCCAGAGAGGGGCGGGGCTGGCCCGGAGTGGCCCTCGATGCCCAGGGCGGGGGAGCGACAATCAGAAGAGAGGAGGG